>GL379911.1:276461-287809 GCA_000143925.2 Caenorhabditis brenneri | reverse complement strand
AGGGGGGTCAACGAGACGGATGCACTGCACGATCGTCGACATATAACTACATATCACTCAAAAAATAGTCTGCTGTGAAGATCCGCGGTCTCTACCACGAGTGCACAGGGAGTCACAACCTTGCTCTGAAAGGTACGTCTCTTTGGGACCCGCATTCCGCCAGGGAGGTATCCGAAGTCTCGGCGAATGCACAGCTTATAAGAGAAAGTAGCAGCCGACATCTCCCGGGTCCGCGCGTCACTATACTTTGTGTGTGCGACAGTGTTGGAAGTTCTGACACCTGACATTTTGGAATACTGTGAAAATAATAAAGTTCCAGCAAGGATTTCTGATCTTTTCTTACTCGGCAAAAACGCGCACTGTGGCAGGTAGTGGTAAGCGTTTTTGCCGGGGAAGAAAAGATCAAAAATCCTTGCTGGAACTTTATTATTTTCACAGTATTCCAAAATTCCAGGTGTCAAAACTTCCAACACTGTCGCACACACAAAGTATAGTGACGCGCGGAACCCGGGAGATGTCGGCTGCTACTTTCTCTTATAAGCTGGGCATTTGCCGAGACTTCGGTTTCCACCCTGGCGGAAGGGGGTCACAAAGAGACGTACCTTCAGAGCAAGGTTGTGAATCCTTGTGGGACTCGGGTAGAAACCGCAGGTTCTTCACAAAAGAACCAATTTTTGAATTCATAAGTAGGAATATTTCTACGAACGGGCAGAGGACCCGTCTCTTTGACCCCCCTGTCATATAATTTTTGGAAAAAAGATCTCGAAAGGGATCCGAAAATGGTGATCATGAAGCAATTCGAAATTCGATGACGAAAAATTGGAATTGCTAAAACGTGGAGATATCAGTCATCTCATTTTTCTGTTTCGAAAAACTATTTTATTCATTCTCAACTTTTGAAAACCACTCCATCTCGATCAAATCTAATTATGGAGAGACAATGAATACCTCATCGTCGATACAGCCAATTTCCTTCCCGTCACCCAAACGTTACCCATAATGAATAGAATCTACTGTTGATTATTCATAACAGACGGAATGAAAACAGTAAATCGAACCACGGAGGAAGAATCAATGATATCAGCGATGGCCAAGAGTAAAAAAAGGCCAGTTGTATTTCCCTTTTCCGCAAATTCACAACAAAAAACAGTTTTCAAAAAAACAAATTTATTATGAGAAATTAAAAATATCAAGTTATTAGAACAAGAAAATGACGGCAGCAGTACAGAATTGAAAAAAAAATCGATTACAACAAATACAGTTCAAAATTCTTACATGGTTATTCAAATCTTCCTCTTTTCGCAGAAGGCTGCTGTCCTCCAATTCCTCCAAGTTGTTCTGATCCACGGTTACGTTTTTGCAAGAAACAGAAGGTGTAGACTGGTGTTGGTGGGCGTGTCTTCTTCTCTTCCTCTTCCAATTTCTCGATCTTCTGGATTACGGTAGCTGCCAGCTGGGGGACTCCGGAAAACGGATTTTTGAGGTATTTGCAGACCTTCTCCTTGATACGGAAGTCGTTGAAAACATCCAGTGGGATCTCAAGAGTGGCCAATTTGGTGAGAACTTTCTTGACTTCATTTCCGCATCCTAAGTAGAAGGAGCAAGTGGAGACAATTTCGCGTGTATCCATGTTCGACTTGAATGACATGTTTGAAGTAGATGAGAATTGGTCTGAAAAAAAAGAGTTGTTTGATGAAAATAAAAGAGGAGACGAATAAAATAAACAAGAAATGGTCGATAAAAGAGACGGTGAAAGTGGGTCACCATACTCTGGATAGAAAGAACGACTGAATGACTGGGGTGAGGGGCAAGGGACCTAAATGGCCTCCACTAGGATTAGGGTGATCGATATCACCCTCTGAGAAAAATAGTGTCCTCTGAACAGTGGGGACATGTGGAATGAGACAATGAACGAGGGCGTTCGGGGTAAATCAGGATTAGGGTAATCAATAACCACCTGTTTGGAAGAATGTAGACTCCCATGGAAGGGTTCATTCATTCACTCTTTTACCCTAATCCTAGTGGAGACCCCTAAGGTCATTCGTCCCTCGTCTCAGTCATTCACTCGTCCTTTCTGTCTTTAGAACAGCGACCCTTTTTCTTTCTCTCCCTTATCGATCTTTTTACGTCTATTCCAATCGCCTTCCGTTTTATTTTAATTAATAACAATATTCTTTCAGACCAATTTTCATCTTCTGCAGTCATGGCTTTCAATGCTAACATGGACATTTGCGAAGTTGTCTCCAAGTGCTCCTTTTACCTTGGATGCGGAAATGAAGTCAAGAAGGTTCTCACCAAGTTAGCCACTCTTGATATCCCACTGGATATTTTGAAGAACCACAGTATCAAAGAAAAGGCCGCCAAGTACCTCAATTACCCATTTTCCGGAGTACCACAGTTGGCAGCTACCGTAATCCAGAAGATCGAGAAATTGGAAGAGGAAGAGAAGAAGACACGCCCACCAACACCAGTCTACACTTTCTGTTTTTTGCAAAAACGAAGCCGCGGACCTGAACAATTTGGAGGAATCGGAAGACAACAACCATCTGCAAAAAGAGGGAGATTCGAATAATCATGTAAGAATTTCATCTTGTATTTGTTTTAATCAAAATTTTTCATAATAAACTTTTGTTTTTCAAATTCTGTTCCGTTGTGGCATTATAAAAAAAGTATCAGGAAATCAGTTTTAGTTGGGTGATAGAGCCTTATGGAGAAAAATTACAAGTAGTTACCGTTCTGCATGGTACCAGCTTCTAAATCGAGAGCCGTGCTTACTTAATACTAATGAGAATCTGTAACTTTTTTTCCGAAGTTTCTGTTTCTCTAGTTTTATATTATTCGATGAATTTCAGATCAAGGTGATAAGAGATCTTTTGGCTAGTATACATATTTGAAGCAAAGTAGTTTAAAATTAGGATGATGTTTTTGGACCAATTGTAACTTTTTCAGAATAGGCGTCTTTCCCGTTTCAAGAGGTTATCTTCAAGAAGCTTGTACTCTATGGCTGTTGATTTTCCCGAGGCGCAACTAATAAATGTGCGAGAGCAATAATTTTAGAGAGTGAATGGTATTCAAGAGAAGCGTCATCATAGAAGTAACTCGTGATCCCCAGGGGATTCTATGCTCAACGCCAAGAAAATCCGTTGTTGCTGAAACATTTCTGTAAGAGTACTAATTCAGACCAGCATCTACTGTCATAAGCATATCAATATTTCACACGTTTTCTGTGAAAAACAAAACTTTGTTGAAACGGAATACTTTTTTTAATTTCGGGAATCCTGTTTCACTACGTGTATTGAAAAGGGTTTCTTTCAGATGAGAGTTTTGCTTGCATCATAAATCGTTTGTCAGTCACGAAACTCACTGAATACTTTTTTTGTACTGTGATCCTGATTTTTGACCGGTCTTTCGGACCAGGAGTCAGGTTTTATTCCTGACTAATTTCCTTGAACTTTCATTCCATTTCCCCTATAATCTTCTTTCTTTCCCTCTGAACTTTTAATTGCAACATCCTCCTTCCTCTCCATTCCCAACTAGTTCCCATGCCGTTCTTTATGTTTTCTTCCTTTCAACACAAAACATACATTCTATTCACACACTCCAAAATGCAAATATCATCACCATATGTGGTTTCTTTTCTTATCACTTTTCCGTTTTACATTCTACATTTTACTCTCTTCTCAAAATACCCCAATAAATAATCCTATTGCGTTCCAAAATTATTGGATTCTAGTTGAGAAGTGAAGAAAAGTTAAGAATATTATTTTAAGTTTTGCTGTACATTCAGGTACATTGTCCCTCTTATCTATAAGGTTTTTGTGTTAGATAACAGTTTTTTGTTTGTTTCTCTGCTACCTCTCCTTTTCTATAGTCTCTCGTCCTCTGTCATTTTAATTAGCATTAGACTCCGCATGGTTGAACTACCGGATCACACTTTTTGAAATACTTTTTTTTGCAAGTTATCGATTTTTCAAACATTTTCAGATTCTCTCGAAATGGCTCCGGAGTTCTTTATCTACTTGTTTCTTGGGCTCATTGAGCTCAGTGTCTCCACTTTTCTGTTGGCTACAGTTGTGAATAATGCAAGGTTACGGGATAAGTATTCCATATTTTTGGGTGAGTTTTTTTTTGTCTGCTTTGAGTTACGAACTACAATTATATTTTCAAAAAACACCAGAGTATACTGATGTCATGAATCAGAAAAAATTGAAAGAAAAATTCATCTTGGAAAATCGGTTTCAAGAAGATGATATGTTTTCCGGAGTTTAGTAGTTTTGATAATTGTTTCGTCGGTTCGAATTTGAAAAAAAATCAATTTGCATCAGAGAAACCATTTTCATAATCTGAAGAATCCATTAATTTTCTATTTGAACAAAAATTCTCTTTCCCAACAAAGCCAAGATCACAATTTCGCTTTCTCTATTATTTGAATCGGTGATTTTTTTTTTGAGTTTTGAAAATGCATTTGACTGGAAAAAATACTAACTTCGGTCCAAAACATTCATGTATTAGTGTAATTCTTAGTCTGAACCGCAATAATTTAGTTTCGGGGTCCGACCCAAAAACTATTGGGTGTCTGAATTTCAGTGATTCGCCCCAAAAAAATATCGATACTGACTTGATTCCTAGCGTGGGTTTGGGGATACAAACCGATTGATTCGTTAACTGAAGCTTTTGGATTTTTTCGACATTTCAAAACCCTTTGAAGCAGGAACAGTTGTCCAAAACATAGCTTTCTCACGGCGATTGTTTCACCTGCTTCAAACGATTTTCTTGTGTTCCCCTCGATTCCGAGAAATAATCCGACAATCGTTAAATTCAAACAAGAATTTACTGAAACGGAAGCATGAGTTTAATGAAATATAGTCGGTTTTTCATTGAAATTCTTTACTGAAACTCTCTATTCTTCCTGGGTTTCCAAACCCCTTGAAACAGCAACAACCTTTCTAGTTATTGCCTTACCATATTGTTTTTTTTTTCAACAGTTTCAAACTATTTTCATGTATTCCTCTAGAGACTGTGTACTGTTCCCTGGGGCTTTTGTTGGAGTTATATAACTCCTTAAGAATTATACCTCAACAAATAATATGAAGCAACTAAAGGTTTTAAGAATATTCAAACGCATTAAAGTCCAACTTTTAGTCTAGTTTATAGCCGAATTTCGCTCAAAACCAGTCTTGAACTGAAGTTTGTCAAAATAAAAAACAGTTTTTAAAACGAATCGCTTCTTTCGATGCAGAAAACAGATCTTCCTAATTTCGCGGTTGTAGACATAAAACTATTGTTGATTCAAAATCCCATTTTAATGTTTTAAATGAAACGGAACCAATCAGAGTTTTCGGATCTTATCATTGAAACCACTTGTTCCATTTTCAAATCCCTAATCAAGAACCATAGTTATAAAAAAAGGATCTTTTCACTGTTTCATGTTGTTTTGATCCGAGAGCCAAGAAAATTTCCCGTAATGAGTCGAGTACAAATTTTCAGTGAAATTCATTGTGGACATTGTTGTGGCTTGCCTCCTCCTTCTTTTGGCTTATCTTGATAAAAATGCAGATGAACGGATATGCGGTGCCACACTGGTTATTTCGACTTCGATTCCTTTGTTACAGGTAAAATCATAGTTTTCGGTTTCAAGAATATTGTAAAAATGATTTCAGTTTATGGTTTCAGTATGCTGGTAAGTTTTTCGAATTTTTTGATTTTTGCGGTAAAATATTCACCCTTGTAGATAAGCGACTCAAGAAATGAATTATAATAGTTTTGATCATCTTTATTCCTGATTCTCCAACTCCCATCAAACAAGAAAGTTATGAAGGGTTTTCGCTTTGTGGCATATTTTCGGAAGTATTGTTAAAAAAGGCGATCGCTGATTGTAAGAAGCCAAATACTCGCGTGCAAAATGTATCAATTGATGCATCCCTGGTAACAGGAAATAACTTTAATCTACACGTATCTGCGCACGCAGAAACAGGAAAACTTTTCACATTACTTTACGTTTTTCCAGGTCCTCTTACTGCTTTGCGAAGTAATCGACTGGTCGTTGGCTGCATTTTCTCCTGTATACTTCCATCACTCCAGTTTGTTCACTAGAATTCTTCCATTCATTGCCGGAGCTATCTGCTACACAATTATTCTGACGGCGTTGGTTGTTATTGGTGAGTTTTATGAAATTCTGATTTGAAAAATGCAATAGGTAAGAAGTAGAATTGTATTTGGAACGCTATGTGTCAGCGACTAACGATTCCTAACTTACTTATTTGTGTTGATACTGAAACTGTATTTTGTGGTTTCGATTATTTTAGAGAAGGCATCGCGATTTTGAACTTTGGGAAGTTTTAATCAAATTCGAAGAATTCGATTGTTTTAGACGAAGAGCCGAAAGGTCCGATAACAATACGCTATCAAAAAAAAAACTTTTACAGCTTCATAGAATCTGTAAAATTTAAAGATTACTAGGCTTCAAATTATTGATCAAAGTTTACTACGCTTCAATTTATTGATCGGTTTTTGTACAGCACAAGGTATTTTGAACCTCTTAGATTTTCAAGAACAAGGGGAACATATTTCAATTTCGATTAGTATATTGCCGGCAAGTGTAGCGTAATGCCTACGAAAACTTTTACTGTTTCACTGAATTAGTAAATTGTGGAAAGCAATCAAGAATAACTTCCGATATCACTAGAATCTGAAAATCGTCCAATTCAATTTTCCAGATGCCACGAGCATGACAATGTCCTGCATAAACTCTCCGGAAGCTTCTGCCGTCACGTCTGCTTATGACTTCTCGTTAGCCATCACAACAGTATGTGTTGTCGGGTTGGCTCTTCTATTACATCGAAACTTGAACAGTGCCTACTTCCGACCAGTCATGCTGCATTTCATCGCAACGTTGTTTCTAGAAGAAATTCCCTTGTTGACGTGTATACTGCTGAAGTATTCCAATAGTGTGAGTTACTGTTTCATTGATGTTTTGAAGTTATCTAGTGTTTTGTAAAAGCGTTAGACTATTGGTTTTGAAAATTCTAATAACAGTTCTTCAGTTTCAGAATGATAGCTACATACTGTTTCTGAAAGTTGTTAAATAATCTCTGATGATTTCATTTCTATTGTAAATGGAATAGACATTTCAGAAATCAGCAATTTTTGCCGCCGATCTCACCAACTGGCTCGTTTGCATTCATTCCTTACTTCATTCTTCATACTTTGTGTATAATCATCAGGATTACCGGGAAGCTGTCAAATCTTTGTTCAAGAAATGGAAAGTGGTTAGGAGTGGGTCTGGATAGGTTCTGAGAAACTAGACAGCCAAATAGAATATCAGTGGAAGATTTTGTTACAGAGGATATCAGAAGTGCGAAACATTATAGTTTTGTTTGACCTTGTTTTTATTTTTTATTTGCAGCTATCATTACTTTCCGGGTATTCCCAACTAGTCAGATCTCTTGACAGAATGTGGAGAATTTTAATTTTTAGGTGAATTTTGTTTTACTTTGAAATTTCATTGTTTTGAATAATTTTCTGCCAATATTCACAAACGTATTGAGAAAAGTCTATGTTCTTAACCATTTTTTATGATTTGAAACGATGAATTGTTTTTGATGTCGCATGTTTTTGTTTTCCGTTTCATTATTCCGTTTAGTTTTTACGTCCTGTAATGAAAAAAACATACAGATACACGTCATGAAAACTACCTGAAACCATACTTGTGAAGGGCCGGGCCGGGCGGGCCGGGCCGGGCCGAAACACGAATTTCACCGGCCCGGCCCGGCCCGTTCGGCCCGCTCCGCCCGGATGTTCACAGCGAAGTTTGAAAAATCGAAAAAATATACCCTAATTTTGTGCTCCGGGGGTATATAAGAGCGGTCAATTTTCAAAAAAAAATTTTTCGATCGAAAATGATGATTTTTTGAGAATAATCTGTGGTTTTATACAAAACTTTTTATGTGTTTCAAACATCTGAAAAAACTTGGATAAGAATACCGTTTGTGAGGATTTGAAGGCTAGAATCGGAGATTCCGGACTTTCACCAGGAAAAATTCTTTTTGAAGTCGATAGAACTGAGGTCTTTTCAAACCCAGTGAAGTGTTGTACTTTGCTTCAGCCACGTGGAATACGGAAAAGTTCTCATAGCTATTTCTGTATTCCACGTGGAATACAGAAAAGTTTTCTCAAACATATTCAGAAAAGAAGAGGGAAAGCATCCACGTGGAGGTCATCTAGAGAAAAATGAATTTCATTTTCATTCTCTCATTATTAAAAAATGACTTGTGGAAATTTATCAGCGGATTCTGCCAATAAAACCATTTTTTCTACACAATTCGGACAAGTTTTGCATTGGAACCTTGACTGTTACTGTAAGTTTGATCCATTTCTATCCATTCTTTCAAATGAAAAGTTTCAATTCTTTGAATGAAAGTTGTTCATTGGCTTGAATTCGGAAGAATAGATGAAAATTGGTCAAACTTACAGTAACAGCCAAGGTTCCGATGCAAAAATTGTCCGAATTATGTACAAAAGATGATTTTATCTGCAGAATCCGCTGATAAATTTACACGACTCATTTTTTTAATAATGAGAGAATGAAAATGAAATTCATTTTTCTCTGGATGACCTCCACGTGGATGCTTTCTCTCTTCTTTTCTGAATATACGGAAAAGTTTGAGAAAACTTTTCTGTATTCCACGTGGAATACAGAAATAGCTATGAGAACTTTTCCGTATTTCAGTGGCGACTAGTCCACAGTTGAAAAGACATAACACAAATACTCAAATCATTTTATCTGTGACTGTTTCCTTGTATAGTTCATATTGTACTATACGTTTTTTCACTTATTTTTCCTCTTTTTCAAAAACCTGTAGTCGCTACAGATTTTCACCAAACCTAGACAATTTTGCGCGAAAATATTTTTTTTGAAATTTGAATGATCTTATATTGAGCATAAAAACAGTAGTTTTAGGTTTTTTGAAGGGTTTTATCATGATGTTTTCGGTTAAAGTCAGTTCTAGACAACGATCTGACAATTCGATGGTCAGTCACGGTATCCTACCACGAATACTACTGTATAAATTTGATTTTAACCGCAAGATTTATTGAATTTCATCGATTTTCAACTAATATTTATTGTTTTTCTGATAAAGAAGCTGAAAAATCGCTGAAAATTGATGAAAATTGATGGAATCCGATAAATATTACGGTAGAAATTAAGTTTATACTGTAGTTTTTGTAGTGAGACAACGCGGCCGTCAAGTTATCGGAATTTGGCAACAATTGACTTTTATAGCGAGAATTTTCATTTAAAAAATGTTCAAATTCTGAAAAAAATTCGAAAAATTTCGAAAAAAATTCAAAAATTTTCAAAAAAAAATTCAACATTTTTTGAATCCGGGCCGCCGGGCCGGGCCGGGCCCTGAAAATTTTTTCTCGGCCGGGCTACCGGGCCGAAGCGGGCCGGGCCGAAATTTCACAAGTATGCCTGAAACAGAAAAATCGATCTATTATTATTGCTTCAAAATGACTACGTGCTCGATGATTTGAATGGTGTTACCCCGTATCAGGACTATTATGTCTTAGAGTCGAGTTCATTCGGGTCGGGCCAGACTAAACATAACCCAACCGGTCGCAGTTCTACAATGGTGCAGTTCTCATACCGGAAAACACCATCCAGATATCTGTGCCCTTAGCAATAATATTATTTCCATGTTTCAAGTAGCATTCATTTCGTGTATCGAAAGAAATCACTATTATATTCATATGTTCATTCATTCACAGCATCAACGGAAACACAGTAAATTATCAAGAAAACTGCTTCCAATTCATGTTAAGGTAAAAAAGGAAACTTAACTCCATTAATTAACCTTCAAATTGCCGGGACTACAATGAACTACGTCGAATCTCAGAAACGGTTGACTGAAACAGGTGTCCTAGTTATAGAATCGTTGAAACTTATTTGAAAATGTGTTCAACCTTAATTGGTATGAGATAAAGCTAGATTGAGAAAAAAACTGAAAAAAAAAACAATTTTTCTTGTCATTTTTAAATCCGTATTTCTACGAGTTAGTTTGCTATTTTCTTATTGACAATGACACAATTTTTTCACATTACTACCCTATCCTAAACGTAAGTTCACCTCTCGGAAGAAGGGAATTTTTAAGTGGTGTTCTAAAAATGAATTTTACTGTGAGTGAATTCTCAAAATTTCAGACTTCACTGGACCCTGAGAATCTGGAAGTCTTCACCTGGAAATGATACTCCGCCCCTTGAGTTGAGTTCATTGTTGAAGTTTTCACATTTCCGGACTCTCAGGCTTCAGTGAAGGCCAGGAATTTCAAGATTCACTCAAAGGAACCATTTGTTTTTAGATCACCATTTTATAGAAAATTTCTAATCCGCGTTGAAATAAAACCTTTGTAAAATTAACGAAATTCAAAGGCCTGACTCCAAACATCCGGGCTGAGACAAATTAACGCTTCAATAGGTATTTAATGTAAAACTATTACCGAGTTCCTACTTATGAATAATAAGGACCGCTAAAAAAAATTTCTTAAAAATTGATTAAAATCAGTCATGGTACTAATGTTCTCTGTTTCTCATCATCCTCAATTTTTTCGGAACATTCAAGTTACCGATTTTTCCCGTCTTCAATCACTCCTTGTCCTAAAAGTAAGTTCACCTCTCAATAATCTTCTTTTCTACTCCTTCACTTCCCATTCTGTCCCTTCCTCTTCACCTCCTCTGGCCCCGAAATGTCCCTTTTCCTTTTTCTCGCTTCCGTTAGTAGGAATGTCCAAATCGACGTAATTGTAAGTGACATAGAGAGAGAGCACACCCCCAAACTTCTCCTTTTTTCTGTCGTTGTGCTCCGGAAATTCATCGAGAGAAACTTTTTCAGGAGGTTTGTTGGCACTCACCTTTTTGTCGGTTTTTTTCTCGATGGAGGCGTCAAAATTCACTTTTTCATTTGTGTCCAACTAGATTTTGAAGAAAAGAAAATCTGTTTTAATTAGTTTTTGAATTGATTTTATTCTTCGATATCTAGTAACTCAACCTTGGTTCTCGAAAAAATACAACGCTTAAAACAAAAAATAAAGACCCTACTGTACTTACTCTACTGTTAGGCTTCTGAACTGAGAGCGTCTGTTTCAAATAAGTCTTATCTGATGGAAGCAGTTGTCAATACTGATTCCTTCGACGTCTCAACATGAATTATTTTCCCTACGATTTATGTGATGAGCAGAAAAACTTAACTAACACCCTTATCAAAATACTCGTAAATTCACTTTTTTGAAACGGGAACAAAACTAGTTTTTCTTAGTTTTTGAATTTTCCGGAAAAGATTTTTACTGGGC
>GL379911.1:253940-276198 GCA_000143925.2 Caenorhabditis brenneri | reverse complement strand
GTTTTACACTTTTGTATAGTTTGTTTTGTTTTACTAATAAAAATGGAAAGTCGAAATCTTTTTCTGATCAGATGAGACATAGAAAATCTATACTGCTCAATCAAAACCCCTGATTGATCTTTGAAAGCAAAAAACTTAGAATAACAACATTGAGGAGCGAAGCGACGAATTTGAGGAGCGTAGCGACGAAGAAAAGGAGGTGAGCCGCCGTTAGGCGGCGCCACCGACTGGTAAAATACTAATCACATTTTGAGGCGACTATGGTCCAACGGGCCAGATCAGGCTTAATCAAGCTTATCGGGCCGGATTTTTAGTTCTAATAATGCCAGTTACAATGCGGGGCATCATTCTGTAATCAGTTTTCCTGTTTCATAATCTTTCTTTCTGTTTGAAAAAAATATCCTTTATTAGACCTTTCATAGTTAGTTTCAGCCATCGCGTGAAGAATCTCCACATGGAATCATTTCGGAACGTCGTTTCATGTTTCCACCTGGATGCTCAGACTCTACGAAATCTCTGAATTCTTGTGGAACTGGTTGTTGGACTCCAGAACGTATCGATTCGATTTCAAGTGTCATGTTCCCATTGACTTTCTTCGTTTTCAATGTGAGTTTCACTTTTTTTTTGTTTTTTTTTGTTTGGGTTTTGTTCCGTTTCAAAATGTTGTTATATATTTCTGATAATTTGGTTTCCTAGTTTTACCGAAAGTCCAGGTTTCAATAGTATTTCTAGAATCTTGATATTTCAGATCATCTACTGGTTCTACTACATTCACCGCAAAGAAATCATTCGGGAGAATTTGATCAACAGAATCGACGGATAGATACTAATTGTTCATCTTTTGTATATACTTTTGGTTTGGTGAATCCTATATAAACTTTTCAATGGACAGAAAGAAACAATAATCATCACCGCAGTAAAAGCAACGATACACGATATGAGTCCTTACACAAGTTCGATGAAACCGAAAATCAATTATCTTACTCATAGTTGAGGTATCATAACACCAGTACTCTGTGATTGATCTAGAACAGAAACAAACTGATTGATACATCAATTATTAGTTATGTTAACTATCGCAACAACAAGTGGTCAATAACCTCTCCCAAAAAAAGATTTGATGAAACCGCAATGACAAATTCTCGTTCGAATTTATTCAGCAAAAATGTGGGATAAACTTTATGCGACAATTAGAGTTGAAACCTAGAAAAACGGGCGTAACTCTGTTTGTATTAAGTACCTGTTGATTTCTTCAGAGCGAACATGTAGTCAATGAAACAGTGAACTTGCACTACTGAACATTCTGATTAATCATTTATCAAATAAGCATCAAACAAGTATTTCATGATTTAATCACAAGATAAAAGCAATGAAACCGAAAAACAGCTATTTTTGCAAAATTATTCAGCCGGAAGTTGGGACGAACTTTATGAAGTATGGGTTAGTAGCGCTCATATCAGTCAACTGAAAAATCAATAGTTTGCAACAGAAAAACATTTGAAAATGAAACGTAGTTTTAATAAACTCTTGAAAACAAAAATAAAACGTTTTACTTGGTTATGAAAAGAGCTTTTCATTCATGAAAAAGTAATACATTGTTTCTTTGTGCTCCTAGTTGAAACTTGTTTTCTGGAACTTGTAACTGGTTTCTTCAGACTGGTCACTTCAGGTTTGGAATGTGTTCAGTTTTATTTTAATCGTTCCGTGATCAGGAAACTTGCTGTGACGATATTGTGTGGATTTACAGTCATACTAAGATAATTGTATCAGAAAGACCATCCACTTAGTTTGTTATGCAGGCATATCCATCCATATATTTGGCTATTTTTAAGGAATTGTGAAAAGTGTGGATTAATTGGTATTAGGTCATGGTTTTGAAATCAAGAATATGAAACAGGAAAAGAAAAAAGGAATGAAAGATTCACTTGGTTGTGAAAAGAGTTTCTAGGTTGAAACGTACAGAAAAACTGGTGAATATTAACCGACAGAGAAAGTGCTTGCCGAAAATTGGCTAGTCGAATTGGTCACCTTTATATTCAGATCCAATTTTCCATGACTATGGGTATTGAGAATAGTTGAATTTAACTTATTAGATGAGATTTTCTCAGACAAGATGTATTGTTCTCAAGTGATCTCATGTTTCTGAAACAAAGGGTTTGCAACAGAAAAAATTGGAATCAAAGTTTTTCTTGAGAGCAAAAGTAAATGTTTCACTTGGTTATGAAAACAGTTTCCGATTTCTGTATAAGTATTGCGGGGTTGTCCTGTGCATTGACTAATAAGAATTTTCGGACACAGAAAAAATTGGACTGTGGAAAACCAGTCAGTTCAGTCTTTTTCCTTTTGAACTGCTCTTCTGTTTCATGCTTCTATTAAAATTGTGCCATGATCAGAAAATTTGTTTTTGAAGGTGTGATGTGTGAACTAACAGTTTACTACAGAGTAATGTGTTCAAATGTGATAAATTCTGATACTTGGATCCGGTCTCATTTGTTTTTGCTGTATCACTTCCGATATATGTAGGATTAAAATCAAAAATTTGAAGTTTTCAAAAAATTTGAAAGCTTCATGGAACTGTAAAAATTGTTTCTGATACATCTCTGTGAACCCGATTTTCAGTTCAGAAAATTATACTGTTCTGTACTTCGGTAACTTTAAATTCTCTAGAGTTCAAACAGAATCCGGAAGTTCTGGGTCTCAAAGCGCAAAATTATTACTGTAGCAATAACTGAAAAAGAACCATTACATTAAGAAGTTTTTGAAATCTCGGCGGGACCCGCACGTCCAGTGCTTGCTGGATTCTAGCTTTTTCATTTTTTCTGTTTCATGAAGCTATTTTCAAGTTTAAACAAAATTCATCGAAGTTTTGTTTCTTTTACTCCAACCCAAATGTTTGGATTTTATAGAACCCCAGTAGCTGCTCGACTCCAAATCTTCTTTTTCAATTCTGCCTGTCCCGACAAAACACAGAAAACCTTTTTTGAAAAACAAATAAACTTTTTGATGATTTCAATGGGAAAGTTAATAACACAATTGGACCCGCATAACAAGGAAACATAGAATTAGAAAACAGAAAGAAAAAGGTGGCTATGATATGAGAAAATAGAGATCTTCGGAATAATGATTCTACTCGTCATTTATAATTAATGGTGGCAAGTCATCGTCATTCGGTTCTGCTTCTTCTGCTGCTGGAGCTTCTTCCGCTGGCGCTGGTTCCGGAACCGGTGGTGGAGGTGGTGGAGGTCCACGATTCCGTGGAGCAGCCACGTAGAAGAGGAAGTAGATGTCTTCGCAGAGCGGAATGCCGCACTTCGATTGGAACCATTGGAGAACGGGGGCGCTGAGGAGGATTCGTTCACGGCAGTGATAGATGAAGGCTGAAAATTGGGTTTTGGGATCTCATTGGCTGGAATTCTTGTGGAATTTAGGTTAAAATCGGTGAAATTTCGTTAAAAAAAATAGAGCTTTCGTGCAATAGAAATTCAGGAGCCACAAGAAAATATAAGCGCCGTAGGCGCGGCAAGCGGGTTCATATTATAATGCTCGAAATCGATGAAATCATGTTATAAAAATATGATTTGTAGCCAGGAATTATTGCTAAATCAAAGCGAGGCTTCAGCTCCAGGCAACAAAAATCACTGCCAAAGCCCCGGAGGCGCAACTCAGTTCTTCTCTTTTTAACAAGGGAATTATCTTGAATTTTCCGCTTAAAACAACGAATTTCCGCTGAAATTTACTGATTTCTACCCACAATTCATGCAAAAAACCCAAAATTCTTCTGAAAAATCTATTTTTTTTTTCAACTTACTGGTCATACAAACGAGGAAACAAGCGAGTGTATACAGAGTGTTCATCAGTTGAAAATCGTCGGTTTCGATCACAAGATCTGAAAAAAATCCCATTAAATATCAGTCTTCCGGCATCCAATGATCCAAACAATACCTTTCAATTCAGCTCCCAACTCGAAAAACTTGTCTGGAATGATATTCTCTCTCGTCGCCTGCGTCTCTTTTCTCTCAACTAAATCAGTGTGAGTTGTGATGAGCTCCTTGATACTTTCAAGATCCAATTCCTTGTTTCCCATTCGAGCCACACCAATTCCACTGACCCAAAGGAGGACTGTTGGGGTGCCGGAGACGCCGTAGCGGAAGTTTAGGCGATGCGTTCTGGAACTAACTGGAGTAAGGAGAGGTGGATTTATTAAACTTTTTAGTGAAGAAAATTGATAATAATAAATAGTTTTGCTTGACTTCAGTTTTTTTGTGCTGAATCACTAAAATTGTGCGCTTCGTGGTCCAAAAATCATTAAAAGCGGTTCAAAACTAGTCACGTTGAAACCGTGTGGGTTTTTAGAGGCAAAAACTGACTACAAACTACAATATTTTCTTAACCTCAACAAAACTAGACACCCGCGTAACTTGGTTACTTTCTCATCGTTTCTGACTGTTTTTCGAGCAAAGTGTTAGAAAGTTTGAGCACTTTTTCCTAGAACTGACAACTTTCCTTTCGTAAAATTGAAAAAAAGCCTCATTTTGATGAATTTGCATGGAAAAATTGAAAAGAAAGATATTCCGATGTTCAAATGTTCAGTTTTCCGTGTTTCAAATATTTTTGTGATCGAAATTCCAATGAACTCCAAAACCGACGCCAATTCTTAAAACCGAACACCGATAGCATTTTTCGACAAAACTCGCTCATTTTTCAACGTAAAGATCGCATTTTTCGCTTCAAACTATATATTTTCCGCTAAAAATACTAAAAACTATGAAAAATCCATACTTTGTGAAATCCGACGCATCGACAGCAATCGGAAGAATATTCTCGAAAACGCCGGCGACTTTGTTGAAATGTGGAGCCAAGCGAGCTGAGAATGGACAGCTCGGCGAGTGGAACAAACTGAAGAAAGAATTATTGAATTTATTGATTATTTATCGAGAAAACTTACACAACCATACACCAATCTCTGGCATAGGGATCTCTCATCCTCATCAGCTCCATAAAACTCGTCGAATTCATCAGTAGAGGGGAGTTTGTTCTCACTGAAAATCGATAATTTGGAAATGATTCGCAAGAAAAGTAGATGGTTTTACTTGGAAAACGGCATCGGAACTCGAATTCGTTGTACTTGTTGAACATCGGATCGTCGCAAATCGGATCGTACGATGTCGGACACGTGTTGAACAATAAATGACTGGAAAAATTGGGTTTCGACTGAAAATTCTAGAATTTCTTACGTCGCTCTACCCAACGAATTTTGAATTGTACACTGATTCGTCGTTATATCATCTGGATTCACATTGAATTCGTTGAAAGTTTTCACTTTCTTCCGTTCGTTGAGCTCAATGACCGTTTGAAGTGTCGTCACCAAGATTCCAAACGTCAATATTAATTGTATCAGCATTTTCGGTTCTGGAAGTGAATAAAAATCAATAATTTGTGAAATGAGAGAAGTAGAAAAAGCTCTGATAGGTGAGAAACGGAAATAGAGTGCGTTTGTGTGGGAAGAGAGGAGAGAGAAAACGACGACGTTGTGGGAAATTTTAATGAGGGGTTGTGTTTTGATGTGGAATGAAAAATTGATGTTTTGTGAACCCGGAAACTCGGAAAATTATGTATGACACGCAGAATAAATTGAACTAGTTTTTTACGGAATTTTTTTTCGAAAAATTGGAAATTTCTCATCGAATTCTGCCCAGATTTCAAACAAAATCGTCGATTTTAGAAAACATTATTTGTTGAAAAAATACATGTTCTTTTTTTTCTCGTTTTTATGTCTTTTTTTGTCGTGAAACGTTCTCCAAGCACTTTGCGTCGCCTGGTGACTGGCTGAGAAAAAAAACTTTTTTCTTCTGTTTTTTCGATTTGAAAAGCTGCTTTTTTGCTTCTAAAATTTACTTTCTTACTTTGTTCTATTTTCGAAATGAATTTGCTTCTTTTCTTTTTTATTTTCTGAATCTGAGAATGAACCTTTGCAATTTTAGTACACACGTAATCGTTTTTAACCACAAAAACTTTCAAAAACCGGTTTTTTACTTTATTTTCCATTTTTCAACAATTTCCAGCTTTTTACCCCTTCTTTACCCTCAAAAACAAGAAAAAACGATTAAAAAATTATTTATTTTCTTAAGTCCGCAAACACACGCGCACGAGAAACCCAACACCGCACGTCAGATTGCACACACTTCAGAATTTGCCGGCCGGCGCATGCGTTGTTTCCACTCGATTCGTTGACGAATTCAACATCATTGTAGACGTCAGATGTTTGCCTTTGCACAGAGAGAAACGGAAATGGAAGAGTACAACGATCAGACTGAAAATAACTTGGTTATTCAGAGATTTTAGCACTAATCCTCTCCCCAAATGAAAACAAATGAAAGGCTTACCCATCTAAAGAATGAGCGAGAATCCAGATCATTGTGACCATTGCAAACTGCCACCAAACACTATCAGACAATAAAGTGAAAATGTGAAAAGAAAGGAGACAAATACAGAAAACAATGCATTGAGTGAATGCCTGGGTGAAGAATCGGATCTCTGTCTTCCGTCTTTTGGTGGCTTCCGCCGCAGTTTGAGTGCTCAATCCCATGATCTGAGACTGTGATCTTATATTTGTGGAGATTGATTGAATTATTACATTGTTAGCTTCTCGTAGTCGGAATAGGGTGAGCATGTCGATAGTGAAGGCGAAGGAGCAAAGGATCACACCGCCGATGAAATCGAATCTGTGGATTTTGAATTTTTCTTAGAAGAGCATTTTTCCCCTATCTTTCGAAATCCGCAACATATTTATAACTATCTACAGCAAAAATGCTCTTCTTGAAACGGTAAATTCAATAAACTCACAAAGACAAAAACTGTCCGCATGGATTCTCTGCATAGGTCCATTGGAAAGTGTGTGCGTGGAATGCCACGTAGCATTTGTCATCTACAAAAAATACGTTCTTGATGAATCAGTTTAGCAATAATAACAAAAAAATGGAATACAAATGAATATGACGTACGCCAAAAATATGGGATGGTGACCAGAAATCCAATGAGCCAAATACAAAAGATTGCATATTTTGTGTTGGACACGGTGAACCAGATGTAGGACTGAAATTTCAGAGAAAATGCAGTTTCAGCGAAGTGATATTATGAGGATGCACTCTTCATTTCGCTTTTGTTATAAAATAGATTTAAAAAACTAACCTTTATCGGAAACACAATCGAAACATATCGATTTATAGAGATTGCCAAGTGAGCAATAATGCAACTCCACCAGAAAATGATAGTGAACTGACCGAATCGCTTCCCGGTTAGACTGTGTGCCAAATCATTGTCTTGACTGAAAATCATAATTCGAGAATTGCTGAAAACAATAAACTCACTTCAAAATCATGGCAACTGGCCACGTTGTGAAACAGAAAAGCATTCCGACATTTGAAACCAAATGGGAGAAACAAAGAAGACCAAATGTGTTGTGAAGAAGGGGGTTACGGTAGATGACAAACATTGCCAGAAAGTTGGATAGAAGACCGGCCGAGCCAACCTGAGATTCGGAAAGTAATTGCTTATTATTAATCTGTTAGGAGTACTTGGTATAAAAATACTCAGAGAAACTGTAGTATTTTCAAAAAGCACTTAGACAAATTAATATCCATAGAACTCGTGTGTGGATTTGAAAACTTCTAGAAACTGCAAACTCACCGAAACCATCAAAGCTGTCGCCTCCATTAGTGTAGTGGTGTCGTAGGTGAAAGGAGTGGTTGAGTGAAAAAGAGTCATCTGAAAAATACTGGAATTCTTATTTTTATAGAATTTGTATCCGGAGACACTCCTCCTCCTTTTATAAATCTAACAAAATCCTTAGGATCGTCACACTTCCAGAATCAAATTCCATATGACTAACATCCTTAAGGAAGATTAAGGTTCAAATGGATCCAGAAACCCGTTCAGAGAACATTCAGAACCACTTTTTGTACCTAAGAAAACCTTAGATTTTTACTAATCTGGTCATCCCACCTAATGGTGGGTAAGAAAGGAAAATGACAAATGGATCTCATGACAGGCGGCTTTTAAGGGGGTTAAGAACAATAGAAGAGTTCATTGGGCATAAAGAAAACTGGAAGAAAAGAAGAATTAGGAGCCGGTTGAATCATCTGCCGACACGTGCAGGCAGAATATAGATCGTATGCTTCAGAAGAAAGAGAGCAAAGAATAGTGATGTTTTATTATTTGTTGTGTTGAAACTTTCTCTAGGAGTAATCAGATGGAAAATTTGGGTGAGGTTTGTGTGTTGGATAGTATTTATAGTGTGGTAAGCTGGGTGTAAGAACTGAAAGTGAGGTTTTGGTGTTGTCAGAAGTCACAAGTTTGAAACTGTGGACTAATGTTTCAGAAACGTTATTTTAGGTTCTTCTCTATCTAAACCGTACTGAGTTCTTTCAAAGACAAATGAAAAATATCTGCATTGAAATATTACTGATGTGTACGTACTAGTTGTTTTTCGCTTTAGTTTGTAGGTGAGTACTAGATTGAGCGAATTACGTAGTCAAGTAGAGGGTTGCGTGCAATTTCTCGATGAATAGTGGGTACCTAACTTGAACTGCACCCTAAACGAACCATTTGAAACTGGAAATGGTTTTTTCGGAAAACTAAATTCATAAAAAATTGCATAGTTCAAAAATAAGTGCAACCAGAGAAACCTGTTAGGAAAAAGAATGAAGAGTTCAAAAATAGTTCTGTTGTCATTGTCGGAAGAACAACAGAATTTCCGGAAGCCAGGGATATTTATTTCACTATATAAACATATAGATTCTTCCGAGGAACTCCTCTCCAGGTAATAACTTCGGTATATCAGAGAAGTGAAAATGTATTTTTTTTATTCAGGTAGTTGATGAACATAATCTCTTATTGTGAGCGATTTTCTAGATTCCTAATTTTCTGAAAATACGTTCGTTTCATCTGAAAACGCGACAGTCAGTTTTTTTTCAGAAACATGAAAACTTTTTCAGTTCTTCAATGCTTGTAACTTTAGTAGTTTTCAATTCATGTACTTAACCCTCAGATGGTGTATTCAAAAAAATATCCTTTACAGCAGAAACTACTTTGAGCCCGAAGCCAGAAAAATTTGCCGTGCCGCCCAAGTTTCATTATATTAACCACGTGAACTTATTTTTGCTTTCTTATCACTAACGTATCCAAATATTTCCACGTCATTACTTCGTTTTCAACATGTTCTTTCCTGGTAAAACACTGCCTGAGGAGTATATTCCTGCTCCAGAAGTTCCGCTTGTTCAGGTTGGTTCAGATACTCAACAATTTAACACATTTTTCACCGCTTCATAGAATCGAAAAATTCGATTATAATCACGTGTGTTCAATTTGTAGTTTATAACACCCCTAGAAACATGATATTTTCAGGAAACAAAACCAGCGGAAAATACAAAAAATAAATTGAAAACGCTCTCTGACCTGTACTCAATTCTGGGTCCACACTCTCCATACTATGTTCTCAGTTTGACACTGAATGCATTGATGTTTGCAGTTTTTAATCATTTGAATGAGATGGATAACTATTTGATTTATTCGAAAGATGATCAAGTTTATACGGATGATAGGGGGAGGATAGTGGAGACAGAGCATCCGACAGTCATCGATCAAAATGGGAGATATGTGAGTTTGAGTGATATGGGGGGCAAGGAATTTATTGGTTTTCAGACAACTAGCAATGGAGGAATGGATTTGACTACATTGAAAATTCTCAATAACATCTCTTCAGTGATTGGGTCTGTTCTGGCAGTTATGGTTGCCAGGTGAGCAAGCGGTGTCTTTGGGTCTGGTGTTGTTGTAGTAAAACTAGTTTAAAAGTTGGAGCACTGTTATTTTTTATGGTTCTGAAAGAGGAATCGTGTTTTGAATACTTTCTAAAGAAACGAATGATAGGGCGAGTGTACTTCATACTACTGTTAGCGACTTGAGAGTTGATTTATAGGGGAACTGGAAGAGAAAAATGAATTTCCTGACAATGTTCCCAGTTTCAAATATTCCATATCAAAAGCGTAGTGTTTTTTACTCGATAATATGACGCGAAACTATCTTCATATACCAGATGGACATTCCACAAATCCATCATCATATTCACTGTTCTCATTGTGGCCAGTTATCTCCTCTCCCAAGCCTTCCTATTCAATTTCTTTGATCGAATTGCTTTTGTTATCGGTTGTGTTCTCTCGAAATGCCTAACCATCCTGACAATGCAAGCTGTTTTTGAGTCAGGACAAGGGAAGTACAGAGTATGGGCAGTTGGATTCTCCTATTATTTGGTAGATTTATTCAATTCCTAAGGTTTATTAATGACTAATTTTCCAGACTAACACATTTGTTTTCGTGACAATTCTGCTATTCAAAAAGGATAATCACAATGCGGAGACGTACTTCATGTTCATCATCACTGGACTAGTTGGTTTGTATACTTTGTGAGTACCTTTAATATATGGGCATGAGCATTTCGGATTTTGAAGAGTGTGCCCATGTCAATTATTGCATTCTTTGGTCAGAAGAGATGTGAAGAGAGTTCAAAGGATTCTGGATAAGTTTGGGATTTCAGGTAAAGTTTCTGTTTCACTAACTTTTTGAATTTCGATCAGCTTCCTCATTTTCAATGACTCTTTCACCGATGTTTATAGAGATCCCTGATTGCTCCCGAATAGTCGATGACATTCTCTACATAAATCGAGTTCCTACGAAATTCTACGATTCTCTTGGATACCTATACAAGATCAGACCATTTATGAAGAAATTGATTGTTTTGACTATTCTTATGTAAGATTTTTTTCTGTTTCAGTTTGTTTTTTAATGCTACTCAAAGCCACAAATACGATCAATACTCCATATTTTTCGCGTAAATTGATTTTGCAGTGCACTACAATCTCGAATGAATTCTGGAGAAATGGAATGGATCAAAACGATGCTACCGTATTCTCCAATGGAAAGTCTACTGATCTCGAGAGTCATCGCTTGTTTCGCATCGATTTTTGCAGTTTATGGAGTTTTTAAGTTAGTTATAGATGATTTTACTTTGTCACCAGCTCTCAAAGTAATATAATCGATTTCAGTTTCCCAGACAAATCATATATTTGAAACAGAAAAATACTACTTTTTCCAGATTCGGTCGTCGTCGATTACTCCTTTCTCTTTTATTTCTGAATCTATTCATCAGTTATACCATCTCTCTGATACCAATTGACACCTATTATATGTGTTATTCAAGGGATATGCCTAATGGTGAGTCACTATATTTTTTTTACATTTACTCGTATTCTATAAGATTGAATTTTGGATCTTTTCCATAGTACATCTTGTGTCGGTTTGATTTTCGATAACTATTTTATTATCCTCTGATGATTCTTATTCAGACCAATACGATAGATTCCTAAAGTTCGCCTTCTTCTCATGGACTGCAATTCGAACATGTTCCACTATCACCCTCTTTGTGTTAGTTCTGGAACATATTCCAACAATTCATCGATCATTTATATTCCCTGTCGTCATGTTTTTTGATGCTGTCTTTCAATCGATGGCTGATTCTTCACCATATTTTGTGAGTTTTTGAGAGACTGCTCCTGTATTTTTGGATCAGCGTGCGTGGTGTTTGCTGGCCCTTTGTTACTCTATTTCGGAGTTTCACAAACTCAGCAATACACTAGCCTAAAAATGCGGAAAAACGCAGCAAGCAGCGTTTTTTTTTGGCGATCTACAAGAGTTCAAACTCAGATATTTTTCTGTTTCAAAGAGCCATAATCAATATTCAAGTTCATCAGAACGCGTTTGTTTTTGTTTATCGACTATTTTCAGATAGCAGAACTCTATGACACTCCTCAATTCATCCGTCCAATGATTCGATACTCCATTGTCTCATTTCTTCTTGCTGTCTCTTTTATTGATAATACTGATGTCTCAGTATTCCATACAAATGAAATTCCCTGTTACAATTTGGTAAGAAAACCTTCAATTCCTCCATTTTTGAATACCTTTTTCCAGACAAATCCCTTGAAAAAAGCGGTGAAAGATTACAAGAACAGTAACTTTGAAGAGCACTTCCGAACTCTTTGTGAAGTGAAGGCACTTGAGGTATTCACTCTATTAGAAGGGCATGTCTAAAATTGAATTTTCAGATGGAAACATTCGAAGAGCAACAGAAGAAACTGACAAGGGGATACTACGATGAACAGGCATTGTATCGGAAGAGGAAGGAGAAAAAAATGGGGATGAAGGAGAAGTTGAAAGATTCAAGTATTGATTCGAGTACTCGAGAAGAGCTTCTCGAGAATTATATTCGGAAACAAGAGAGAAATAAAAAGTGTATTGAATCGACAAAGAGGAAATTGACGAGTTATGATCAGGAATCCAAGACTATTGTATATCATATTCAGAAGAATCGATTGAAGATTTAGAGGAGAGTGATGATGGGAAGAGAAAAGAGGAGGTGATGGAGGAAATTATTATTCAGATTTATTAACTTTTTTTTGTGAATAAAGTACATTGCGTCCTGCTATGGAAACAATTTCATTATTTATTTGAAACGAAAATCTCCAATCTGAAACAGTTTTTAAAAAAATCAAGAAGTAAGAATTTATCAGTAGTTTTAGATCCCGAAAATCAATCAATTATTCCTTGTCAAGCTTGAATAATCCATCATGAATATCGTAAATATCCACAATGTCAGCAGCCGCCAATAAAACAGGAACTCCCACTGAAATTACAATAACCGAGAGACCCAAGGTAATCTCCAATTGTACAACGTCCCAAAAACTTAGGCGAGATTCAGCGGGTGTTTCAGTTACTTCTTCTTTGAAATTCTGAAAATGTAATACGAAGTCCTACTCACTGATGATTCAGAGATTACAAGCCTGATACCGACAGTTTGTAACAGAAAATTATTCAATAATTGTGGAAAACTGCTTACCTCCTCCCACTTCGGATCCAGTTCCTTCTTCAATTGTCTATCTTTCCTTATTTTCTTCGTCTTCTTCCTTTTTTTATCCTTTCTATTATTCCTTAGCGGTCTTTCACTATCCACAGGTTTCATTCCACTCGAATTCCCAGTCTTTGTATCGGTTATTGTAGTTGTTGTTGCTAATGTAGACATTGTTAAAGATACAGATGTATTCTTGGATGGTGGATCAGCGTTGGTAATATCTCCAGTAGTTGAAGTAGTCTCATCGGTCATCTTTGATAAGATTTTTCTGAAACTGTGCTATTGGAAGACTGGAGAAGAAGAAAAAATTACCGGTTATGCAAAAATGATAAATGAAGGAAATGGTAAAATGAACTGATATGAAAAATTAGTGGATATGCTCCGGTTACGGTATATGATTTACGTGAACTATTCAAGAAAAAACTGACAACAAATGACAACGTATCATTTTTTGGATTTTGAAAAAAAACTAACTATTAATTCACCGATTTACTAGAATTCCAGGAGCAGAACCCAAAAAATACAAGTCCGAAATAGAAAAACATGAGACTTTATTCATAACTCTACATCCACAAGTATATTCATAGTTCCCTTCAAACATTCTTGAATAATCCATTACGAATGAACTCGATATTGATACTTTCATTGGCCGTCAACATGACAGGAATGGCAATTGCAATGACAAGAACCATGAGGAAGAGGATGAGGGCCAATTGACAAGTGTCACAAGAATTCGGACGTTGAGTTGCTGATGATCCTTCAGTCGCACCACTCATTCGACTCTGGAATAATCAGAATACGGAACACGTAGGAGAAGCAAATGAAGCAGTAAAAATTCTTGATAATACCTCTTCCATATCGGATGCAGATTTTTTCTTAGATGCGTTGCTCTTTTTGGTCCTTTTCATTACTCTATCAGATTTCTCTCTCTCATCTTTATCCCTTGCTGAATCCCTTGCTTTTCTTGTACTTTGCTTCTTTGTAATCTTTGGTGCTTCCGAAGGTTTCTCTTCAACCGAAATCGCCTTCTTATTATCCGTTGCTGATGCTTGTTTGGACGGTGGAGCAGCCACTGCGGATCCATGAGAAGCCGTCGGAAAGTTGGGAATACCTCCAGCAGATGGTGGAGGAGCAGGAGCTGAAGAACCACCGCCAGCTGCTGGAAATGCTGGAATTGCTGGATTGGCTCCGCCTCCTCCTCCTGGACCCATCACTTCGTATCCCTCATCAGTCATCTTCGTTCTTTATTAGATTTGTCTGGAATTGTAGAATGGATTAGAAGGATCGAATGGGAGGAGGTTACCTTTAAACAGAAGTTTTTGTGAAGAGCAAAATAAGAACTGATTGAGATTCTGTGAATATTGATTACTTTTTTTTGGTTCCCTAGGAAAATGAGGGCATGATTAACGTGAAGTTTGTCACGATGAAATGGAAGCTTTCTTTTTTTGTTAATGAAAAAGTTTACAATTAGAAAAAAAAATAAAGAAATCCAGAACGCTATACAAAATTTGGTAACAAATTTGGAATAGAAATATTTCTGTGTCCGAAGCGAAGAATAACACTTTCCTTGCGGAAAAGAAGGAAATGAAACAGAAAATCACAAATTCAAATCCCCAAATCATCAAAAGATTTCTTGAGAACATCCACTGTTTTCTTATTCCCAATGCTTGATCTGCTCTTCAGAATGCCATGAGTTGGTCCATCTACAATAGTTCGACACAGTGTCTGAACGGTATTGATCAACTTGGCTGTGGCAACTTTTCCATTGACTTCTAATCCAGATACTAGATCCAGGAGTCGTTTGATTTCCGGTCTTGAAATAGTGATGATGGCAGTGTCGTTCTGCTTTCCGTTCTTATCGAAACCGAGGAAAATGAGATGAACATTGAGATCACCGAGAAGGATCCGGATAGCTTCTTTGGTGATTGTGGTTGGCAAGTTGGAGATGAGGACACGGACTTTGTCGGTTTCTGAAGAGGTGAAACTTTCAACGGGAAAAAACGAATAGAAAAAAAAACGGAAGGGTGGCCAGTAATATCTAGCATCTACATATCCCCTCCAACGTTCTCCAACTGTTGACAGGTTTGTCGAATACTTTACATCTTCAACTTGAAACACAAAAAACTTAAAAATATTACCTTTCTTCAAAAACCTGACCGTCTTTGGTGCCATTGCCTTGTTTTCGATTGATTGTTGTCGTGGAATTGCTCCAGAAGTGGATTCAGAAGAGAGTCGTTTTGTTGGAGCCATCTCAAACTAAGAAATGAACAGAATGAATGAAAAAGAATTGAATAATAATGTAGTTTTGGTAGGATTATTTGTTGTAGTCAAAAGTATAAATCTTAGGTTAAGAGAACAAGAAAATAATGCGATTATTCTAGATTTGATTGCTTCTATGCTCCAATACAAAACGGGAGGAAAGGTATACTGTAGGTTTTGTTTTGATGGTATTATTAGGATACATTAAAAAGAGGAAGAAGCTAGAAGAATATTGAACATGTCTGAAAATGCCTCATTGTCGTGGTAAGGCATGACAAAATCAAGTCAGCTCCTCTGTCGGACTCTTCTCACAGCAAAATTTCATTGATAGAGTGTATGCTCTTGAAAGAAGGAAACTCTTTGAAACATTTGAAAAAAAAAATGAAAATCTCAAAGTTTATGATCATAAAGAAACACAATTCAGACGCCACATAGACACGAAAAGTTCTGCTTTTGAAAAAAAAATCCTCACAATGATATTTCCTTCGACATCACTGCGCCGTATTTTTCATTCTCCCCTTTGATTATGTGCTCAAGAAGAATTAATGGTCGGGAAAGCAAACTCATCTCCGAGGTATCACAAAATCTGCTATAATACTTTTCTGAAACCGAGAAAGTTATGAAGTCTGTAAAGATATTCACTTGTATTGGGCTCAATCATTTTTTAACCTTTCTCTCTTTATTACTTTCCAAACATGGGGGATAGTTTGATTCTATCGTCAAATAGAGTTTATATTCATAACAAGATCACATCCGCTTCCTGAATCTTAGTAGCCACACGGAATCTGCTTCAACAACTTCCTGAAACCGAGATTTTGTTTTGATTATTCCTCATGAAATCTTCTGCGGCAAAAAAATCAGTAAAAACTTGGGTGAATATCTCAATACTCTTTTTCGTCACATTGATTTCTAGATACATTTCCTATTTTAATAAAAAAGAACTTGAGATTTGTTACTGTTTCTCTACACTTTCTTCCTTCTGTTTGGAAGAAGTGTATTCAATTAGCTCATTCATCTTGTTTGCATTATAATTTGAATTTTTTTCAGTGAACTTTTTCCATCTAGCGTAGGAACCGCCGTGCAATAGTGAAACAAAAAATTTCATTGAATTGAAAAAAGCTTCCAGTCGCTTCAAAAGCACAGCTTGGGTCTCGCAACGAAAAATTTTTTATTTTGGTTCTTTACTGTTTCACAATGTTATGAATTTTGGTTTTCCTTTTCCAGATGCAGTATTACTCCTGATTCATCAGATGATTTTTGACATGTATTATTTGGCCGAATTTTTTTTAATTAAAAAAACCAACTTTGATTTAGAAGATGAAGCCATATGCCTTTTTAGTTTCCAGAGTCTTTTATAATCATTATGAACAGTTTAAAAATCATAGACTTCGAAAAGATTTTGCTGTTACTCTACATTTTCTTTATTACGAACTGAATGAACAATTTTTGTTCAGAACTCAGACTCGTTTTCTAATAGTTTGAATCAGCTGATGTTCCACCATTGAAAAAAACTTCCATTCCCTTTTAGCTTAGGTCTCGCGACGAGGAAGTGTCTACTGTAATTTTTTCTGTAATTTTTTCCGGTTTTATCCTTCGAGATACAATCTTGATTTTGTTCACGATTCATATTCATTATCTGACCACTTGGCTTCTTTGCAAAATTTGAAGAGAGCAATCGAAATTTTTATGCACCTTTAAGATAAATGGAGCCCTTTGTGTTAAAATCAGAAGTTCTCGCTCATCCCTGATTTCATTTGTTTTCAAAACCACTTTCTAAAAAGTTTGCAGCCACATCATTCTCCCACTATTCTCCAATTTCTTTTATTTTCCTCTCAAAAAACACCCTTTCATTTTCCGATTTCTCTTCCCGTCTTTCCCCCACACTCTTCTCTCTGCGCCTCCCCCATTTCCCTTATCTCTAACTTCCGAAAACTTTCTCCCATTTAAATTCTCCGACCAACCCTAGGCAATGTCTTCCCATGTGAAAATGTGGGGGTATAGCTCAGTGGCAGAGCATTCGACTGCAGATCGAGAGGTCCCTGGTTCAACTCCGGGTGCCCCCTAAATACTTTTTTTCTTTTTTTCTTTTTCGGAGGAATTGCTGTTTCGATGAGTTGTGATAGATTTGGCAAAAATCATCGGACTGTTGGGTGATCGGATTGGTCTGGCAATAGAAAAGGCGTTCATTAAATTCAAAAAATTTGGAATAAAGTCTCATATCAGCCGGTATCTCGATAGAATATCTACTTGATGTGAACACCAATCAATTGAATATCTCCATTAATCTGAAGACGTTCGATTTTGACAGCAGGCATACGATGCTCGAATGTGCAGTACAAAACGTCATTGATGAACACCTAAACATGCCCTTTTGTTACAGGAAAATTTAGAGAGTCACTCACCAAAAACTTGTCATCAGCCGCATAAATCAAAATGTCAAAGGATCGTTTCGCTTTCAACGGAAACTTGATTTTTCCCTCGAAGTTCGTTTCTGGAGACGATTTAACGCCAGAAATCTCACTGCATCTGGTGACCTTCTTCTGGATAAAAGAAGCACAAAGTTTGAATGGAACATCCTCTCCCGCAAAGAAATCAATCGTCAAGTCCTTTGGTTTCTTTTCAGCAATGGCGGAGACGAATAGTTTTCTACCGACGTAGAAGTTTCCAGGGATGTCGGCTGTGTAGGGCATGTTCTGTAAACTACTTGATGAAGAAAAGCTCTAGAAATGGGAAGTTGACTGGCTACTAAGTGAATGAAACTGTATTAAAAATCAAACTTTTCCCAGTTTTGTCAACATTATATACGTTTTACTGGAATTCGCCCTTGTTTTTGTACCATTAATTATGGGCTCGAAAATTCTGAACGCATGACCCCAAGCAAAATAACATCATTGTTCTGGGTACGAAACAAAGCCTGTAACGCTTTTCGCTAAACTGATTCAGAGCTGAAATTCACTTGAACTACCTACCATCGTAGCCTGACAGGTATTTTTTTTTTGCCAAATGGGTTTAAAATTTCAGTCACCACTGTAAAAAATGGTAAAATTTCTCAAATACCATGTAACTGAAACTGTACAAAATTTACATTTTTTCCAGTTTCAGAAACATTATTCAAGTAACAGTATACACCAGTCGGTGGCGCCGCCTACGGCGGCTCACCTCCTTTTTGTTCGTCGCTGCGCTCCTTAATGGGGGGTTAAGTTGCCACGCTTAAACTCATTTTTGATCATTGGGCAGTGATGCACCCTAAGCCTCCTTATTGTTCCAAAAGTGTTGCTAATTTGAGTTCCCGCGAAAAATTTCGAAAATTCGAATTCCCGCCAAAAATTTTGAAAATTTGAATTCCCGCCAAAAATTTCGAAAATTTGAATTCCCTCCAAAAATTTTGAAAATATGAATTCCCGCCAAAAATTTTGAAAATTTGAATTCCCGCCAAAAATTTCGAAAATTTGAATTCCCTCCAAAAATTTTGAAAATATGAATTCCCGCCAAAAATTTTGAAAATTTGAATTCCCGCCAAAAATTTTGAAAATTTGAATTCCCGCCAAAAATTTTGATAATTTGAATTCCCTCCAAACATTTTGAAAATTCGAATTCCCGCCAAAATAATCAAATGTTTGACGTTTCTGGAAGTTTTTAAAAGTTTCTGGAAGTTTCTAGAAGTTTCTGGAAGTTTCTGGAACATTCTAGAAGTTCTTGGAAGTTCTGGAAGTTTCTAGAAGTTTCTAGTACATTCTAGAAGTTTCTGGAACATTCTAGAAGTTCTGGAAGTTTCTAGAAGTTTCTAGTACATTCTAGAAGTTTCTGGAACATTCTAGAAGTTCTGGAAGTTTCTAGAAGTTTCTAGAAGTTTCTAGAACATTCTAGAAGTTTCTGGAAGCTCTGGAAGTTTCTAGAAGTTTCTGGAAGCTCTGGAAGTTTTTAGTAGTTTCTGTCAGTTTCTAGAAGTTTTTGGAAAGAAGGAGAATGTTTTGGAAGGTTATCCATCCAGAGCTTGCCAGTTGAGTTTTTGGAGTACCGTAGCTACCGTAATCCTACAGTAATCTGCACCATTTTTTGTTGGTGTACTATTGGGGTCCCTTAGATAGTACATGCGAAAAATGGAACAATTCTGAGCACTTCGAACCCGTTTTCTAGCTATTGTTGAGTTATCTGGTTACTGTAGCTACCGTAATCCTACAGTAACCCGAGCTCCAAACGGTATAGAATTGAAGCGCTCGGTGACCCATGACTACATGCCAAATATGATAGGAAACGGTCGAGGGGTACAAAAGTTATTCAGTGATAAGCGCTGGACACACACACACACAGAGCTATTCCTTTAGTATATAGAAGAGATTGAGTGATTAATTATATAACATTGAAACCACTTCGTTTTGCGCTGATTTTTACGTAAAAAGATGTGATATCTCGTCAGATGGGGAGTTAGTTAACGCTTTCGGTAATCTGCTAGACTGGTTCTAGGTTCGAACTCACAAAAATTGTCGTGTGTAATCAGAAAAAATTGTATTTTCCTAGATAAAACTAAACTAAAACAGTAGAAAACATTTTTGCCTATCGAATTTTATTTCAGTTCCAAAAACCTCATTTTAGTAGTAACGAAATTTTCAGCAGTTTTCAATGCGACTTTTTTTTTTCAAACCCATCTCTTTCATTTCTAACTCACATAAAGTTTCCCTTCCCAGGAAACAGCGTAGAGTCGAACATCTCCAGTGACATAGATATGAGAAATGTTGCTCATTGGCACATAATGCTTGAAAGTGGCAATCAATTTGTGCTCCACATAAATCTCAAAGTGTTGTTCGAAGCATCGAACACGGATGTCGAACTCGTCGCCTTCTTTGTATTGTTGTTTTACGAAGGCTTCTCTGGAAAACGTCTTTTGATGGATTATGAACGAATGAACGGGATGGAACGGAATAATTATCTGAACTTTTCGAAACTTTGAATAAATTTTGAAGTAAAAATGTTAAACACACCAAACTATTTAGCCCTAGAAATAGCTTTCTGATGAATAAGAAACAGCAAAATTATTATTATTCGAAAAAAATTACAGTTTCAAATTCATCTCATATTTGGCATTGCTCATTTTTCTCGTTCATTCAATCTTTTCAGAAAGAAAACTCACTTCCCCCACTGTCCATTAATACAGGCGTTCAAGTACACCTTTCCCTTCGTCAGGTCTACTCGAAGAGCCAAAAGTCGATCATCAAGTTCTCCAGTCTCGTCCTCGTCAAGTTCCACATTTGGACCAGATGTCAAATTGATGATGAAGCCGTCGGCTCCTAAAAATAATGAGAGTGGCATTGAAATTTTTAAAACGTCGAGCCAGATTTTAAAGCAGTATAGTATTTACATGCTGATTGTGCGATTCAGGGGATATTGAAATTGAAACCTTCTTAAAACTGTAGTTTTTTCTACATTTTTTTAAACGTACTTCGAATAAATAAATAAACTGAAAAGTTCGAAACTCAATGTTTCATTACTTCAACAAAAATTCTGAAAACTTCTGGATCAATTTTATCAAGCACTTGGGTTTTCTCTTGTTAGATCGGTACGGAAGTTTTTTCCAGATTAATTTTTTAGCGCGCTCAATAGTACATTCTTAGGCAGTGGACCGTAAAAGGATCTCTTGGTATTCGAAAAGAATTGTCATGAAAATGGCATCCAGGATCACTACTTTCGACAAAACCATCTACACAAAGTAAATTTAGTGATTCAGCAAAGTTTATATCACTAATTTGTTTAGCCTGGTTTGATAATGTTTTCTAACCCAAGTGTGCAGGATGGAATAATATGACATACCGACCTACAATAGCGGCTCAATTTTCAGACCACAAAAAAGTAAAAGTGGTAGAGAGAAGCTACAGAGGTTTTGTTTTGTGTTTTTGCGTCAGCGTGATGCGGAGTTTCATAAACTCTGTGATACAGTAACACAGAGTCCGTATACAAAGCTCACTGCAACACGCTGACGCAGAAATGCACTAAAGGTCCTCGTAATTTTTCTGTTTTATAACCTTCATTTTACATTAAAAAAAAAGCAATTTCCGATTCAAAGGTTTCAAATAATTTCTCATTTGAAGTATTTTACCGATTGAACTTGTACTGTTTTGTTCCGGTTTTTTTTTTTTAGCAAAACCCCATTCCCCTTGAACCCTGAATTCCTCATCAATCCCTTCTTCCCTCAATCTTTTTTCTCCCATTTGCCAAAAGATCTAATTCAGAAAAATTCCGTACAGTCACTTTCAATTATTTAATTTCTCTTTTTTTCCTTATCAAATTACCTGTAATGTATCCTCTGGCAATCAACGACTGGCCCGGTTGTAATTGGTTTCCGTCAAGACGAGACAAATATGGTACTTCCTAAAAAACATGTTTTTATTGAAATTTTGGAATTTTTTACAGTTTCGGGAACGTCACATGTCCCTAGGTTTTTGTAGAGTTTTTAATTATGATGCAACTAATCGTCGGAAATCAAAAAGAATATTTTTTCCACTCAATTAGCCGTGTTGTTTCACGAAGATCTCCTTCAGGGAGACCCCACAAGAATGTAAAAATTGGTGGGTGGCAGAATTGATTTTATATCAAATTAGTGAAAAAAGGACTGACAAATGTGTGGTTTCGGCCGGTGATAGAATCCTTTCGAGTCAACACTTTCTTCGGTTTTCGGATACTTAGAAGACGACGGAAGATTGAGGCCATTCTGGAATGAAAATTGATGTTTTTTTTATTAAGGAGAAGGTCTTGAATTAATATTGTTGAAGGATAATGAAAATATAACTGGGGAAAATGAATCAGAGAAAAAAAGAAGAGAAATAAAAGATTTTTAGAACCAAATTTAATGTCTTTTATCTTGGGTACCGACCGTTGAAGCGTCATATCTTGACTTCTAGACAAGATATCGGAAAGTTGTCAACTAAAATTTTGTTTTAGAAGCGATTTCACACATATTACAGTTTGCATCTTTTTGATACCTCAAACTGCATTCAAGATGTTTCAAGCAGGCAGCACCTCAATTACAGGTTCAACTGTATCCGAAGT
>GL379911.1:151234-230488 GCA_000143925.2 Caenorhabditis brenneri | reverse complement strand
AGCTCATTTGAGCCTGCTTCTTTGAAGCTTCAGGCGAATTTATTTTCAAAATGAGCTTTTTGCGGAACCCTAATTTGTAGTATTTGAACGATGGGTTTTGTAATGTTTTGTTACAGGTGGCCGAGCAGGAAATTTTCATAAAACTTGAAAATGGGAACCGAAAAATCAGTTATCGACCAAAAAAATTTTTTTCGTCATTTGGTAACTCAACAACTAATCCATCTTCATTGAAAAGAGGTTAAAAATATTCAGGGTCCCAAAAACTCACCGCTACAAACACTTTCAGCAAAAATTACAACGTTTGTACCTTGACAAAAAAAGAACGACTGACAGTGCAGTGTCAGTGATCACCATCATCATCGTCGTTTTCTTTTTTTTTGAAGAAGACACAATAACATTCCAAACGGACAGTAGTTCTCCTTCTCTTTGTTTTCTTCTGGTCAGTTGACCGATTCTTTTTCCTTTGCTGCTACTTTTACTTTATTGTTTTCCCTTTCAGGTTATATTTTTCAAATTATGAGAGGACATGTGATCCAAATGGAAAGAGTGGAATGGTTTCAGCAGAAAGATGATTCGAAAAAGTAAAATTTCCGGAAACGCGTGTGTTTTGAATCTTTTTTGGTACGAATAGAAGAAAATGAAGATAATTATGGTCCTCTATCCTAATTGGCATGATTTGGAAGTCTAGCAGAAGATGAACAGGAATTGTTCTTTGAAAACTGAATATTATGATGTCATTTACAGATGATTCTCTTGTCCCGTTGGATTTAAATAACATTTTATTTATTAAGGAAGCATTATAGTTTGGTATGGAAACAGAAAAAAAATGAAAAGAGAACTGGTTTTCTTGAAGATTTCCTACTCTCAGTTTTGGCTGGAGTTTTTGGCACTTTTCTTTCACATTATTATCAAAGCTTCGGCAATTATCATGAGGATATAAACCGTCTAAAACATCATTAAATAGAGAATAGAAGAGAGTTTCACCCCTAACATCAAAAGCTACGGATACGAATAAAAATCTTCTGGGAATCTCGAAGCAAACCAGATATTCAAATACACTCAAAACACCAAAATTAGTCGGAAAATAGAAATAGAAAACAAAACAATTGGTCACCACGGCCGCTTATCCCAGACAGAAAACACCACATAGGTGTCCCAATAGGCAATCGTTGCGAATTTACCATCAAATCTTTCAGCATAATAGGATCCGTCAGTTATGAGCTTATCTGAACCACCACCAATGTAATACAGATCGCTAAAGAAAAAAATGTTAGAATAGCTTCTGAACTTAATACTTACTCTTTATCAAATGGATACTTCTCTGGCACTGTTGGCATTGTAGTTCGATCTATTCGTTTTTGACCAAAGTTCACAAGAAGAGTATCGTCAAAGGGTCTTCCGGTGGTATTGAAAAAAATGGCGTTGTTCAAGTTATCACAACACTCTTTCCGTAACCATCTATCGATGAATACACGAGCATCTCTTATGTTTGGAGTGCAGAATACTGCAAACCGACCTCTATAATGATCAGTGAATTCAGTAAATGGTCGTGAAGGATACTGAATTGTCAGGTTTCTGACATCAAAAATATTGGAATCAGGAGAAATATCTCCTACTAAATCATTGAAAATAGTAACAGCTTTTAAATCAGAATGATTCCGAATCAGTTCTTCAACTACTTCCACTTTGTATGTTTTTTCCATCAAATTAAATCTTTCCACTCCAGGAATATATCTATAATACTTGATATCGTCGATTATAGCTGTAAAGTATAGCTTTCGAGATACTGAAAAAGTCTCAAAAATATGTTTTTGAATATCCAACAAAGCATCTGAATCTTCACTTTTCCGATAGAATCTCATTAAACAAGCAGGTGTTGTTTTCTCATCAACGTACTCGAGAATCTCACTGTAATAAATGAAAATCAAGTAATGGATTTCTGAATAAGCAAACGAGTTCTCACCTGGAAACTGCTCCAGCTCGAAAACTAAATATTTTACAGACAAGACAATGTTTCTTGTTTTTGTCTGTAAAGAAAACTCTCAATGCGTATTGACCGAAACAAAATGCAAATTCGATCAAATTGTATTTGAAGAGTGATATCAATCTTTTTGTTTTGTTTGAGCAAAACGACAGGAAAAACAGTTGCGGATAATTCATTGATATGAGAATTTGTTCCAGTACGAGTAGTGGAAAATTCAGTAGCTTCATTTTGAAAGAACAATACGATAATGTTTAGAGTCACAGAAAAAGAAGTGGCGCGATGTGTTCAAATTGAATGTGGAGAAGGAATGTATGAGGTTATTTCTGCAGGGAGGTAAGACGGGGTCAATCAATATGAACACGTGGCAGAATGGGACCGCAGATGTGCTTGTGTGCGGGAATGGGAGAAGAGGTGCCATTGGAATGGTATGAGTAGGCAATTCAATGTCTCGAGGGATTAAGACGTGAATCAAAAAATCAGAACACTCAAGACGCTGTGTTCGAGCTTTACAGCAATTCAAACAAAAAACAAACAGTATTTAATCTACTGAGACTTCTTTGATAAAGTTTATAATCAATTATTGGGAAAGAAAAATCATAGCAACAGGTCACCATGGTCGCTGGTCCCACACAGAGAACAGTAGGTAATTTGCGTTAATTCCGACCGTGGCTACTTTGCCATCGAATCTTTCAGAATAGTACAATCCATTACAAGTGAACCATCTTGAATTAGTCCCAGAATAGTATGCGTCACTGAAAATTATTATCTTTCATGATTAAAAAACTGAAAAATTACTCTTTGTCAAATGGATACGTCTTTGGCATCACGCTGGTATCCCAACGCTTTTTTCCGAAATTGACAAAAAGGCGGTCGTCGAACTGTTCTTCCTCAGGCAGAATATATATTACGACATGTTTTATATTTTCAGAACACTCTTTTCTCAACCATCTATCGAGAAATAATTGAGCTTCTTCTCTTTGTGGAGTGCAAAATAATGCAAAACGACCTCTATAATATTCCATGAAATCCGCAAGTGGCCGTGAAGGGTACTGGATTGTCAAGTTTCTGACATCAAATATGTTGGAATCAGGTGAAATGTCTCCTACCAAATCATTGAAAATAATAACCGCTTTTAATTCAGAATGATTTCGAATCAGTTCTTCAACTACTTCCACTTCATATCTTTTCTCCATTAAATTAAATCTTTGTACTCTAGGAACATATCTGTAATACTCGATATCGTCGATTACAACTGTGAAATATAATCTTGAAGACGATGAGAAAGTCTCAAAAATATGCTTTTGAATATCCAATACAACATCCGAGTCTTCACTTTTTCGATGGAATTTCATGGAACATGCTGGCGTGTTTTCTTCTTCAACAAACTCGAGAATCTCACTGAAATGACGAAGAAGTAAGAAAGCTGAAAAAAACGAAAAAGTGCATACCTGGAAACTGCTCCAACATCAAAACTGAAAACTTTAAAAAGAAAATACTGCCTTTTGTCCTTGTCTTGAAAATAAACTCTCAATGCGTCGTGAGAAAAACGAAAAAAGAGTCCGAGCAGATTGTATTTGAAGAATGATATCAACGCTTTTGTTTTGTTAGAAGAGAGTGATAAGAAAAATAATTGTGAATAATCCATTGATTTCAAAATGTGTTCTTGTACGAGCATCGGGAATTTCAGTAGTTTCATTTTGAAACTTTGAAAAAAAAATCTATTTCGAAACACAGAGGAGAAAGGAATGTTAGGGGCACACTATGAATTATGAAGTGGCAGATGTAATGACAGATGTATTTAGGAATGAGGGAAAAGATGCCTGATGGAATGACACAACTCAGATTTGGATGAATTTACTCGTGCAAACATCTTCTCCCTCATCCCTGCATACAAACACACCTGCCGCCACAATACCCTGAGTGTTCATATTGATTGACCTTTGTCTTTCCTCCTCGATTATTCCCTACCATCTCCATTCTCTTGCACACAGTCTTTTTTCTTTGTTTCAAATTGATCGTCTACATTACTTTCTGCTCACCTATAAAATGAAACTTCTGAAATTTCCTGTGCTCGTACTGAAACAAATTCTTATATCAATGAATTATCCGCAACTGTTTTTCTTTTCGTTTTGCTCGAATAAAACAAAAAGATTAATCATGTTATTCAAATACAATCTGCTCGGAATTCATTTCCATTTCGATCAAAACGATCTGGGAGTTCGTTTTCAAGACAACGCCAAAACATTGCACATCATTTGTAAAATGTTCAATGTACAAATCGGAGTCGTCTCCAGGTAAGTGCTTTTCATTTACGTCTTTCTAGTGAAAATACTTCAATAACTATTCATTTGTTGCCAAACCTCAATACATTAACCTTCTTATAGTTTACATTTTCAGTAAAATTGTCGAGAACGCTGATGTGGAAAATGAGGAATTTTCAAAATACCTGTTCGATGGAATTCCATAGAGAAAGTGAAGATTCGGATGCATTATTGGATATTCACAAACATATTTTTGAGACTTTCTCAACAGCCTCGCGCTTATATTTCACTGTTGCACTCGACGATGTCAAATATTACAGATATATTCCAGGAGTGGAAAGATTCAATTTATACAATGATACCTATACAGTTAAAGAAGTTGAAGAGTTGATTCAAAACCAATCTGAATTGAAAGCAGTTACTATTTTCAAGGATTTAGAAGGAAACATTCCTCCTGATTCCAATATTTTTGATGTGAGAAACTTGACAATACAGTATCCTTCACGACCATTTACTGAATTCACTGATCATTATAGAGGTCGGTTTGCAATATTCTGTGAACCAAGCATGAGCGATGCTCAGTCATTTATCGATAAGTGGTTACGTAAAGAATGTTGTGATAATTTGAAACACGTGATGTTATTCAACCCCACCGGAAGACCCTTTGACGATACTCTTCTTGAAAACTTTGGTCACAAACGGATAGATCGGAAAACAATGCCAACAGTACCAGAGAGATATCCATTTGACAAAGAGTAAGTGTTCAGTTCAGAAATGATTCTAACAATTTATTCTTCAGCGATGCGTACTATATTGGTGCTGGTCCAGATAAATTCAAAATTGACGGATCATATTATGCTGAAAGATTTGATGGTAAATTCGCAACAATTGCCTATTTTTGGGACGTCTATATAGTCTTCTCCGTGGGGGATCAGAGACCGTGGTGACAATCTATCATTACGATTTTTTTCTTTCCTCCTTTCCCCTCGGATTGCAGAAAATTCTAGGAAAAAATTCTGCGAATTCTCTCTCCACGTGTTAAATTTTTCAATATTTTCAAACGTTCACATGCTACATTATCCTTCTGCTACCTCAAGCATGCTCTTCACAAAAAAAACCAGATGCTTAATCGTCTTTATTCATAATTTTATCAAATAGTTGTCATCGTATTTCATCATTATCTACACTGCGAAGCACAAACATTGTTGACTTGATCTGGTCTTGAAGTATGCACTCCCATATTTCCATTGTTAATCGGACCACTTTGTACGAACTGAAACAATTTTTTAAAGCCAGCTCTGGTTTTTTTCTAAAAACTTACATTCCAAGTTTGACAATTCTGAATGTTCATTCCATTGAAATTCAATGGAACCGTGATGACAGCATTGAGAGTTGATCCCGAGTAATTTACCATTTGAGACATCACATTACTCTGATTATCATAGGTTGGTGGTCCATATCCAGTGGTTCTACCGGTACGAATCATCACTTGATTGTTTTGAACCATGAAGATTATCACGTTTTGGTTGGACTAACAACAAAATTATTATAGGTGCACTTATAATAAAGGGAAGCTTACCATTCCTGGTCCAAAACCAATTGCAGTCCATTGATTATTATTGATTCTGTTGTTCTGATATACAATTTGCAATCCATTATTCTCAATTTTCCATGTCGCCTTCACTGCTGACTTCTCGAATTTACAGGTTTTGGAGCTTGCGGCTCCAAAGATCGCCAATAGAAGAATTGAAATTTGTAGGAACATTTTTCGTTTCTCTCTCCGATTTTCGTCTTCGTTTTAAACCTTTTATATTGACTCTGGGAGTTATTTAGGTGGGTGTCGTATCATCGGAAAACAGAAGTTTTTTGAAATAAGGTGACGACTGGTAAACAGTTGAAAAAGAATTGGTGGAGAGGAATTGAATGGCAAATATTTGAGAGAATTTGTTGCCCACGATCGGTAAACCACAGAGAGCATAGACTAAATCAATGAGGGGGGAAGAATTGTCTGGAAAACAATTTTATTTTGTGCAACAGTTTTCTAATCAGACCATCTTGAAATTTGGGGAAAACTTGAGGGATGCATTAATTTGTTACTTTGAAGGCGCATACAAAAAATTATGTACTGCAATGCTTTTCTTTGCAAATAAGTAAAAGTTATGTCGTACGATAGTCGTTTAAAGTCCTTGTTGAAGTTGAACACGAGCAGTAGTATTTTTAAAGGCACAGCGTGGGTCTCACCGCGAAAAAACGTTTACTGTAAAACTCTTGTTTTTGCAGAACAATGTAAACACAGATTTTCAATCAAGAAAAATTTCCTGGTTTTTCTCCGAACTCCTTTATCTTTCTCATACTTCCAGAGGAATGTGTGCTCTCGGGAAAACGAGAAACCTCGAATTTCCGGGTCTGAAAACCGGGGCCCTATTCAGACCAAACAGGCCGATTCGGGCTGATTCGGACCAAATCGAACTGAGCCATGCTCAGAATGCCAGTGGGCCAAAACTGAGTCCTAGTCTTCACGGGACCCCCGAGAATCAATGGGACTGCCGGGATCAACGGAAAATTAGAAAACGGGAAATTCCCGGGATTCTCAGGAATGATACTCTCGGGAGTACACACCGTTTAAGAGTGTCTTGTTCTTGTGCAAGTTTCTTAAAAGTACAGTAAGACTGTCCATCGCGTTGAGACTATTCGAGTAACAATTGTTTGGGCCTCAAAATGATACAAACCGCTCGCTGACTTCATACCTAGAATGATTGGAAATAATCTCCTTCAGTTACTTATTACGGGTTTTCTGAATGTAAAGTTGGAAAAAATGAATAGTGGCAAGACCTTACCAAAAAAATAGCATGTGAATTCTTAACTCAGCGCCGGTTTCAACTTTTCAAGATATCCTCCTTCTCAGATTTTTCTCCACTTGTTCAATTACATATTCTCGATTCCATGTGTGTTGTGACTCCACCAAAAATATGATTTTACATTTTCTGTATCGGAACCTCGTCTTCAGAAGCTTTGGGCGCATCAACGTTCTCTACGTGATACCCTTTTGTGTTCTCGTGGCTTAGTGGGGAGCCTTTTTGGAGATTTTGGACTGGGTTCAATCCCCATAGGGGTCAAATCATTTTTTCTTTTTTTTCCAAACTCAATTCAATGTTTGAAAACCATTTCCCCGTCGTTTTTCTTCCAACTTGTGAGCCTCTTGTAAAATCTCACGTTTTCCACACAGTTTGTTTCCATTCTTCTCAACTACAAACACAAATTCTTCTTGTTCAAACAACAAGTTCGTTGGCAAAAATAACAATTCTCCGAGTCTATTTACCCATTTGCGACGGGGGCTACTGTAACCTTATGATTTCTAGTCGAACCGTTTATTGGCCAGAGAGAACACTGGGGGAGAGAAAAACATTATTTACATGGCGAAATGAGTATTGTATATGAGAATTAATTGCATTCCATTGGGCATACTTTCTTGTCTTTCGGCGATTTTGAGTTGCGGGTCAATTGTCCGTTCTCAATCTTTCCAGATTTGATCCACTGAAAATTTCAGAATTAGAATTGCCTCTACCCAGATATCCTTACCCTCCATTTCTGACAGGATTGAAGATTTCTTCCAGCGAATTGGATTGGAATCTGAACCACTGCATTCATTGTCTTATCTTCTGGGAAGTAAAGGAGGGATTGAGTTCCGATTTGGGGTCCAGAGTTGGTTCCGTTCTGGGAGAACGTTGGTGGTCCGTGCTCGGTGGTGGAGCCGGTGCGGACGGCCACTTGGTTGTTGGAAACCATGAAGAAGACACCCACCATGTTGTTCTGAAAAAAATTGAGTTTGATGCAAAATCTGCTGGTTGGGGCAACATTTCTCTATGTGGGTTCAAAATTATGGGTCGCCTGAAAGTTGATGTGGATTTTCAAAATTCTTGTCTTCCATGAAGCCTGAGAGCCTAGAATTCTTCTGTGCCATGTCAGATTTTCAGATAAAGATTTCCAGATCCTAAGGCTCCAGTAAACTTTAGAATTCTGGGGATCCACTACACCTACTTCTAGACCACTCATTCAGAAAAAAACTAGGAATTCTCACCTTATCATCTCCAAAACCAATACCAGTCCAATGATTATTCTTAATATCAGTATTCATGAATTGAAGCATAATCGAATTATTGGCGAATCTCCAGTGAGACTGGAATCCGGAGCTATCGTATTTGCATGTTTTCGCATCGGCAAACGCCAAGAACACCAATAAAGCAACAAGTACAGATCTCAACATTTTCGAATGTATCGTATCGCTACCTTTCCATTGTCCTGGGGCTCCTTTTATACCCGGTCATCACTGGCACTGTTTGTTTTACAACGAGGGTATCGTGGTTTATGTAGTGAGTACCGAAAAAAAGTTTGTAGTCTAACAATGTGCCAAGTGCTCTTCTGTGTATGTGTGTCTAGGTATTTTTGGTTTTTTTTTGTGAAAAAAAAAATTAGAAAGTTGGAAGAAGAAGATTATCAGTTAGGTCAAAGAATGTTGCAAAGCGTTTCCTCTCTCTGCATCGTACTGGAAAAAATTAGAATCAACCTGGAATATTTTGAAGGTGAAACTGAAAACTGATATTTGTTTACCTGTGGTTTTTGATTACTGGTTGGCAAGAAAAGAAAAGAAGCTTGAAGACTGACAAACAAGTCCTCAAAGCTGTTATTGTTTCTTTCGAAAAATTGCGGTTTTCAAAAACAATTTTTATTTTTTTAACGAACTGCTAGGGATAGTGATGATGACGGTCAAACTGATGGTGTGAGTATAATTTGAAACTATGAAATTTGTTTTCAGAATGATATTTTATTTTTTCAGGTAAGTTATCAAGAATAAATTCGAGGAATCATTTGGTACACTGCATACCAGAATTTTGGGTTTCAAAGAGTTGTGAAATACCATAAATTTTGACAGGCATTTTGATGGAGGAGTAAATATTTTAGGATTCTAAAAACAATCGAATACAATACTACTCATTCTTTATTGATAGAACCCTCTCGATTTTCTATGTTCTGCCAAAACCTGAAAAGATATTTCAAAAAACCAGTTTCGAGTCACTTTATGACTTGCCAGTTTGCTACTTTTTTGTTAAAAATGTCTAGTAGCACATAATCCCAATCTTCAAGTTTCTCCATGTATCATCTTTCCTGAAAACTGATTTTCTACGGTTTCACGTAGACGATTTCCATAGAAACTGAAGGCACACTCAGTTATCCCATGTATTTTTGTGCAAGAAACATATCACCCCGTTTCAAGCAACCGACTTATAACAATGTACTTTTTGTATCAAGTTCTCTTTCTGTATATAGTCTCAACAAAGTTGAAAGAATAGAGAACTAATTGCAATAGAAATTCAAAAATTATGTTTCCATTTATTCCGAATCCCGAAGCGAATTTGCATTATTCTGTTTCATAGTGGTGATAAAGAGAATGACTTTTTGGTAGCAGTGGTGGTCAAAGAAAATGACTTGGTGGCCTGTCAAAACCAAACCTAATAGCTAGAATTGAAATAAAAACCATCCAACATTTTTCCGATGAACTTTCTCTAATGAAAACTGTCAACGTTTTGAATATTTTTCAAGTAATGGTATACTTTCACTGGAAATTGGGAGGATCGTTGATGTTGATTTTCAAATTTTTGTTCCAGGAACAAAACGTACATCAGGCTAAACTGCGTTCGTTTGAAAAAAGAAACCTGAAATTGATGCGAGACCTTCCTTGATAAGTTGCTACATCGCATACAGTAATTTAAAGTTTCAAAAAGTTGTAAAGTATCAGAAAGTCTCGGAATCACACTTCTTGGACCGCGACTGACAGTTTCGAGAACAATTCTATCCATATCTGTGGATTTATACAGTTTCAAATAACCGATAATCTATTATGTGCTTAGCTGGAATCATTGTTTTTTTGTCATTTGAAAGCATGAGTGCAATCCTATGCCAAACAATATGTATTTACTAGTTTCGAAATTTCAAACTTGTGCTGTTTTAACTAGACGATTTCCAACGACAAAACAAAAACTACCCAATGCAAGCGTAGGAATCCCACAAAGGTGCGCCATGTGAGCATTGAACATGGTAAACAACTTCGGAGCTCATAAAATTGCTCCACAGTCCATGTGTATCGAATCCAGATTTCTGGAAGGCTTTAACCGAGAGTGAGATGAAATTCGCCTTGATTAAAATGGAATCTGAAAAAAAAATCGGTTCCATGATATTAATGAAGAAAACAGTGGTTTATATATAACAGTGGTTTAAACGTGGTTATTATACTGGGTCCTGAATCTTTCGATTCGATATGGCTAATTTTTTTCGTCTTTTTCGATGAAAATGAATCACGTCATTTCAAATATAATTAGTTTGATGGTCAGCTTTATCCGGAAGTTTCTTTCAGGCACTTTTCGTTTCAGCAAGTTGGTTCAGTATTGTACAGCCGGGTTGACGAATCATTTAGGTATGATTTTTCAGTTGGGCAACTTCAATAGACGCGTTTTTGTGAGAAGTTCGCTATCTGCTTCGAGAAAAAAAAGTAATACGAATGATGTTAAATGTCAATCTTAAACTGCAAGATAACGATGTATATATTATAATCAAGATGTATATATTATAATCAGTGTTCCAAATAAAATACTTCAACGGATGTACTTTTGTTGGACGGTACGGACGTATTTCTAAAAAACAGCTAAATATTAGGGGGAAGCAATCAGATTCTAACTATTACCGATGTCTTTTTTCTAAAAATTCCTCATGATAACAACCATGTGAATACAGTATTTGTCATTTCAAAATTAAACTTCCAGTTTCACAACGATACCAAATTGGAGCAATAAAAACCTTGACAATGAATAAGAAAAATTTATTTTCAACATAAATTTCAACATTTGAATCTCATTAAATTGATTCACTGAACTCGATTAGTCATCACTCTCATCAACTTCGGTGTGGTACATTTCGAAGCACAGACGTCCTGAAAAGTAACATTTTAATATTTCATAACCATGAGCAAATTAACAAGAGGTTTACCGACTTCCCACTTTTCAAGGTTTTTCTTTTTTTTTCGAAAAAAAAGTCAAACAAGAGAACATTATTTGTTTTGTGGGGGAGAACGCTCGTCGGCAAGGGCAGAAAAGAGATCAGAAGTGGCAAGAAGAGCAGAGATAGGAACGCGGGTTTTCAGGAGTTTGTAGTTATCAGAATCAGGGCACGCTAGCGAACTAAGGTACTGGAATTTTGGCTGGAAAATATGGAGTTTCAGAATCAGTAAAATCAGTTTATAGTACATGTAATAGAGGTACACCCATTCCTGCGAATTCAGTTCTCCGCATATCTCGCGGTTGTGTTCGAAAATTTCAATATCCAGTGGACTGAAGAATTGTTCTATGATACATTTTGAGCATTTCTTCAATTGGAAACTCTTCGACATCATTAAAAACAACGGCGTTATGAGAGCCTGAACATACAAAACCAGTTGCACCTCTATTACAGGTCTTACGGTATGGCTTAACTGGAAGGATTTTTTCGAATACAGATTGAGTTTCTCAATTAAACTGAGCGAGAAACTTATGTTTCGTGCTGATTCTGCCATATATAAGCTGTGAACACCGAAAACATAAGAAGGTTGATAACTGAAACCTTGTATCTGAAACAGTCTCACACAGGAATTCAGAAGCCAACCAACATAAATGTTTCAAAACTTTCATGCAACTCTATTAGAAGAGAGTGCTGAACATTTCAGAAAAACAATAAAAATACCGCTTCACAGGCTTGATATTGCCAAGCTCAAGCATAATCATTTCAGTTCATCCGTTTCCCGATAAAGTCCTATACCCCCACAACCTCACCTTGACAAGATAAATGCCGCCATGATGTTTCTTGTACTTGTCTCCCTTCATACTTCCTCCTGGAACAATGATCCAGTTAACACACTCTACCAACGAGAAGTTCCGTGGTCCTGCTGGTCCTAATGGTCGGGTTACGGTAACGGAGAACTTATCTCCGTTCAATTGGATGTTTTTGACTGTGACATAGGAGACGTCGTCGACAACCACCTTCTTCTTCTTGGGGGTATAGCCAGTGTTGGTGGTGATGGAGTTGTCATCTTTACGGGAGAAAATAATCGATTCGAGGTTGTTCTGCAATGATGGTTTACTATTTCAGGAGATCAATAAATTTGATGTTATTCGTCTAAGGTTCCGAATCGATATTCACTGATTGTTAATCAGCTGATATTTTGGTAGAAATGATTATCAAAAATATCAAAAAACAACTGCTCATTTTTTACGTGATAATCAAAAATATCAAGTTCATCCATTTTGATGTTTTTTGATAATCAAAACACAATCAAAAATATCGAAACTGATATTTTGATATTCAGTAAATAATTTTTAGAAATTGCTATCTCAAGCAAAAATGTTCTAAATTGGTTATACTAACAGGCTTTCTACATTTTTCTTGGTTAGGGGTTGGTTTGGTGTATTGGTGACATAAATTGGGAAGTTTTCGCGTTATGAAAATCTTGAAAGCAGTTTTCTAGTAGTTAGGTGAATAAAATTTCAAAAAATTAACGAAGAAATGAGGTAAAAAGCCTAAACATATACAGTGAGTATTATCCAAAGTCTAGTACACATGCGGCACAGTTTCTTGAATCCATAGCATTGCAATTTGAGCCTCCAAAATTTTCCTGCTTTCTTTGTCTCCAAACAGCGCCAAAAACCTATCAAGCACAAAAAGTACATTGAAAACTCTCCTTTTGTGCTGGCAACACTGAAGGTTCCCCAAAAATATTTGTAAAGTTCACGAGAATAAGACACGCGGGAAAAATATCAAATCAACTTGATAATCAGTTGTTCTTGATATTGATTAATATCAAAATATCGATTATTGATATTATTGATAGTTCACGTTATCAAAACTACTGATATTTTGATATTTTTGATTCTTGATATTTGATCAACTGATTCGGAACCTTCGTCTGTGGTGAATTAGGTAAAAGAGACAAATCGAGTACTTTATATTCAAAGCAGCACATCGTCATCGTCTTCAAAGTTATCAAAAAGTTTTCGATTGACAAAATGTTTGAATAGTTTTGATGGACTATTTCTTAGTTGCCAACGTTTCATAAATTTCAAAGGCAAGCGAGATATACTGCTCTAACATATAAGGACCTGCTGAACTTATGGGAAAAATGCTTGATGAATCCAATGCCAAAACGTTTTTTCACACTTCTAAATGAAGTACAAGAAACCGAAAAAAAAACTAACCATTCCGGGTCCATTCCCAAATGCAATCGACGTCCATCGATTCTCCGTCAAGTTATTGTGCTCGAAGTGAATCTCCAACAGATTTTCACTGCTCACATTCCATCTCATCAATGTCAACTCATTTTTGAAGTCACATTTGCTTGCAGCAGAATTTGAAATAAGAAATATGATGAGAACGAAGAAGCGGAGAAGAAACATTGTTATAAGAAGGAAGTGAAACAGTGTGATATTGGTCACTTTATATACGGAGGAAATGGGAGAAATGTTTATAGAAGGATTTGTTGATAAACATTTTTTGCAGGAAGTGAATTGTAATCTGATACTTTTTGAGCAGATGAAAAATGTTTATATTCAAATGGTACCTGATCATTCAATGGGATCAAAAGGTCTGGAGAGGTATATTTTAATAGAAGGGCATCCAGATTTTTGGTAGAAATCTTCAGTGGATTTGAAAAAACTTCCGGTCGGAGAGGTCACCAAAAGCGCTACCAGATTTTCAGTCCTCCTTTTGAAAAACTATCGCCCCCTACACTCGGTTTTTTAATGATGGTGACATGAAGTTAACCTAAATAAAAACATTCTGAAACACTTAAAAAACTACTGTTTCCTTTAACTCATTTCCAGAATTCTATTCTTCCGAAGATAATAAATTGATCTTAAAACACTGTAGTCTACGATTCGGATTTGTAGTGCACACTTCCAACATCTTCCCCTTTCCTCATTGTCATTTTTCCTTTCCCCTTGATCTTTATCATCAGATCGCCCTTTTCCTCCTTCTCCTCTTCATGTCTGGGTAGAATTGGCTAGAGATGATCGAGACACATTTTGACACAAATCATAGAAGAGATCACAGACAATAATTGGAGAATCATGGGAGATAGATGTCATCATCCGTCTGAAGGCACCGCACTGTGAGGTCGGTAATTGAGACTCCGCGACGTTTCGCAACTAGGCATTTCGCTGCTATGACGCTTCGCAAACGGTATCAGATGACTTTGAACACATCTATTGTTAGTTGCGAACCGTCTGGTTTCGAAATGGGGAGGAACCGAAATAGAAAAGCTCCTATTTCTCAAATTTCCATTGATGGGCATAATCTGGTTAGGATTAGATGTATTCCCAAGCGTTTACCAAAAAAAATGAAGAAATTGACTGAAAGTTTCCCAGTTCTTCTTACAAGAACAATGAAACTGAAAAATTAAATGAAGCTTCGACAACTAAGCAAAACAGTGAAAAACCAAGAGAGCTTAAGACATCCGTTACGACTTTATCAGGTAGCTTATGATGTGATCAGCTGTAATTTCTAGACTATCAAATCTTGGAATCAATAAAACGTACTCTAACTTTCATACTTGTACAAAACAGGCCCGGTCCGAATTGGGACAAGTATGCTAACTTTGAAAACAGCTGCGAAAATTTTCTGTTCTACGAACTCTATTCATCCTAGAGCATTTACCTCATTCGATGTAGCGTCAACTTCTTAAATTTCATGTTTCTTATAACCCTCAATTCTTCCCCATCTTTATCTTTTCGTTTATATCTTTCTATACATTTCCTGAGTTTTTGATCGTATTCAGACTCCTGAATATGAAAACAAAAACACTCTCACTACTGATTTTTCCTATCAATTTCACCTGTTCAGTATTCATTTTTCAGGCTACCTAACATCAAGCACGAAAAATGATCTTCAGGTGTTTTTAAAGGTGAGTTTTTATAGTTTATTTCCGATTTCAAGGTAAACAACTGGAGAAATAATGAGTATAGGTTTTTTGTATAAAGTTTGATTCCTGGAAACACCCAAATGAAAATATCAGTGTGATAGAACTTTGAGCTGTTGGTTTCCAAGAAAACACTGGAAAAGAGTAAAATATCAATGCATGCTTCTCACTGTCCGGATTAACATTGGTGAGAGATGATTTAAGTGTTTTTTCAATGAGTAGTAAAACGAATGGAAAAAATTATTACAGTAGCAAATAAATGTTAACCAACCTGGAAATTTCTCAGTCCGCTACGGATTCAAGATTCAAAACTGAAAAAAAGTCGAAACGTTTCGATTTTTGATTATTAGTGAAAGCACGGAAAAGATGAACATCTTATTTCGTTCATTGACTACAAACTACACTTGTGACTAACTTTGCTTTTGAAGACATATAGTGAAGGTTCTATTCAAAAGTCATGTTTTGGAGAAATTTACTCTTTCTCGTAGGTTTTATTTTCCAAGAGAGTTTGGATGATTTGATAATTTTGTTCTTTTCATGACTAAGTTCCATTCTCAGTTATTTATGTGGTATGCTTCCAAAAAGAAAAAATTTTCATTTAAAAAAAAATAGGATAAAATAAATCGAATTGTCACTTAAAATTGTTACATGCAGTTTTTTATGATTCACACCAGACTGCACAGATTTTTTTTCTGTTGCACCTCCTTTAGATCGCATCAGACTCTCTTCATTTATTAGTCATCATCTCACTCCCACAAGAAAACAGAATACTTTTTTTTCTGAAAAAAGAGATGTCGTAGGATTACATGTATATCCTGCAAACACCACAACTGACACTTTACGCCACCATGCACTCGAAATTCTTCCACCAGTGAATAAAAAACGTTTAGAATTAGTTCAACTTGAACTTTCTGAAAATTTTTTCACCGTTTCAGATTCCTGTTTAATTGTTGTCCCTCTTATCCCACTAGTTCATCTTCATTCTCCCTTTTCCCTTTCCCAGTTTCTTATCACAATTCGAACTTCTGTTACTTCCAAATAGTCACGTAATTGCTACATATTCCTCTTCATTCATCCAGTCTTCTTCCCTATCATTTCTGTCCATCTTGTTTCCATGATTCCTTCTGGATACTCGGTCATGAATCATTTCGAAAATCAAAATGAAAGAAGACGATCAGAAAATGTGTGACGGATAGATCAGAAACTATAAAATGATTGGGGTGTAGTGACCTGGAGTTTGTGTTGTTTTGTGATGGGATAGTTTGTGCTGTAGACTGTAGCAGAAGGACAGGAAAGAATGTTTTGAAATACATGGAGGGCGGGATTGGATAAAAAGAGAGAGGAAGAATTGCATTGAAGGATCAAAATGTTCAGTTCTTATGTTGGATTTTTGAAGCTGAATTTTTTTGTAAATCATATATTTTTTTACAGTTTTCACACTTTTTGTTATACTCTTCTTTTTATTCAAATTTTGCAGGGGTCGCGGTTTTACTTTAGGAAAACATTCAGTAGTTCTTGTATCTGTCTGATTTTGTATTTGTAAGGCAACATTTTTTTACAATTTCGGAACTTCGTTAATAATCTTCGTTTTCTTTCGAGATTTACTAGATTTTTCTAGACGGAGTCAATCAAATACTACTGCCTCCATGAACTCATTCGTATCTATTCAACCGGGTTTTTTCAGTCGTTACCCCATATAACGATTTTTTGTTCACATCACTTTCTACCCTAGAAATTATGGCTCAATTGGGTTTCATTCAGCTTGATCTTGTGTAATATAGATACCATATTCAAGTGACCAAAAAATGAAATCAGTTTCAACCAACTATTATGAAACTCTGAAACTTTACAACAATAGTGCTTCTTCATCTAAGGATCTCTCATGTCAACCTAAAACAAAGTTTACCCTGACTTTTCTCATCACGATTTCCATATTTTTAGGAAGCTTCATTGAATTTTTCGGGTACTCAGGGAGATTAACGTGACACTAATATACCTTTAAATAATCGTTTATAGATTGAAGTGTTGAAGCTGGAAATTAATTTTTTTCCTAAATCTCATTTCCCAAAGCTTCGGATCAATTAGTTTGATGAACATTTTCCTCTGTTTCGATTTGTTTCCTTCTGTCTTGAGCTGTAATTTTATACAGTTATGGAGGAAAATGACTTTTGGTCAGAGAACAGTTTATCACTTTTTTCCAATGTAGGCACTCACAACTTAGAGACAGCTTAGAGTTACCTCGACTACCAAGAAACGGAATATCAAGCAAAAAAGGGTGCAGCAGTGTTGGAGCGAACTTTTCTAATACATTAGAACACAATTTCTAGAAATTCATCTTAATGGCTAGTAGAAAAAGTATAGGGAAACACTGTTTCTGAATAGTTTTTTTATAATACGCTGGGTTTTCAAGTAATTGATGCGCTGAGATGATAGTTCTCCGTGTCGATTGGTTGCAGCTGGAAGTACTGACATCAAGATTTTTTTGTCCAAAAACTGACTTTCTCATCCCAAAGCTCTTCAAAATTCAGTTAGTTTTGATTCTGATTTTCCTGTTTCAACTACTTTTTTTAAACTATGAAGTATCAATAGGATTCAGTTCCTTGATCTCTGGGAATTTCACAATACAAAAAATCAAAACTATTAGTTCGCTACAATCACCAGTGGTTGGAACCAGTAAACCCCAGGAATCGAGATTTTGTAGAATCATTATTGGAGAGAGTAGAACAAGAGAGCGGAGCTATTTCGGGGAATTTCCTACGACACACTTGCTGACTTTTTATTACTGTTGTCAAGTTACAACGCTGAAGCGAAAATGCAGAAAATACTCCACATAGCTTTCCTGTTCTACTTCTGTTAACATTTTTTATTACGGTTTCAAATAAGTTGTGTATAGAAATTAGAAACTCAGAGTTGTTTTGTTGAGATTCTGATTTATTATGTGGAAACTAGAGATATTTGTCTAGAATTCAAATACATAAAAAAGCCTTTTCAAAAAAGCTGTCTCTGTCACAATTTTGATCGAGTTTCTTTATCAAATGCAGGTTCATCCTGAAACCGGCAACGCGACATTTTATTTCAGCTTCGAATATGTTTTGTCTACATTATAGGAATTGCGATACTGTTAAGTGAATTCGAAAAATCTAAAACCAGATAAAAGCTCAAAGGCTTGTCCTTAAATCACATTATTCTGGTTTCCTCATCATTTTTTTTTGAAAACATATCCGAAAAGTGGCTGTTTCTATCATCTTATTCATAGAGCTAATCTTCAAATTGCAACGTTTTGCGATACTATTACCAAAATCTTATCCGAAATTGAATCCAAAAAAGCCTTCCGTCCAATACAAGCCAATTGAAACTGATAAAATTAGACATCGAAAAACTGGAATTCGTTCCAATTTTATGATAGTCAAATTGCCCTTTTTATTGGCTTTTATATCCGATTTTTCGGTCATCTATTTTTCGGTGAATCCCAAATAAATCAGATTAATGCACACACATCCACTACATTCCCTACAATTGACTACACATTTCCTCTCTTCCCGTGCATACATGATAAATTTCCATTGTGTAGAGAGATCTCAATCAGTCTTCCTTCCAAGAATTCTCCTCTCTTCTTCCAAATCCCCCTTTTTTCTTTAACTTTTTTGCTCTCAAATCCCTCTCTCTTCCACTTCAAGAATTTGTGTTTTGATGGAGTGTACTTGAATTCTGATATAACATAACATATAAAGGTGGTTCGATAGAGAGAGAAAGAGGGAGAAATTACGCGGTGTGGGGTACATAGTACACTCAAAATGCGTCATCATGACCAAAAGACGGAGGGAAAAGGGAAGGGGTTTCAGAACAAGAATCAGTTTATGGCTGAGAGAGGAAGAGGGTGGCAAAAAGGACAGGTGTACAATGTAGCGGAATAGAAATTTAGATTTTGGACTTTTAAAAATAAATAATAATGAGTCAAATGTAAGAAGTGGAGTGTATTTTGGTGATGGAGTTTTGAAATATGCATAGGGAAAACTTCAGTACAGTGCAGGACGTTAAACTATTGCTCTTGTAAGTTATTGATATAATTATATCGTTTCATTGAAGTAGGAATTTTTTTTGCAACAAAAGGACGGTCGGACTGTTGAAAACAGTTTTGAAAGTGGGGAGACTGATGAAATTAGGATTCCACGTAAGTTCTAAGAACCACCTGAAACCCTGTATTCATATGAGACCCCCCGAACACAATTCCGGGTTAGTTTTTGGCTCCGCCCCTTTTCCAGCAAGACACGCCCACTTCCAGTCCAGAAGGGATCTCATGGACCTACACAGATTTTGTGAGTTCTGAGATTCCCAGAGTTGTTTCACTGTATTAAAAGTATTCAGTTTCAAGCATCCATTGTTTTCTTGAAAACGTTAAAAAAAATCAGTACGTCGATAACGGATGATTGAAATTTTGGAAAAAGTTTGAATAGTTTTAGGCTGTACTCTTTTTCGAAGAATTTTTTTGAATTAGTTAAATTTTTGGAACATTTACCGTTTCAACTGGGTTCCATTTCTGATGTTCAAAATGAAAAATATTGTATACTTCATATTTTTGAAACTTTATTTCGCTCTTAGCAGACTGCTGTACTCTCAACCTTGCCATCTATAAAACGTATTTGAACCCGAAGATTTTTGCTGTTCCATACACATTTGAAATTTTCGAATGTGACAACTTGTTCCGATTCGCGTTTTTTTCATATACTCATAAAAAATTTCTCATGAAAAGTTCGCAGACAATGCTATTTGGAACTTGGGTGTCGTTTATTTCGGAACTTTGAGTGCTCAAAACTCATGCCAATTTTCGAGACAGTACTGTTTCTGGCAGGTGCTTTAAATAGTCTTTCACTATTTATCACGCTCTATACATTGCTGAAGGTGTTTTCCTGAAGTTTTTAGTTAAGTTCAACGTAGTCTTTTCTGAAATGTAGAGTGAGAAAAGTTCCGAAGAAACAACTAAAACTTCGAAAAAATCCAGTGAACCAACCTCGACGGAAATTGAAAATTTTGCCAGTGATTCGATAAAGTGTTGTTATTCTCACAACGTTCGTTTCATGGTTTTCAGAAAATTGAGATTTTTCTTGAACTCACAGAAATTATTAGAAGGATTAGGAAATTTTCACACTCCGATCGTGGACATTTATACGTTCTATGCATTATTTCGTTGCGGAAACAGCGAATTTTTGCTAGCTTTCAGTTATGATTTCCGAAATTCCCTAGACTAGACATATGGTATTCCCGACATTTTTACTGTGTCAGTACTACCGGTTGCTCACGTGTATTAGCCACTTGACCCAATAAGGAGCCGTAAAATCCGAAAAAAAATCGAGAGCCGTCATCAAGCATAAGCACTACAATTAAGAATACACGATCATTTCTTGTACAACATGTAGCTAAAAAGTACTGAACTTTGAAACTCTAGATAAGAAATGAAGAGGCATGTTTCACAGGAGTCTAGTCTCTTACTGATAGTTTTATGGTTTTCATTGATTGGAGGTCATGTTGTGATAACTTTTTTCTCGGTTTCATTTTGTTTTCTTCTTTCCCATCAAGTTTCTAATTTCGTTGCTCTTTCTAATACCACTTGTGCCTAAAAATATAACTCTCACCCGAATTTAGATGTTACCGTGAGGTGCCCCTTAATTTTCCAGCCCTCGCTGGAGCCTTAGGGTCTTGAAATCTTCATCGGGAGAAATCTGACTCCGCCTCATTTCAGATAAAGATCAGATAAAGATTTTTTAGACTCTAAAACTCCAGTCAAAGCTAGCAATTGTATTGGTTATGCTTATTTTGTATTTACAAAACTACTAATTTTTTGAAAAATGTTCTGCTTTATCTGAAAGTTTTGAAAATGTTATTTTGATATCAGGTTTTGACAGTTTCAATAATTTTGTAAATTTACTAGTCCCTCATTTTCAATACTGTCGATTCATGAAACTTTTTGAAATTATATAAAGTTCGAAACGGTCGTTCAATGAACTTTTCAGATAACAATTTCGGTAGAAAATAAGAACACAGAAAAGGAAATTAATGACTTCCTTGTAGTTTTATTTATAGTGAATTTCATAATATTTATTTTCTCATTTATATTCAATTTCTAATATAAAAGGGGTTATAGTATCCGAGAAAACCCAATCAAATTGTTCAGTAAGTTTTCTGTTTCATGAAATTTGAGAAACGGATATAATTTTTTATCTCATGGTTTAAACTAGTGGAATATTCCGTGCTCTTTTATAACAGCTACTTTTTGCTCCATCCAAAAATCCCGGATGCACTTATAAAAAAGGGAAATCCTCTCCTCCTCCCCCAATGATTCTCAAATTTCCCCCACCCCCAAAAAACGGAATCTAATGGACACAGAAAAGAGATCACAAGTCACAAAACACCAAAAACATTTTGCTTCCTCTTCTTCCATTTTTCCAATTTGCATATTATTCTTAGAACCGCCCCCCAACCCCTAACATTTTCTCCGAATTCACTACTTCCAAATTAATGAACATGAAACGTCACGAAGGCTCCGCCCCTTTTTGTTTACAATTCCATTTATCTCCACCAAAAAAGTGTGTTCAGTCGTACACAAATCACAAGAAATTAGACGAACGATGAAGGGAGATTCAAAAAGAACTTGACTTTTTTGTGATTTCGTGTCGAGACCTCCCAAAGGGCGACGAGGATATCACGTCATATAGGGGGCGGTCCAAGGGAACCAAGGATCTCGATCAGAAACTTTTTGTGGGGTTAGCTTTGTTAGATTGATGTTGGGAGACCAAATTTATTTTTGGACTACTAGGAATTTTTGTGTTTCAGTTGCCTAGTAATTGATTTAGTGTTTATCTCTGAACATTGGTGGAGGGTCCTGCTTTTAAAAAAAGTATTTTATCTATCATAATTCAATTTTGTGATAAACTTTTGAAAAATTGAGGGTAATGACTGTAGTTTTTTATTGTCTCACTCAACCTTCTTTGCCCAAACCTTCCGTTGGTCCCCGATCACAATGGATCGTAAACTTTAAAGATACAGACCTCTAACTTTTTGGTTTTTGTTCTAGTTGGGACACGGGCCGTTTTTCCAAAAATTATTTCGACTCATAGAACAGGTTTCTCCCACATGGACTTGATATTTATTTATGAAATGCTGTTCTGAAAGTAGACGCTTCTGTGAGTGGACTCTCAAATTCTTAGATCTTACTGGAGCCTGAAGGTCTGGAAATTTTCATCTAAAATCGTTGTTGCCCACTAGCGAGCCGTTTTCAAAATGTTCTATCACGTAGTGGCCATTGATATCCAATATGCACCATATTTTATTTATTGTTAAAAAGAGGGGAAAAATCAATAAAATACAACAGAAGACCCTAGCAAGTGCCCCTCACGAGGCCTCGCCGGGGGGAGAAAAAGAAAAAGGAACGGTAAATTTGTCTACAATGGAGGTAGGGAGGTAAGCTATTTCGGTTTCACTGTACCGACTTTTTGGCCTATCGCAATTCAGCTTATTGTGAGTGTGCTAGAAATAATTTCCGTTTTATTTTGAAGTTGTCTGAAACAGCGATCTAGTTCGTATCATGTCTTACTCATCTTTCGGTTTCACTAAAACCATGTTTCAGCTTACTTTTACAAATGTCTAATTTTTGGTCGAAGTAGAATATATCCAATTGTGGACGGAAGAAATACCAAAAATTGAAATTAAAACTTTCCTTATTCTGAATTAACTATTTTCTATGAAAAAAATTGCTACTATTGGTCTTACTGACAAAATTAATCAAGATGATAGTTTGTGATAACGATCACGTTTTTGAAGATTTAAAATGTGCATTTCCACGATTCAGAACGAGCTTTCGGGTCTTCGACTTTCCGTAAATGATTCCAAGAAGCTTTTATGTTTTTTCAAACCTTGTCGCTACCGTAATCTTATTTCTGCTTCACTGAATGCTTTTCTGCGGTGAAGTAGTCATGTTTATTAGTTGATATTCAATGTATGTATGTATGTACGTTCTAACTGCAGAGATTTCCGTTTCGCTACTACCTTATGGAATTTTAGGCTGTTTTCGAAAACTACTCTCTCCTGCCCAATATGCCCCATCTGCATACTATTTTTTCAAATTGAACCGATTCTAGAATATTTCATATTCATACGTTATCCATCCTGTCTTACCAGATAAAAGCGATTCACCAACTTTTCGAACTTTCTGTATTTTGAAATTTCTGTAAGTAGGTTCCTGAGTATTGAAGTTTATCAATGGATAATCCTAACAATATGCCATTTTTTCTTCTGATTTATAAGTTTATTGCTTCTGTAATTTTTTTTCATTCATGAGTTAAGATGGGTCAATTTTCAAATTTATAGTTTCTTTATAGTCGATATTGTTTCCAAGCCCCTTCATAATTTTTTGCCATTTTGGATGTTACCTAGTTTTAGTAAAATCAATTGCGAGTTTTTTTGAGTAATAATTTTTGAATTTACTGTTTCTACTAGGTGGTAGAAAAAGAAAATGTTTTCAAAATGTAATCCTGCGTTTTCAACATCGCTTTGATCCTCAAAACATTCTCCTCTACCCTGCATCTTTTGAAAATTAGAGATTCTTCATTTCCTCTCCGGGGGCTACAACGTACCCTCCCTCTTGCCCTTTACAAGGAACAGACTGATTTTGATCTGCTGATCATCTGTGTCTTGTTCTTTTCTCATTCTCTAAAACTGTCATTCTGAAGATTTGAATCTTTGAATAGGATGGTAGTATTCAATACTTCTTTGAATTCGGAGAAGAAATTGAGAGGTAATAGAGTTCAGAACCAGAGTGCATGATGAGGATTTTTTTTAAAGTTGATGGCAAAAAGAGAAAACAGTTGAGATTGAAAGTAGAAGAAAAATTGAGAGCAAACTGAGACAGTATAATAGTGTTATTACTGTAAAAAGTTTTTACGGATCAAGAATTTTCTTTTGGTCGAATCTGAAAAGCAGAACGCCAGGAAAAAATAATTATGGTAATCCTAGAGCCGCCACACTACCTTATGACCTCTTCAAACTTTATAATAATGACCTATTGTAACAGTTTTCTTTGGAAGCAAAGAAATCAAAGAGAACAAAATATCATCAATTTGAAAGCGTCATAAAGGAGCATCTGCCTCATATACCGGTTTGGTGTCACCCGAAAATTTTCGACATTTATCTATTTCAAAGATAGCTCTTTCCACCTTTTTCATTCGGGCTATAATTATATCACGCCTGTTTCCGGAACCATTGGAACTATCCTGTTCATGGGGAGCGTTATCTTCACATTTTCTTTTGATGTTTGCTAACTTTTCATTTCAATATGATCCTATGAAATTTCAATACTGATCACGAAAGCATCGATCTAATAAATCATTTTGGTGACGCCGAAAATTTAGAAAATGTTCTGTTTCAAATTTGTTTTATTAGAAGTTCACGAGTGACTATCCTATTAGGTATCTTTATTTTTCATTCAATAAAAAAGTATTTTCGAATGTGCAACGTTACATGTTTCCCAGGACTTGAAAGGTTGTAATTGGCGTTGATTTTTGACGAAATTTCTAATAAGCTCATTGAAACAGGTTTCTTTGATGGATATTTTAGTAAAATTTCGCAAGTTTTCCAGTAGAACTGCACTAGATCGGTTCTTTGTGATGCAATGAGCCTGTCTTGAGTAGTAGTTAGTCTACCAATAAGTGATTATCTGAAAACTTGATTTTGAAATAATTTTTCCAAATACCAAGTTCCTTGGTGCCACTTTTGCCATGATATAATGCACAGACGTGTGTGTTTTCTATGGGGGATTTTTAGCAGACTTGAATGAATGTTTGACACCGTTTCTGTTATAAATTAAACATCAGACACCCCTTGAGTGCCGTTGTGTTTGAGGCCTTCGAACTAACACTGATAGGATCAAGATGATACCGAATTAAAACAAAATATAAACTTTTTTTGTGTACAATCTGAAAAAGTAAAAAACAGTTATCTCCGATTCACGTGAATTGATTCAATGTGTCCTCAGAACACTCACTTCTTTCGTCCACTCTATGTTTCTCTCCCTCTCCATTCCCTTCCCTTCATTCTACTACCGATTGTTCTTCTCTTCCTCTGTCTCATCCAGTTTTCCGACTGTGTTTCTCTGGTGTTTGTATTTATTTTTTATTGTAAACATGACTTTTCTCTCTCTATTTTCCATGACCTTCCCTTTGAGATTCCTGTCTGATCCCCCATTGAGCAAAAAGAGTCTAGCCTGAGCAATGAACATTCTCTGTGTGAACTCCTCCAAATATCTTAAATCTTCATTCTATATGTGATGTGTTTGAACAGGATTAAAAAGTGAAAGGCCACTTCATTTTTTGCTCTTCAGTTCTGATGCTCATTTACACGACGACTTTTCGTATCAAATCACAGAATATTTGAGGGAGGGGAGGGAAGAAAGAACAAGAACTTCGGGGGTGCAAAGTATTACTTTTAGATGCTATCAGATGGAAAATTGGATGCCTTCGTTTTTGCACTTTTTCTAGAACTTTCTTCGAGAGTTTTGTCATGAGATTTTGCTCGGGATTTCGTGAATTTTCTCGAATTTTTTTTTGATATCCAATTTTTATTTTCTATTTATGAATTGAGATTCGCAAAATCACTTTGCTGTTTCACAATTTTTTGAAACAGATTCACTCCAGGACAATTAATGAAATAATTTCCAAAAATAATATGTTCTATTGTTCGGATTCTCCTCTCAAAACAGAAAAAAGAGCGTCTATGTTCTCTGAACATTTACCATTTCACACATATTTCATCTAATAGACCGTCATTAACACCAATAGTATCACGAAAAAATATCGTGTATTTATATATTAAGCCTAATTTCGTTTGTTGCTTTCAATTTTTTCGTGTCCGTTGCACCGTCTTTATCGAACTTGATTAAATTTTTCGTTTACCCGAAGTTTGCAGTTTCATGTTTACTGTATATGGAAGGAGCATGGATTCTAATTATTTCATATATTGAATTTCCCTAGTTTTTTAAATCTCAATATTTTCGCATCGCTCATGTTTTCTTCTTAAATCCAGATTTGGTATTGACTTGCAACAACCTCACTGGAAAGTTTTTCTTGCTTGTGTGAAGGTTCAGTTTCACTTTGTACCCTAATTGGCTCCAAATGGGATACTGTAGATTTCTAGAAGCATTTTTTCTTAGAGCTTGAGATACAAATTTTTGATTCCCACTCACTTTTTTGAAATGCATGAATATTGCAGAACAAAATATTGCAAAAGATTTTTTACAGTTTCTTGTTCATTTTATGTTTAGCATTACTTTGTAGAGCAGCTGGGTAGTTAAAACAACAACAATACCGGTGATATGTGAAATCAGAACTACATCCATTACAGTATCTTGTTAAATATTGAGAGTTCAAAATTTCTAACACCATCTGAAATGTAAAAGTTTTGGATTTTATCATCTTCAAGTTTCGGTTCCATGGACATTGGATTTGAAGCATATTTCGAAACTCTTTAATTAGATAGGTAGACAGTCCAACTCTTATTGTCAACAAAAGATTTAAACAACTTCTTTAAAACTTTTAATCCGTCTCACTAGAAAGCGCTTGAAAATTTTTCACCTAATCATTTGAGTTCATAGCTGGTAATGCAATTAATAATTAGAATTTTGTCCAAAATTAATTATCTTTCTGTACCAGTAACTTTTTTTCTTGCAAGACTATTTAGTCGAGACAGTATTGCCCAAATTCCTATCTTTCAATTTGACCTCCCTCTCCTTTATCCAATTTACTTTTTCTTATCTCCTGATTTTGATATCTACTCTCATCACCTGTATTTCGTAATTCAATCCTTTTTTCCTGTTTTCTTACGTCACCTCTATTATTTGCTACCGTTTGGCATGACAGAATTGTCAGCATTTTCTCCTTCTTTTGTGGGAGAGCACCGTAGTTGACAAAAGGGGGAAAGTATATACACATTTTGTACTCTTTGATCACTTCTTTCCATTTTTCTTGAAGTTTGATTCTTGGATAAAACTTGGTTTGCTTATCTACAAGCATTTACTAATTTCGTTAGTTTTGTCATTTATCATTATTTCGAAAACGATATTTTTTTCAGCGCATTTTAACTTTTTTTTGGAAACTTATCAAAACATTTTTCACTGTTCCACTGAATTATGAAAACCATTGGAAATTTTCTAACCTCGTTTCCTGCAACTTTTTGGTTACTACAGAAAACTACAAGATCTAACACCACTCCCCACACATCTCTCCGTATTTTGTGCTCGCGCACAAAATAAAACAATGCTTCCGTTGGATCAAACTGTATTTTGTGCTCTTGGAGGAATAGGGATTGAAACAATTGTTTTTTGAAGTTTCACTAACATTTTATAATTCGAGTGCAGCTGGTTTCTTCAATCAGATTGATTCCTTTGTTGTTCTTGTCTAACTGATCTAAGTGTTCCTGTAGTTAGGGTTTTATGCATCTAGATTTGATGAAGCACGGAAATTCTTTCTTGTGGTCAAATTCAAATAATATCATTTTCGATGTGTTCCCTGACCGTTTCTTTGTGTTTTCAAGGCAAAACCTAACTCGCTCTCAAAGTTTTTTCTCGGTTCCGATGAGTGCTTGCATCGTTTTCCCCAGAATTGCTAAAATCAGTCTTCGTTTTTCTCAGTTTGTACTGGAAAATGTGACAATAATCGCAATTCCTGTCGAAAAAATTGAAATGTATCTGTTTCAACAATGTCTCAATTCCTAGAATGATAGGGCTTTTAGTTTCCTTGATTACTCTACTTTTTTGAATTTCTTCGCTCTAGAACCATCCGGTTTTTTTTTTAAAAAACATTTTTGGATAAGCAGAGTTCGGTTCGTTTGGCCTAATTCAGCTTGGATATATAAAATCAAACCCACCTGGGTCAACCTTTTTGACCAGATTAAGCTTGATCCGATGCCACCCAAACCGGTCTGATTTCGCTTCGGCCTAACCAATTTTAATTTGTGGTAGCACTGAATCATTTGCTGAGAAGCTGTAGTGCTCGGACATCTAGGACGGATTAATCTGATAGAAATGAAACTTTACTCTGTGTAATTTAATCTAGAACTTTACGGTTTCCCTGAAGTTGTAATACGGTCTGGATGTACTAGTGGGATTCCATAAGGTGTTCAAAATCAACTGGTCCGACTTTTTTTCACAATGAAGCCTTCATGGGGTTTCAAGTGTTTGAAACTTAATCTTGGCACACTCGCTAATCGTTGCAAGTTTTCTGTTACTAGGTTTATATTTGTGTTTTTATTTCTCAAAACCATCAGTTCCATTTTAATATTTGTTTCAAAAAATATGTAAAGCCACCAATTGCAGTTATCACAGTTTTTGACTTGATTTCAAATAAACCCCTTTTTCGAATTTGTTGATTACCAACTCTTTTTATATCCCGACCCTATATTTTGTTGCTAATCATAAAAATCAAGTTTCCGGAACCTCAACACGACAGCCAGCAAAAAATTAGTTCACCTCATTATTTACAACCCTCGATAAACAGTAAATTTCTAAATTTTTCCTCTTTTTTACCTTCATAAGTATTTCCGTTGAGTAAGAATGAATTGAACTATGTCCTGGACAAAGTTCTTCTTTTCACTATTCGTTACTCTGCTGATGCAATCGTCAGCAAACCCACTTTTTGTTTGTTTGCTTATTGTTTTTGTTCGGTATTTACTGTTACAAAGGGAAAAAGTAAGAACACAGCAGAAGAAAAAAGTGGCGTGAGTTCATGGAAACTTTTATTTAGTGCGAGGAAAAATTGAGAACAGTCCCAGGGGAACAATGTGTGAAAATGTTTGAATATATTACCGTTTCAGCTACTTTTTATGTGTAAACCAGAAAATAAACAAATGATGCTTTGTCTATTCCCTGGATTTTTACCAACAATATTCAAAAAACAACCAATTGTTGAATCCTCTTTTCATACCTGAGCCTAACTCATTGATTCTGGAAGCAATTTCGTTTTAATCACCTCTATTTTTATAAATTGTTTTGATTGGAAGGGGTAAACCTTGAAGATGTATAACTAAAACACACTTATTGTTTCTGAAACATGTCAACCCTGGAAATGCACCATTTGAAACAGTAGCCCTCACATCTCTTGTTGAGTCGTTGATCTCCAATCTTTTGGTAGTTGATCTTTTGAGTTTTGAGTTGTTCTTTTTCTATTATTTGGGCGGAATGAGGAGGGGAGGGAGCGTCTTTTAAAGAACAAGAGAAGGAGGAGAATGGGAGCTTCTTTCGAATGTACTGTTGTCCAAAATTTGCACAGGAAGTCCCTACACCACTAGCAAAAAACATTTTTTTTCTAATTCACAGAGTTCATGAAGCTGTGATTAATTTTTTGATAGTAATACTTCTAGGGTAACGTTTCTGAACTTCAGTTGGCAATAAGAGTTCACTAAGTCAGCTCGAAATGACTGCAATTTCCAGTTTCAAGTTAATGATAAAGTTAGCTGAATTTCATTTTATCTATTGGATGTGTAAGGTTCTTTACGTATCATTTGTGCCAGTCGTTCATTTTGAGCGGATTGAAGACGTCGTAACGTTGTTCACAAAAGGTGAGTTTTGGAGCAACTAGGATGCTCCAGAGCGAAAATTTCGGGTGCAACACTATAAAAAGTTTTGCAATATTTTCAATAGTAATGGGCTCATTGAGTTCCATTTTCACTGACAGGCAGAACAATAAATCTCCCTGAATACCTCTACATGATATTTCTGAAACAGTTCTTCCAATGAATCTTTTTTGATGACACTAAGTTTTTTCAAACACGGTTCCTTCAAGCTTTTTGTGAGCCCACTTCTTTCATTTCGACAGCTGCCAATTACAAATCTTCGCTCCCAAAAATCCAAATAGCATATCTCCAATTCGGAACTGTTTTGTTTTTTTCCCTGATAATTGAAATTTGTTGCAAGTTTATTTTCCCTTACACTATGTATTTATCTACCCTTTCTATTTGCTTTGTTCTCTACGTCAGTGTGAAGAAGCAGCGGCTTTTGGAAAGTGCAATGACCATTTCTAAATCCAATGCTCTTTGATTTTGTCAACTTCATTTTTACTGTTTCATATGGAACACATTCTAGAGATGTCTTTTTTGAATAAGTTGTTCCATCTTCTGTATCAGAATCAGTCCCAGATCATCAGATTCTAAGTAATAGGTACTGTTTCAAGTAAAAGATATTTTATGATTATCAAATCTGAATATGATTGTGTTGCACTCTCATGAACCTTCCAAATCAGTCCTAAATCAATACTTTGATGTGAATAAAATTAAGAACAATATGTACCGTTCCAAATGGGACATATCCTAGGACTATATAACCTGGATACGTTTTTCTGTAACTGCTATGAAATTCAGTCCAAGATCATCAGGTCGCTCCGCCCATTTTCCCTCCTACTCTCCACTACTCCAAACCCCGCCCACTTTCTCCCTGAAGAAAGTGGGAGGAGCCTACCCCACACAGCCCCTCAGACAGTTCATTAAAAGCCGCTCAAAGAACGATCACTTCCTAAACTCCGCAAGTCCTCTCTCTCCTAAAGATGCACCCATCTATGATGTATGGACTTGTATATACCGGAAAGATGGCATTTAGAAAGTTATTTGCACATTCATTTCTCAGAATCTTCTCGCATTTTTGCTTCCGTTTGACATTTTTTTCCTTCATTTCATTTTTGCTGCCTTTTTTGCAGTTTCAGACATGTTTCATTGGTTTTGTTGCTAATTAGAGACATTGGCGTTGTTTTCTATTTCAGACTCTCTGAAATTTTCAGTTTCTGAAAATCTGAAAATAATGAACAAGAATTTGCAGATGGGACCATTGTGTGCCGTCTGTGAGTCACCCACTGCGTTCACATTGCATTTTGGAGGACGATGTTGTAAAGTGAGTTTTTCATTTGGGGATTTGATGAATCATCGGTTTCAAAATGTTTTAAAGTTTTGGCTAGCGATTGGAACAATAATTATTTTTGACGGACGGGTAATTGAAAATTAGGGATTTCACAGAAATCTTTGAATCGAGACAAAGGAGTACAGGTAATTTTCGAGCATTGTTCAAAAGAACGTTTTGAAACATATGTTTTATTTGAAAGCTGTTCTGGATTCGGCCAAATAATCTTTGATTCAATTTCCAGTACTAAAACGTAGAAGCGCCTTAACCCGGCTGAAAACTGGCTGAGGGTTCTAAAAATTTTTTGGGAGTCTATCTAGGTCCATATGAACCTCTGATAAAATTCTGAGCAATTTCTGAATTGAAGAGTTCTTGGGGTTGCGAGTTAGCTGTTTTCCATAGGGTAGATGGGTACTAGGTGGAATAGAATTGTTCTACTATATTTCCCACTCAACCTTACCTTCAAGATGAAACTGGAATGTTTTTTTTTTTCTGTTTCACATTTTTGGTTCATTTTTTAACTGTATTTCAGTAGCGTTCCATCTCCAACTTTTGAGCGATAAACTCCTGAATTTTTGAATCAAATTTTCGCATTTTTTCCTGTTTCTTCATCTTTTTAAAAATGCTGATACCTTTCATTTTGACTATAATTCATGGAGTATTAATTAATTAATTTATTTATTTATTTGCTGAAGGGTTGTTTTAACCTCTAATACAGAAAATGTATAAAAAATATGAAGTGTATAAGAGATAACTGGGATGAATAGTAAGGGTGTGGGCACAAGGTAAAGAGAGGGGACACCGGAATTAATAATTAGTGGGATTTAGTACAAGAAAATGACTTAAGTCGCATAAAGATAACCTATATTTGAATGCCGCTGTACAGGGCTTAGCCGAGGGGGTTAGAAGGGAGTTAGAAGCAAAAAAATTTTTTTTTTCTGTATGGAAACATTGATTTCTGATGATCCTTGCTATTCTTAACTTGTTTAAGTATTCTGTGTTGGGACTGAGTAACCAGGTTCAGCGCGGGCGCTTTTGGTAGTGTTATCAGAGACAAACTATCAAAATTCAAGAGATCTTTTTTTAAAGTTAACAACTTTTTAGTCATTTTAAAAAAACACAGTTACATATTTCTGGTAAAATAGATTTCGTTTTCATCTATTTAATACACATCTTGTGCACAACTTTGTCGAAATCACATTTTTCAAAGTTGAAGTGGTATTCAATCATTTCCATTCTCATCAGTCAAAAAATTATGAACATCCCGAAACAGATTGTCTTTCAAAATCTCAATTTCAAATCAATTTTTTATGTTTCGAAAAGTTGAAATAACTCTGACAAACAATTCCATACCACTATCAACCCTTAACATTGTAGGCGTGTGCTGCATTCTTCCGTCGAACCGTCGCCCTTGATCTGAAGTACGAGTGTGCTGCCGATGAGCCATGTGAAATTCATTTTAGTAAGTTTGCCTTCTTCCAATTTTTGAAAGTATCTAAACTTTGTTGAAAATGAAATTCATCGGAAAAGCCTACAATCCTGAAGATCTTAATTTGATTCAATCAATTCAGTTTCCAATGAACTGGAAAAATGTTGATCTTGAAACACATTTTTTCGGTAGAGTCTACCCATTTTTTTTTTGCTCCTCCAGACACATCTCCTCCTCATTATTTATGTTTTCCTCTTCCTGTTTCCATATTCCGTGACTGATAACATTACTATGCCCATTGTTACTCCTTATCTTTAGCGTATACTTTGTACTGAAAACCTCAATTTTTCACCCAGGACAAAGTTTTTTCACTCTGAAATGGAAAATTGGGTACAGCGAGGTGTCGAGATAAGAAAAAAAGTGAACATCCGGAAATAGAGGGGCTACGGTAGTTTAGACAGGTGAAAAAATTGTAAAAGAGTCGATCAGAAATTGATCTGAAAAAGGCTCAAATTGGCAGGTGAACTCGGAAATTTCAGACAAAGATTTCTTGGAAATTGGAAAACTTTGGTCTTGTATGAAAATCGGGAGATACGAACCACATATTGGGAAAATATGGGTGGTCTATAGTAAACCTGAAAAAATGGCAGAATGATAATGAGAATCACCTAATGAAGAAATGATAGTTACGAAACGGTAATCCTAGATACTCTGAATTTAGAATATCTAACTGTACTGTCATTCAAGAAATAAGGCTCTGCACGACATGCAATTCTAATTGAGGTTTTCTTAAAATTCCCATGGTAAAACTGTCTGTTTCATTATCATCTTAACAGTAAAGAGCTATTTCTCTGTTTTTTTGTTTTTTTTTCTTGTATATGAGATATATCTAATTTGAAGTTCAGAATTTCCAGGCATGCGCCTCGTATGCAGAGAATGCCGTCTTCGGAAGTGCTACTCGGCTGGAATGAGATCTGAGTGTGAGTCCTTTCCATATAGGCTGGTCAATTTTTCTCGTCAATATCTGAAGTTTCGAAGCAGTTGGTTTTCATAACTAAATGAAACAGAAATTTGTTGTTGGGTCTAAATGTATTTCGGGTGACATTCTGTTGTTCTAGAACTGTCCTGTTTTAGAATTTTCATAAGGTATAAAATGCCAGGCTAGAAACTGGTCATATCTAGATTCAAGACAATGAGGCTAGTCCTAATATGTTAACACTTCAGATAGGATCATACTATTGATGGTTTACAATGCAGTACTAGTATTTTTTTGAATGAAAATGAAATGTTTAAAATGAAACAGAAAATGTTTCAAAGCAGGGGTTTTAGTGCGGTCCAAATGTACCTTTGTTTATGTTCGGTTCTAGAAAGGCTAGAATAAAAATAGGTCCGTTTAGGAACCCTCCGGTTCAGAACGGCGTCATACCTATGGTTAAAAAAATGAGACTGGTTCTAATAAGTGTTTTAATTTGAAGAGGAAACGATTTTCACTTCACAGTGTTGGTTTCTGTTCTCCAAACTCATATGTGTTATCTAAAGCATAAAATTTTTGAAAAAAGCTTTGTAATACATCGTCCTTCTATTCTGACGCCTACATGCTCGAAACCAACTCTTAAACATGAATCATTATAATGTTTCAAAACTTCTATAACTCGCGAAAAATGTTCTTACCAAATTAAATTCCGTAAAAAACAGCTTTTTTCGAAACCACTTTCAATTTTCGTTGACTAAACTTATCGATCCAAATTTTCCGTTTCATGAACATTTCAAAATTACATTCCTCTTCTCCTATTATTAATCTTCTAGATCCATGAAAAAAAGGTTAACATATTTCAGTGGTCCGCTCCAAACGCGAAAACTTCGCGTGTACTCGTCGAAAGGACTCTCGAAACAACTCGGATGGAACTACCAACGGAAATTCTCCATCAATGAGATCAAGTCCCGAGGAGGACGAATGGTCATTTCAGATGTTTGATGAGAAGTCAATGAAATTGGATCCATCCCCACCTACAGTATCCCAGCCGTGTCTTTCAACGCAAATGATGGTGAGTAGAAGATAAGAGAAGTGGAAAATGCGTTTCAAGTAATATGTAAAAGCTGTGGGTTGGAAGTAGAACATTGCGCTTGTTTCCTTAGACATAGTTTAGCTCATTTCGATTCAGCAAAAAAAACTTTTTGAAAAATCCGGCTTGTACCTGAAAACAACAATTCCTATTTCAATCTGAAAGTAAACACATCAATTCTTCGCAGTTTGCGATCAATACAGCCTATCTAATTTAGCTAAAATTCCTCTCTTCCCATTCGAAAACTCTCGTTTTCCCGGGTGGCCTGACAGTGTGTTCAGGGGTACTTTGTACTTTGTCCTCTCTCCTCTGTCTCCCTTCTAAATGAGTAATTCAATTAGACGTTCTTCTTCCTTTTCACACAGAAAACCTAATCTTTTGATATTGTCCTTGTTTGGGAAACCCTCTTTTTCTTCAACTTTGTGTGATGATATCTGATCTTTGACGATTGTAGCTGAGGGAAGAAAGGTTGAGGGATGGGGGACTGTATACGTAGTTTCACGAAGCCATTGCTTTGTTAGTCAATAAGAACTTTATATAGGCATATTTAAACCGAAAAAAATACGTAACGGTACAAAGTTATATTGAACCATTCAGGGTCCTTACTAAAGATTCCTGATACAACTTTACCGTAAGCCTCCGAATAGTTTTCTGAAAATTAATGGATTGAATATACCGTAAATTCTCCAATTGAGGTGCATGAAACTCTATTTTTCCAAAGCATCGGCGGAGTGCATCACTATTAGAGGGGCACTTCAACTGGAGGGGCACCTCAATTAGAGAATTTACGGTAATCCTTTCAAAAAACACAGTCCAATTATGTTTACCTTTTTACTCACAGAATGAAGAATCATCCCGTACCTCCTCTTTCGATGCTGGATACTGCTCCTCCCTACCATCGTCTTCCACTGCCACTCATCCTTCTCCGCCTGGAACCCTCCCTTCACATGATCACAACTCCATCCTTCAATACTATCATGCAATGGAAACTGGATTGTGCTCCAGGAGGAGGATTATGTACACGAATACCGATATGGATTTTATTCTAGACTGTCATTCAACGCTGCAATGTGTGAGTAAACTTAAGATATGACCCATTGCAAAAAGGAAAAACAGATAATTGAAATGGATTCAAAGAAACAGTATAACTTTTTCCAGCCCTACACAGTATCAGATCTCCGACCCCATGACTTCCGGAATTTCCGTGGAATGCTTCGACACGACTTCGTGATTTTGTTCGATTATGCAACGAAATTTCCAGAATTCAACAGTTTCACTAGCCATGAAAAAGTGAGTCAAGGCAGTCATAGTTATTATAGGCATAGATCAAACTTGCAGAACATGTTCTACCGATTAATATTGGCAGTGGATTTCATATTGTCTTCTGCTTATTATTCAGCAAAGTGAGTGAATTTTTTCTGTTCCCTTATGTTTTGAAAATTTTGGTATATTTTTTATTATGCTTTACCGTTGCCATGGCGCTGTAAGACTTTCAGTTAAGCCCAACAGGAGGTAACGAAAAAGTAGAAACAAACATTTGACCACAACATTGTTCGTTCGGCAGATAAAGTGAAAAGCATTCAATTTTAGGAGCGAGCCAGAGAAAATAGTCTTTTCTGTTTCGAAATATTTGTAATACAGAGCCTGTTTATTGAACATCATTGTCTCATTTAGGTCGTTACTATTAAAATTCATTACAGATTAGGCCAAGCTCATCGTCAGATGATAATGACAAATGGTGAATATCTAGTTATGGATCCCTTGCCTATGTCTGGAAATGAGCCGAATGCAAGGCAGTACTTTGCCTCAGATGAGGATTACTCGAAGTATAAGTGAGTGTTGGTTTAAGGAACCTCTAATAAAGATGCATGTAATTCAGAGCCCTAATGCCAATGCACATTGCAATTTGGGAGGAGAGTGTTCTACCGTTCGCCAGGATGAATGTGACATTTGAGGAGTTTTGTCTACTGAAAGCGTTGACAGTGTGGCACGTTAGTGAGTGAACTTTTTGATAAAACCTACCCTTTAACATTTTGTAACAAATGACTGATTCGGTGAAATTTTCGACAGGACAAACAAAACCAGTAGTGAAATCAGAAACCTAAATCAGTAATTTGAAACACTTATCTTATTATGGAACGTGGTAAAGTAATACAGTAATACATTATCTGTAAGCACAAGCTCATTCGGGCAAAATCTCTTCGAGTAATTCTTTTTCAAAATCTGAAATCTATATCAGCAATTTGGAAACATATGTCAAGTCCCGATTATCAAACTCCAAATTTTTCAGCCTATTACAAGTTCACTGAAACAGGCCGGGAAAAATGTCGACGTCAACGGAACATCATCATTGATTGTTTATCAAAAATGTGTCATTCCCATGGTGGAAGTGGTGAGAATCGAGTGGGAGAACTGCTGATGAGTATGAACTTCATTATGGTAGGCCTTCCAAATAGTAAGCTCCTCAACGGATGAGTTTCCAGGAATCCACTCAAAAACTGACAAGTTCCTACGTGATGCTCACATTTTTCGATGTGCTCAACTGTGATCAGATGCTTCATGAGATGCTTAATTTTAAGTATTAGATATTTGGTTACTCATATTTATTTTGTAATGAAATAAAACAATTTGTTCAACGAAAAAAGCATGAACTGGAATAGAAAAAAAAACAAGAACAAATGAAAACACCGAAACAGTGAGCTACTGGTTTTGAGAAAAACAGAATACTTAATGATGAAGAAGATTCTCTCGGAACGCTTGACACCATGGAGGAGTTTTTGAACGAAAATAGTGGCAGGATGGGCACAAACGCTAGCGAGATTCTCAGAAAGAGTCGGTAATGTTATAAGAAAACACAAAAAAAATAAGTAAGATAAGTTTATTACGATTTATTTTATCAATATTCTGTTCACTTTTGTCATTTTTCTCTTTTTCAATCGTTTTAAGCCACTTTTTTCTTCTAAAAATACTTGTTTTCTGTGAATTTTTATTCTTGGGTTACTGTAGAAAACGTCGACGCGCATTGTACGCAATTACACCACAAGTGACGCGCAGCTGCGTCTGCCACATTTCACCGGTAATTTTGAACCAATTTGCTGCGGTTTTCTCTAATTTAATCGATTCTCAGCGATTTTTCAGCAGTTTTATGGTAATTTTCATCTTCCTCTCGAACAAATGAGTAAATTTTGTTAATTTACAGGTGTCGGAGCCCGAGGATTACGCGGACTTCCGCATTTTAGCGGCGCGATGTCCGTCAGGAAGCAAAAAGAACTCGATGTCGTACGACTCGTCGAACGGGTTAGCACGGTACCGATTCACATTGGGTGAAGTGCTCTCATGGAATATTGATATCGATGTGATTGTGGGGAATGGTTGGACACGAATCACGTTGCGCGAAATCCCCCAATTCCTTGTCGACGCCCTCGATCACATCACAGCGAACGGTCTTTTGATAGATGGAATATTCAGAAGAGAAGGCAATTCAGCGAGATTAAATCGACAAGAAGTCATCGAAGTCTATCGTGGAGTTCGCCCGATTCCCTCCGATTTCACCGTTCATGACGTGTGTACAATGGTAAAACGGTTCCTGAAAGACTTGAAGCCAACGCTGCTTTGCTCCGACGACGTCCGCATGAACATCATCCGAAAGGCAAAGAAGGCACGTAGCACTGGTGAATTTGAGCTGACACATCGCGAAATGGTCGAGATTTTCGAATCGACGCCTCGACAACTACCGGCAGCACATCTCGGAACACTCGGATACGTTATGAGATTGTTAAGCAGAGTAAAAACTAATTGTTCTTGTTTTTCTCCAAATTTCTAATTCAGATTGCCAAACATTCCGACACACACAAAATGACCACTGACAACTTAGCTGTTGTACTAGTTGGCTCTGTTTTCGGAGACTTCATGGCTGGTGGTGGGACGGAGTCAAGGAAGAAGATGCAACAGGCGAGAAAATGTTCAGAAGCAGAGCTTCAATCGAAAAAGGAGGATATGGGAGTTCAGGTGGCAGCGGTTAAGATGCTGATTGTTAATGTAATAATTCATAGATTTTCTCGAATTTGATGACTGATTTCCAGGCTAATCTAATTGGCCTCCCGCACGGTCACTATGTCTCCAGCAACCGAATGCATCTAAATAGTCACATGAATATTCGTAGCACATCCGCAATGCCAAACATCCGATGTGCGAGTCTTTCGTCGGAAAACGAGCAGATGCCTCAATCCTCCAGTGGACCACAGGTGTTCAGTATGGCGAAGGCGTCTATGATGCATCAAAATCATCCGAATTCGTCGCCACATCCAGTGCGAAGCCAACTGACTAGAAGGGATTCCGATTTGACGCATATGCTCAAAATAAAAACGAGAGAGCCGGGAGCAAAAGTAGGCTACTTTACAAGAAGCTTATCTTTCGGGACAATTTGCAGTTGCGCGATTTTTTTGTTTTTATTCTTTTTTTTCGATATAAACAGGTACCAACCCGCACAAAACACACAAAAAAACGTCGAAATTTGACGCTTTTTTTGCCATTTTTTTTTCGTGATTTTTGTCCGCTTTTGCTAACAAAGTTGCAAGATATCGATTATTTCGAACCGAAAAAAAAACGCAAAAATCACAGCTACAAGTAGTCTCGGAGCCGCTGCTTTAATTTCAAAAACAGATAATTTCCTCTTGAACTTCTTCCAGAGATCCTCCTCATTCCTACCGATTCCATCGCTTCGTGGCCTCCGAGACCGAGTCTCCAATCAATTTCTGAAAAGGAACAAGAGTCCGAGTCCCGATAAGGTAGTAGAATTGAATTATTTAGCTTAGTTTTGTAGCCTACCTATTAATATTCAAATATCTATATTTAAATATATATTCGCATGAATAGCCCTAATACTTAATAATTATAAACCTATTTTTTGTCAAAACTCTGCATGGTGTTTCGTTTAAATTATATAATAAAGTGCATGTTTCCTCCTTGATCGCGTTGAGTAATGTTTGAAGTTTAGTTACAGCAGCGGCGCCAAGTATTCAAACAATCCTCACCATTCTTCTCCGTTGGCACGTCTACTTCTTCAAATCTTCCACCACCACCTCCTCCACCGATTCATGGAACACCGAAAGCAAGAAGAGCCGCTGTTGGATTGGACAGTGATATGGAGGACGCTAGAAGATCTGGAGACGCCGCGAATCATAAGGTTGGATCAACGTCTTCAGGAAGGAAATCCAGAACGCATACGAAGAAAGGAAACATAAACTCGATGAGGGATTCGAGTCGATTCGATTCCGATAGTCAGAAGTCGTTCCAGATGTCACCGAATACTATGGAGAAGAGGCATTCCATCTCCTCCACCTCATCCACCGTCACGAATCGCTCTCTTCGACGCTTCTCGAATTCCGAGCAGAATAGTTTCACACGTGGCGATGCGACTCCACCGAAAAAGAAGAAATCTGGAGGAGGAGTCGTTCGACGGAATACTGGGGATGGAGTTCAGAAAGACTATCACAATCGTCGTCCGTCACGGCGATCCACGTTTTGGGGAGTCGACACGATAGCAGAGGAGAAGGAGAATCGACAGAGTATGATTCTGATTGATAGTCAACAGAGTGAGGAGGAAGATCCAAAAGAGAAGATGGAGGATACGACAATTGGAGCTGGAGAATCTGTTCTGGAAATAGTAAGCAAAATAAGAGGTTCAGAATTATAAAAAAAAGTTTCAGATGAACAGTCAAGCACGCCAACGACGAATCGGTGTCGCCGAACGTCGTCAACGACGCCTGGCAACGAATAATCAAGGACCTTCAGAGAGTATGATGGTCTTGAATGGATCAATGGCGACGTTTGAAAAGATTCCCCAGACACCACAAGAGAAGAAAGTGACGATTGGAAAACATCTTCCAGTGGAGAGAACCATTACAAAATCTCCGTCGAAAAGTCAGTTAGAGTATTCAACAGCTTTTGAAACGCCAATCCGATCAAAAAACAATGAGCAGCCAAGAATGAGAAATGTCGGATCGTCCGAGAGAATGTCTGAAAACAGGAGATTCCAGATATTATCTGCTCCGAAATCAAAAATCGGACAGCAACTAGAACGAGAGATGCGACAACGATTGGATGTGGTGGCGACGCCGATGCTCAGTCGTCGGACGGCTTCAGAATCGGTGGCTCATCGGACGACACAAGTAATGCAGAAGACAACTGAACCACTTTCAGCGATTCCTTTGAGGAAATTGGATAGTATTGGGGTGTGTAAAAAGAAATGCATATCAAGTTTTCAGGGAATTGAGCAAACAGCACGGTGCTGATGCGGCAAATTGCCATTCTACCGAAAAAAAAATGCTGTATTTGATTTTTGCGGTTTTTTGATAAAATCCCTCTCATAAGCGATAATCATACCAAAAATTCCTTGATTTCTAATGAAATATAGTCAAAAATAACGATCTTGCGCTTTTTTTGTTCAAAATCTCTGTTTTTTCTCCTATACAAACCATGATTTTTCCAGAACATTAATTTTAATTCCGCCAGTTCGTTTCTGATATGCACTTTTCCAGATTCAACAGAACGGACATGTGTGGGTGGGAAAGAGTCAAACAGTCGTCTCATCTCCTCTTCAAATATCGCCAACGCCACCTGAAAAGGTTCCAGGAGATGAAAAAGTGTCACCAATTCTCGCTCGTTCTCCACTTTTCCGCTCCCCGTCATCGGCTACTCCTCCAAAGGCACCAATCAGTGGAAAACTGTCGCCGTTTTTAATCCGATCGAAGTCCCATTTGACGGAGGATCGGGTTTTTAGTGATCATGAGTGTAAGTTCTGGTTTTAAACAATATGTGACACATTCATCGTCGAACGTTTTAGATGCCGGCCTGGCGACGCCACCTCGTGAACGACGTCTTCACAGTCGTCCTTCCCGTCTTCCCCAGTCAAATCTCATCTACTCGTCGCCAATGAAACCCAACGATCCGCTAACCACCACCTCTTCCTCACTTCCGTTAACCCGATCATCATCACTGATGAATCGTCCAATGAGCAGTTCGACGGCTCTCTCTCCACTGGCGGCTCAACCACCATCATCAAACAACGAGGATCATCAAATATTCAAGTGCCCAGTGTTGCCACCGATGAAATCGCACGAGTCGAAAGAGAGGAAAAAGAATCACTCGCAATGTTCGATGGCATCTACTCAACACAGTTCGAATCCATCGACACCGCGACCGCTATCCCAGCTGATGGATTCGCATAATTCGGAAAATGGATTCGGAGAGTTCAATGAGATTATCAAGAATTCGACGGAAGACACGGTAAGAAGACACGGTAATTCGACCGCCAATTTTCTATTTTCCAGAAGTTCCCGCTCCTCCATCAACACGTTGAGCCACGTCCATCTGTAACAGCCCTCCGTAGCTCCGCGTGCGGACTCGTCCAATCTCGAATCAATCATTTCCAAACAATCGAACGAAGTAGTATCTCGAATCAACGGGTATCCAATGATCTGTCGTTTTCTGGAGGACGTCCGTCTACCACTTCTCTCAAAAGCGTCGATACCACCACCTCATCGACTGGAAGAATCTAACCCCCAATTGAAGCCATTAGACTTCACAAAAAAGCTTTTTATTCAAAAGAAAAAAATTTGTTGTTTCGTCATTTTCACTCTCTTTTTTTTTTGTTTCATTCATTTCATTTCTTCCCCTTCTCCATTCCCCCATATTCTAACAGTGATTCCCTTTTCAAGGGCTCTTCTGATATTGTATTGTTTTCGTTTAATCGCTTCCCCCCTAAAATTTATTTCCAAATTATTTTCAGTGTAAACATACATATTTTTTGTGTAGATGTCGTCTTTCCCAGCCTTTTTTCTCGCTCTTAAGATCTTTATTTCTTTTTATTGTGAGAGAGATTCATCTTTTTTGTGAACCATAAACGTCAATCGCTTGTTGCCCCTGTTTTCATTGCCCTCCTAACCCAAATTCTCTAATAATGCTACTGTAGATACAGCAATCCTAGACTCCATTAGAGCCTAAACGGCGCATGCTCCCTCTTTAATAGTGGCGTATTATCTTCCGTTTGTTCAGTGCATAGTTGCGGAACTCCCTATGCAGAATTGGTGTCGCGCCAATCCCTCCCACTTCTCTTTCCTCTCTCTGTCACTCTCCTCCACTGGGCGTGATGACAAATAATTCGGGCGGAGAAGTGATATTTGCCAATTTTGGCGCGACTTTACCATAAGGCGCACATGGTTTTTTTTTGAAAAGTCACCACGATTGAAGTATACTGTTGTTTTTTTATTTCAAAGAAAAATCTTACAGTAACGATTTCTTCGTGATGGGACCCAGGTTTTTTTTTCGAAAGGTCTCACCGCGATTGAACTTATTACTGTATTTTTTTCGCTTTTTTCTCTTGTTGATTAGTTTTTCTTCTAGCAAATTCAAAAACCCAGTGATGTCATCAAAACGTAATATCCAACTCCACGACATCGGACCTGGAGCCAAAAAATTGAAAATGGAGGATTTTAATGAGGAGAAGCCGTTCATCGTCACCTACCACTTATTGGAAAAGAACAGGTTCAACTACTTTGGTGCAGCCTTCAATCAATTTGTGAAATGGCCACAGAATCCGATCGCCGCCGTTGTTGCTGGGGATTTGGTGAGGATTTTTTTTTACCTTCAAGCAAAGATCGGTTGTCTTTGGAGTTAACAAAAAGTTTTCAACTACTGAAATGTTCAAGATGAATTGATAAACATTTCTTTAGTTGATCACATTTTGATAACTCTGAAGACAAGTGAGATAAATCTCATTGAAAAATTTTCAAAAATCATCAGCAGATTTTTAGGTGAAAGTCTACGAATTTCCCGTGAATGAGGCAAAAATGAAACTGATTAAAAGTGAGAAGTACCAGTTCAAGTTCACTGAGAATCAGGCATTTTGGGCTGTTGCCTGGTGCTGTTTGGGGGCGGATCAGTATAAAATTGTGGCCGGATGCGAGTCGGGAAGGCTCTTTGTGATTGATTTCACGACAATGGAAATTGAGAAGGTGAGTTTTTTCTGAAATTCATTTTAGGCACAGAGGTGAGCTAAAAAGACGCAACATGGGTCTAGCTACTGTAGTTCCTTCAGTGAGACCTTCCAACAAAAAATTGTCTGCGTCTTTAAGGTTACCTCGCGAATGAAAAATTCCCTAATATCAAAGACTCCACTTTCCAAATTCCAGGATTTCAATGATTGTGGAGGAGCAATCACGGACATCCGCACAAGTCCCATCACCCCATCTATGGTAGCCGTCTCTTCTGATGACAAAACAGTGAGAATCTTTGATATCAGAGCCACTGCAGCTCTTATCATTTGTGGAGGAGCCAGATTCCATCAGGATAGGGTTCAGTCGGTGGTAAGACACCCCTACACCCCTCAGTTTATTCTAGAAGATGAGGCTATTCAGGACTGGACTCCAGATGGCAAAGAACTGGTCTCCAGTGGGATAGATCACAGAGTGATGTGCTGGGATCTTGCCACGAAACGAGTTCAGGATCATTTGGAGTATTGCGCTGGGTTTTTGGATCAAGGCTTGGAAATTGCTCCGACGAAGTGAGTTTTTTTTTTTTTTTGAAAAAGTTTCCAAAAAAAAAACTATTTTCAGCGAATATGAGGGAAATGGTCAACTGGAACAAGCCAGGAGAGTCTTGTAAGCTTACAACAAACTCCGCGAGTAAATTCTAAATTTATCATTCAGCAATCCCAAAGGCTACACCCTCTTCATCCTGACTCCATCCCACGCTATCACAAATCTCCACCACGACTACGTGGATTGCATCCGAGTCTTCCGAAAGAACCACCGAAACTACCTCCTTTCAAAAGCTTGTGGAAAGGAGAGCGCTATCAGTTTCTGGCGTTTTGGCACCTATGGAGATGTGAAGGAGAATGTGGATGATAGAGAACCAGCCACTTCCCATGTGAAGATTGGAGCAAAGTCTCTAAAAGGAGGAGTGGAGTGGTTTTGCAAGTTTGGTGTCGACCCATTAAGAAAGTACATTGGAGTTGGAGGGAGAGGAGGGCATCTCCAATTTCATGATCTTCAGAATTGGGAAAAGGAAGAACCGTAAGAGTTTTCATTAATTGGATACGAAGGGAATCAAAGTTTTCAGAGCCTTGTCGATCAAATTCAAAACGGCAGCGATTCGCCAAGTGGTTTTTTCGGATCAAGGCAGAATCGTTCTCGTCACAGGAGATAATGGATTTCTGTGCCGTCTGGACAGAGTACAAAGTGGAGCCCAACAAACCAGGAATATATGGAACTAGATTTTTTTTTTAATCGTTTCCTCTTTTAATCTTGATTCTCAAAAATACCGATGATTTGTGTTTTTCTTTCATTTTTCAACATTTTTCCTAGTGTTTCTTTGATTAGAATAGAATAAAAAGCCGATTTGTACTTTTTTTTTATCAAAACATCAAAAAACAATGATTTAATCACGCAAAAATGTATTTTTTCTGAAAGTTTTGGGATTTTTTTCTAAAAAAAAATTAATTTTTGAAAGCGCGCCACTTTCTGGCCGATTTGTCTCTCCTCTTCCACGCGGCCGTGTACTCCTCTCGGACTAAGTCAGTGTAATTTTATTTTTTAGTTTTTTCAAGAAAACAGCTGGAAATCAAGTTTTTCATACAAATTCAAGTTCATAACTTTAACAGTCGAATTAGCACTTTATTAAACACCTGTTTATTAATTTGCTTCCCGCGTAATTTCGTCATTCTTGTGAAATTCTTTGAAATCGAAAAAAAATTACAGAAAAATGTACAGAAGACTAGCATCCGGTTTATATCAGACATCTCAGCGAAAAATCGCTCAAGTCCAACAAAAATCCGTGTTCGTACCAGAGACTATCGTGACGACACTGCCCAGTGGATTCCGAATTGCCACAGAAAATACTGGAGGATCGACAGCGACGGTACCCTTTTATTCTAGAAGAATTACTCAGAATAATTGAATTTTCAGATCGGAGTATTCATCGATGCCGGTAGTCGTTACGAGAACGAGAAGAACAACGGTACCGCCCATTTCTTGGAGCACATGGCTTTCAAGGGAACGCCACGACGAACTCGGATGGGTCTGGAGCTTGAAGTGGAAAATATTGGAGCGCATTTGAATGCGTACACATCCAGAGAGAGTACCACGTATTATGCAAAGTGTTTTACAGAGAAATTGGATCAGTGTAAGTTTAAAGGCGCACGGTACTGTGAATGCTTTTTAGAACCAAAAAATATGCGATGCGCCTTCAAAGTAACTATTTTCAGCCGTTGATATTCTCTCGGACATCCTGCTGAATAGTAGTCTCGCCAAAAAAGATATCGAAGCAGAACGTGGTGTAATCATTCGAGAAATGGAAGAAGTGGCACAAAACTTCCAAGAAGTCGTCTTCGACATCCTCCACACCTACGTCTACGAAGGGAATCCCCTCTCATTTACAATTCTAGGACCAGAAGAACGTATTAGAACAATTGATCAAAAGGATCTTCAAAACTACATCAACACTCATTATCGAAGTGGAAGAATGGTTTTGGCAGCGGCTGGAGGTGTGAATCATGATGAAGTCGTTCGAATGGCGGAGAAGTATTTCGGAGGATTACAACACGGAGATTCATCTCAGGAATTTGTTCCGGCTGTTTATCAGGCGAAAGATGTTTACGGCGAGATTCCAGAATTACCAATGTTGTACGGAGCAATGGTTGTGGAGGGTGTCTCATGGACTCATGAAGACAACCTAGCTCTGATGGTGGCCAATACTGTTAGTTTTTTTTTAATACCTGATCTAGCCACGTGATTATATCCAAACCTCGATTTGACACCATTGATTGTACTATAGTTTGCCATTCGTTATCGGCAAGCTGATAAAAAGCAAGCATTTCGGTAGTTTTTCGTTTTTTTTAATTGAAAAAAATACTGCGATTGTTCGAATTTTGAAAGATGCCCATGCGTTCTTGCTGCTTTTTCTCAGAAATTGGGCGAATTCCCACTACAAACTTGCCGAAAATTCGCTGCGAGACCCATCCTAATGCTTTTGAAACTAAACTCTATTATTGCAGTTAATGGGAGAATTCGATCGTTCTCGTGGATTTGGAGTCAACGCGCCCACCGATTTAGCCGTCCTTTTATCATCCGATGAAGGAATTCAGTCGTTCCAATCATTTAATACTTGCTACAAAGAGACCGGACTCGTCGGAACATACTTCGTAGTTGCCCCCGAATCAGTCGACAATCTCATCGAAAACGTCTTAATGCAATGGGTCCGTCTGGCCTCCTCCATTGATGAAGCCGCTGTGGAACGTGCCAAGCGTTCCCTTCTCACAAATCTCCTGTTGATGCTCGATGGTTCCACCCCAGTTTGTGAAGATATTGGCCGCCAACTCATTTCCTATGGTCGTCGGATACCGATTCCAGAATTGAAGGCTCGTATCGAAATGATTACCGTCGAACAACTTCGAGAAGTTTGCCAACGTGTTTTCCTTGAAGGACACATTTCTTCGGCAGTTGTTGGAAAAACTAAGCATTATCCTTCAAGGGAAGAAATTGAAGGAAGACGTATTAGATTAATTAACAATTAGCTTTTGTTGTTTAGTAGTCTTGTTTGTTAGAAAATGTTTTATTTGTAAATTGTTTTTTTGCCTAAAACCCGGTATTTCACCTCGTATAATCATTGAAAGAAAGTAAAAATCAATAGTAAATCGGAAGAGGATGTGCTTCGGTGTTGAACACCCAACGATCCAACGGAAGAATGTGTTGATCATCGGCAAGCAGTAAATAGAGGTACTTGAGAGTTTCGGCAGTAAAGAACGACTCCATTTTGTCACGTCTTCTGATTTTCTTCCGGAGAACATTATCAATGGAACTGTATCCACCGGTCTCCACTCTCGCATACTTTTCGATCGCCTCAAATGCGCTCCATCCCCATTCTTGGTATTTTTTATCCTTCGTAGCGCGATACAGATAAAACCAGGCTTCAATTGCTTCTGGGCGAAGAAGTGAGTGAGAATCCAAACTTTTAACATAGAGATCTTCTTTCGTTGTGTCTGAACTGTTTTCCATGTTGAAATGAGCGATTTCTGGGCCTAACCCTGTGGGATTCTTGTACATTTCATGACAAACTTCTCCAATATTCTTCGCCATCTCCAGATGCTCATTATCCTCATCCAAACCGTTTAAATTCGAAAGAACTAGGGATCCGGAGAGAAAACAGACAAGATGATCCATTTTCGGATAGAGTTGACCGAATTCGGTGACTTCTCCGATGAACCAGAATCCTCTGGGTTGAGATTGACGGTAGAGATGTTTTCTGACGGCTTTCATAGATCGAAGAAAGTCATCGCGTAGCCAGTCATGCGATTTTTTCGTTTGGAGCCATTGTTTGATGAGATATTCGTAGTAGCTGTCGGCGCGCGCTCCGAGAGTGATCGCTGGAATTTTTTTTTGATTTTCAAATTGAAAAATGACAGGCGCGACGCGGTCGCAACGCCCTTGACGACATTGAATTCATATTTTTTGCTAATTTGATTCCGAGGCGGATCAACTGGACGCGGCGCGGTCCACGTTCATCAGATCCAAATGATATGAGAAACAAATTTTAGACCCAATTTTATTTTTAGTCTCGTCGTGCCATTTTCGCGGCGAGACCCTGTTTTCTACTCACGTGTCTCCTTGAATTCTCCTTTCGCATTTATCAAATACGGACACAGACCGTCGTATTCACTGCATCTCGCTCTGTGAATATGCTTGGAGGCGTTGAATGCCAACTCTTCGTAAATCGGATTTCCAGTCAGAATCGACAAATCCCGGAATTCCAATTGTAGAGTTGTCGCTTCGGCGAGAGAGGAGAGATCCCGATTCGGACTAAATGCGTTGCCATCGTCCAGGGACACGTCGCTTCTCGGAATTGGTGACGAGGATTTTGTGAAGGCATTCAGAAGGTTATCACCCAGTTTGGCCGCTTTTTCAAGGAGAGCCTGAAGATTAGAGATAGTGGGGGTAAGAAGAGATGCAGAGAAATTGTCTGCGCTCTCTTTGACATGCACACTGTTTTCAGCACGTTTTTGAATGTTCGCGCATCAAACAAGCTCAAACCAGTCAAAAATCTCAAACCTCTTCTCCAGTCAAATGATATCCACTCAGCAATCCACCCAAAACTCGTATCGTCGTCTCGAATAAATTCACACTTTTCGACGGAGACACATTCATTTTGTCGCGAATCCACTCAACACCTTCTAAAGTTTCTTCTTCCAATCCCATGATGATTGCAGTGTCAAGACTATCCACAATAGTCAGGCCGAGTTGAAATGGATTATCGAATGTCCGGGATACAGGGAGCAGTTCGTCGTGTCCCCATGCGTATTTTTTGTAGCCAGACCACGCGTGTTGAAACGCTTTTACGATGGCTTTTTGGCGATCGTTCGTGGGACCTGAAAACTATAAAATTTAGGGGGAAAATCAATAAAAAAAACCTTGAAAAACAGGCGGCGCTCTCCTCAATCTCGTCGGCGTCCTCACCGAACAATCCGGGCATTCTGTTCCATTCTGCCGGACGATCGAAATTTCTGCGCCTCGAGCGAAAAACTTTTGCCGTTTCGGATTCAAAAACTCTCCGGGCGATGCCAAATTTAAATACAAAACGAGAAAAACGAGTAGCTGCATGTAGACGATGAAAAGGAGAAGAAGAGCTGGAAATGGAGAGGAAATTCGAAAGAAGAGTGAAAATAAACAAACTTTTTCGATTAAGTTTGAAATAAACCATTGAGCGTTGTTAGAAATGTTCGGGGAAGTTGGTTAGAAATGAGGGGAAAAGGGCACGTGGAAAAATTAGAAAAAAATGTGGAAAATTGAAAAATGGAAGAACGAGAACGCTAGGCCACGGCGGCGGGAATTTGAATTTTTTATAATTTTATAATTTGTTTTCGATCGATCTCGCAACAGAAAAAATAATAAAAAAGAACAAATAACTAAAAAGAAAGCTTCACAGATGTAAAGTTCAGGTTCGAGTCGATCGCACCGATTTCTATCCGTTATTTTCGCGAAAATGAGGAGAAGATGAAAAAATGACTGCTGGAGCAGGTTGACCCCGTTTTGTTTTTAGTTTCGTCGGATAAATATTGTATTTCCTGTTAAATTTTGTGATAAACTAAGAGATTTCCTTCTAGGAAAGCGTTGAGAAAAAATTATAGGGAAAATTACAATGTTCCCTTCAGCGAGTGCGCTCTATCGGCAGAATTTTTTCCTTTGGATTCATACGACCAATTTTGAAAATTACGCTCCCAAATCCTTTGCAACCCGTTTCCGACACAAATTGAACGAACAATTTTCAATAAATCAGATGTTTTGAAAATTATTTTCTTCAGGATTTCTCACCATTTCTCGATAGAGCATTTATTCTGATGTCCCGGTTGTATCTAAGTGCAACTTATTATTTTATTAGTTCCTCAAACAATTAGTATTTTTTAAAAGTCAGATTCGTCAAATCGATCTACGATGTCATGCGTCAAATAACTTGTCAACTGTTAGAAACAGTAAAAATTTGAAGGATTTCTGAATAGTTCCAGACACATGGAACAGATATAAACAGTGTTTTCGCGTCTAGGTGCTACACCATCCTATCGTGTCAAGACCCAGAAACTGGAATTTTCAAAATTCATAAAATACTATAAATACCCATCATTATCCTTCTCTTCTCCTATCTCTTCTTCATCGTCTATGTTACTAATCACTCTTGTGCTCTTCTCCTCCACCTCCTCCTCCTCCTTCACCTGGAGACATAGTCGCCAACTGTTTTCTTTCGAGGGGATAACATCAGTGTTCTCTCCGTCTCTTCGTCTTCCACACTCTCTTTCGGCTTCTTTTTTTGTTTCAACAATGTTTTGCTTTTTCGTTATTGCGACATTGATCCTCATGGAAGCATGTCTTTTTGTTGAAGAACACAATTGCTTGTTTTCTTTTTCGATTCTTTTTTGGCAGAATATTAGTTTGTATAGTTTTGAGTTCAGAAGAATTAGGAGAAGGTTCTCCATGATTTCTGATGACTTTTGATGGTTCTTGACGGTTGACATGTCAACAGTGTCTAGAAGTGTCCAGATATATTGTTGTGAAATCTATGGACTACATCATTTTTATATTTCATTTTTCAGATTTAGTGAAGACTATTTTTTCAAAAAAAAAAAAAAAATTAAAATAAGATAGAAACAGTGAATCTTCCCAATCGGTTTTGATGCTTTAGGTCTACCCTTACCATATATTAGAGGTACACTCAGCATTTTACGTTCAGCATATCTTGATTGTCTTTGGAGTTATCACAAAGTCTTCAACTAATGAAATTCATGAAATTGACTGGTAAACATCTCTCTAGTTGACCACACTGTAAAATTTTCAAAATCAACCGAGATTTTCTGCTTTGAACATGCAGAAATCTCTATTACTGTCAGTGGTCATTCTGTCAGAGTTTTGCTAGTCATTTTTTTGTACAAAATCGTCTTTTATAAATCAGATCCTAGACTAAACTTTTTCCGTTTCTTGGTCAAAATAACAGAGGAAGCTATATTTATGTCCATTATGTGTCTGAAGCATTTTTTTAACTGGAATACAGCACCGCAGATCCTCAACAGGAGGCTAGTCCCGTTTCATTAAATTGTGAAATTTACCGGAGAACCCTCAGAGCTGTTACGTAGGTTTCTTCATTTCCAATCATAGCATCAATACCCGTGCTCACTGATACAGTGTAGGCAGGTTTAAACACCTCTCAAACTTTTTACTTTTAAGGAAATTAAGAACAAGTTATCCTCACGACAATATACATTGAAGCATTTTGGTGTATTGTAACAGTGATGTAACAGTGGTTATTGAAAAAAAAAACTAGGAAGTCCTGCCATTTCCCGGTTATTCGTCTGAAAATGCGTGTTTCACAAATAAGGTTTTAAAACTACGAATAAGCTGTTCTTCCCATTAGTATTCCTAAATCCAAATCTTGGTCTGCTGCTAATCAATTTTTTTAGAAGTATCTGTTTAACAGGACAATTATTTTTAATTTTCAAAACGTTTTTTGTGGTGTCATTGCAACAGTAATGTATTTTTCCTCGGTTTGAATCTGTTTTTTTTCCAAAAGGCGAGCCAAAAATTCCATTTATTGTAGAGAAGAGCGATTAGGAAAAGTAGCATGCCATCTTTGATTCCAGGTTCATCACTGGTTAAAAACTTCTGTTACGGCGTTTCCATAATTGATGGGGTGTCACAAATGTTCTGATAGTACTTTGTCGACTTTCCTCTTCCAACAACTGACCATTGCCCGTTGTTTGGAAAATATACAGTCAAGTTATTGTCCAGTATTATCTCTTCACAAGACAAAACATTATCATCGTAGTTTCTATTTTGAAAAATTAGGCTATTTAATAATTTCAATAATAATAATGATAATTATTAAAATTTGATCAAATACCGCACAAATTGAATAGTTCCCTCCCGACTAACAATAGCCAAGGAAGAACGACAACCAATTTCTGATATACTAGAAACGGTAATTCATGGCAAAGAATATATGCTGTGACCTTGTATTATAACTGGCTAAATTAGAACGAAATCAGGCCGAACGGGCCGAATCAGGCTGAAACCAAAAAAAAAAAAAACAATCGGGTTCAAACGCTAAATCGGGTTCAAACGGGTCAAACCAGAGGATTAATTGCAGCCGATTCTAAAACAGTAAAGCACCGATTTTCATTTAGGTATGAGACTGTAAATATAAATCTGAAAAATGATGAATGGGCATTAATGTTGACTGGTCAGATACAAAATAACTAGTCAGATGAAACGGTTGAGGTGAAATTAGACTTTGCTCATGACTGAGTTTTTTTGCCAAGATTAGGGCATTGGTCGGAAATGCCATCAAAAAAATACAATTACCGTTTCTGATGTTCCAGAAACATTTGGATATAAGTCCATGTAGATTTTACCAATCTTGTAAGTAGCGAATAGGTGGTTTTGGGAAATGCATGAGAACAGCTAAGTGTGAATCATGGAATAGTTCAGGAATCAACATTCACTGTTTCTGGTGCTTCAGAAACAGTAAGATAGTAGTTGATGTGGATTCTTGATGTGTCTTGGTTAGAATAGCTATGAACTCGTTGAGCTGGTGTTATTGTCAATGCAATGAAGGGTTTTACTATATCAGGCTCCTGAAAAAGAAAAGTTTATTTTCTGAGTTTTCAAATCTTTTCTTCATCGATATTCACTGTTTCAAAACGGTATTATTTTACAATGCTCTGATTGATCCTTTGATTCTTGCGTTTAATTTCGATCGTGTGATGTATTTTTTCCTATTCGTTTACCATTTCCATCTCTATTTCTAAAAAATGCCCTTCTGCTGCAATTCTACTTCCAAACTCTCTTTCTCACCCCAAAGGTGTTCCATTTCTCCCTAAAAACAACACGAATCGTTCATCTTAACACGTCTCATTCTCTCTATCTCTCTCTCTCTCTCCATTTTCTCTCTGGACAGAAAAATCCTGGTTGTTTATGAAGTGAGACATGTCGAAAACGAAGTGCGGGTACCACATGAAACGCGAGAGCCTTCCCCTCTCTCTCTGCTCGTCCCTTTGGATGACCGTCGTTGTCTCTCCATCGATTGTATTATCTCTGAATCAGATGATGATGATGATGATCAACGCGTGGGATGAAGGAGAAGAAGGGACTCTCTACCAGAGATATGAAGAAATGAATGAAAACTCCCCGGGAGGAGTAGAGGTGATATTGAAAAGAGAGAATGAGTCTGGCAGAGAGAAGTGTCGTTTCAAAACTAATGTTTTGATAGATTATTTATTGGTGGATGTTTTATCGGATCAGAATTCGTTCTAGTATTTTTTTTTGGGAACCTCACTGACTATTATGGATTTTATGAAACAGAACTTTTTGAAACAAAGGTCTGCCACTATAGGCCTGGCTAAGTGATCGGGAACTCTGATAAAACGGCATGAAGCCGAACATTGAGAAGTTCAATTTATATTCAAAGTTCATCAACAGCAGTACTCATCTACTACATAGTGCCATTAACGCCCTCTCCTTTTTCAACTAATACTGATGTCATGAAACATAATTTTTCTGTTCAAGAATTGATGTTTTTGATACCGTTTGGTTCTGATTTCATTGAATTGTTTGGTTCTGTTTTTATTGTGAATTCACCGGACTAAAATTTGATGTTAAGCCATCAAATAACAGGATCTTCACTAATAGAAACATGTTTTAGGAATCAGTATTTTTTTTTCACAAAATTGATTAAGTTTGAACGATGCTTTTTATAATTTTCGTAACAAAACAAACTGAAGAAATCTGTTAAAATGACTTGTTTGTCATGAAATTTCAACAGAACTTGTTAGTTCCTTTTCCATCTAAATATATAGGACAGAAACTATTAGCGTTCTTCCCTTTTCGCAACCATTGCGGTTTCCCTGAAACATTATTTTTAGCTTAAATAGAGTTCGACGATTTATTTTCAATCTGTTTGGATCGTAACAATAAAATTTCTCTGATATTTCATGGTCCAAGTTCATCTTTGTTTATACAACATCGCAGCACTTTCCCATAGACGTCGTAACTTTTCACAATGTTCATGAAACATAAATTATCACTCAAATTGGCTAACATGATCTCATAGTTTTCATACTTGCAAAGGGCCGGGCTTTTTTTTTGAAACGCTCGGCCCGGCCCGGCCCGTTTCGGCCCGTCTCTTAGAGGGAAATTCTTTTTTTTTTTCAAATTTTTGAATTTTTTTTCGAATAAATTCAACAAATTTATCCGTAAATCAACAATGAAAACAAATTCGAACAAAAACTTTGTTTTTTTCCGGCTGCAATACAAAATTTCAAAAAAATTTTTGCTAAAAATGAATAAAAGTTCTCAGAAAACCATCATCCCTGGTAAGACGGGCCGAACGGGCCGGGCTTTTTACGGGCCGGGCCCGCAAGCTGGCCCATGAATTTGCAAGTATGAGTTTTTTTTTCGGTTACGGTATCAAAACATTGAACTCCAATTGGGATTGTTGAACCATACTCATATTGTGATAGTGGAGGCGTTTAGGGTTGTGTTCATTCTAGCTAAACTGATTTTGCTAAAAATCTAACACCATTTTCAAGTTTTTTTGGTGAAACCAAAAAGCTAGACCATACTCAAAAAATAATTACCTCGATAGTACAAATATTTTTTGACGGTTTCATTGAGTCTACAACATGAGTGGGAGGCTGAACCTCGAATAGTTCTTTGCCTTAGGTATCAACTATGATATCCCGCTTCGTTTTTTTTTGTAATCAATGTTAGTGTCCAACTCTTTCGTGTTTTAGTACAAAGATAATTTTGAATAGCCTGCTTCACAAAAGTTTTATATTTTGGAATTCACACCTACCAACATTGTTGTTAAAAAAGTACTTCAGCAGTATACCTTAATAACAAACTGACGACTGGCATTTTATGAGACTTGAAATGATTCGAACCCTGGAAAGGACTATCAATACATTTACCACTAGAGTATGCTCTCAAAATGAACATTCCAACTGCTTTTTTGAAAAAATCAGATTTTTAAAGGTTCAATTTTGTTGAGACTAGAGCTGATAAACATTTATGGGTTTCAAAAAATAGATAAGGTTTTATTCGCCGTAGATGGTGGGATGCCATAACGTATTATACCAAAACTAGGAAACTGAAACTTGTTTTGCAAAGAATTTTGAGTTTTTGCACAAGGTAATCAAAGATAGCATCCTTTCAAGAAAGTTTAGATCAGGCGTATCAAGCAATAAGTGAATGAAATTTCAAATCGAAATGATTCAGTTTCACATACTTCTGAAATCGTCAAAATATTTTGACGAGTTTGCTAAACTGAAATATTTATCTTTTCAAAATCGACAAGCCGTGAAGAAAAAAGAAGCTTTGAACTAATCCAGCGATAGACATGTCATTAACAAAATGTACGGTATCAGTGAATAATTACAAGGGAGGTAACTTAAGAAAGGCTTTCAGAATTTTCTATAAATTTGCAGAGGGGTACTTTCGAACCTGCTTTACACGATGGTCATAATTAAAAATGACAAAAATTCCAAAAAGAGCACATTTTTCCGGCTCCAAAATCGGGTCGCGAGATGCGCACTCTCCTCTATGCCTCCCACCCAGTGTTTTGAACAGCTAGAGTTGGCCGAGTGGTAGCACAGGCAAACCGCTGCGGACGAATAACGGACACGCCGCGGGCGAAATGGCGGGCCAAAACGGAACAAAAAAAGACGTCAAAAGTGACCCAAATGCGACCCACTTTTCGCACGCTGGCGGTTTTTTTACAGGCGAACCGGGGCTCCCAAAAAATTTGTAGCTGGCTAGGTTTTTTTGCTGGTACGAAACATGAGACAGCGCTTTCATTCTTAGGTATTTATTGAAGTAGAGCTAAAAATTACATTGAAAAAAAAAGAAAATTTAATATCAAGATACACATGTATGATTCAAGAAAACATTAGTCATTCGATCAACAGGCCCATTGGTTATTGTAGTTGCTATCAGTGTAGGAGTAATTGTACAAGCGTCTTGCCCGCCGGATGAGTTTTCCAAACAAGGGTTTGTCCGTAATAATAATTTTTCGTCTTCTCGAAGTCGAATTAAAAATCTGAAAATTTTAGAAATTTTTTTGAACTGAAAATTTATTTACACTCACCTATATCTATATCACTCTTTACTCCCTCTGACTCAATCTCAGTGCTTTTGGTTGAAGACGATATTTCTTTCTGAAAAAAAATAGTGAGTGAGTAAGCAAACATTAGAAGTTCTCACAAAAAAAAACTGTGCTCCGATCACGATGTTTTGAGTTTAGAACCTCACAAAATTTAAATCCACCTGGAAAATTGATTTGGTTTTAGAAAAAACTTCCATTAATCTCACCGACTAGAATTTGCCTTCGTATTCGTTTTTCGGTATGAGTGTTCCAGAACTCCAAGGCTCTAACTTCTGAAAACATAAAAGTAATTTACTTTTCAACTGTCTCGAACCTATAAATCGATCAGAAACAAATTAATCATCGGGATAAAATTCAGAAAATACTGAATAATAAATAAAATAAAATTTGTAAATAAAATTCCAAGTGGATTCACATTCGTCATTGACACGCGTTTCACCCTCTTTTCATCCGCCAGTTATGGCAAGAGTCTGATTTGCGGATGAGCTGGGCCCAGACCCGCATTTCGTCCGCATTTGGAACTCTATTTCCAGTGAAACCGCCAGAGTCCGTTTTACGTGCCAAATGAGTGCCAAATTGGGCTCTTGGCCCTCAAATCGTCCGCATTTCGTTCGCAGCGGTTTGCCTGTGAGAGCGCCAGTTTAGTAAGCGAATGGTGTCAAGTTCGACCCCCCGAACCTTTTTTTCGTTTTTAACTTTTTTTTGAACTCACAGCAGGCTTCAAAATGGATTTTAGACTTACAAAACAAGTTTTTCTCTTTCTAAAGTACCATAATAGTCAAATAAAAACTTTTTGAGAAATTTAATTTTTTCGAAAATTTTCACGTTTTTCCATGTCCAAGACCATGAAAATTTTTGGGAATTTTTTTTTCTCAAAAAATTGTCTTCGAAGCATCTGGGAGTGTTTGTGTTCAGTATATGTGTTGTCTCTTGACTTTTACTAGTCTATTTGGTTGAAATCTTTAAAAAATTTTCGTTTGTATTTGATCAAAAATATAGCTTTCTGATGTTTTCATGGTCCTTTTATTCCAAAAATCACAGACAAAAACCCCGAAGTAGCCGCTATAGATCTTTTGTACCACTTCCAGATGTTTTGAAAACAAGTTTTTGAGAAAAAAAATTCACAAAAATGTTCATGGTCTTGGACATGGAAAAAAAGTGAAAATTTTCGAAAAAATTAAATTTCTCAAAAAGTTTTTATTTGACTATTATGGTACTTTAAAAAGAGAAAAACTTGTTTTTTAGGTCTAAAATCCATTTTGAAGCCTGCTGTGAGTTCAGAAAAAAGTTAAAAACGAAAAAAAGGTTCGGGGGTCGAACTCGAGACCTTCCGCTTACTAGATTGGCGCTCTACCACTCGGCCAACTCCTAGGTGTTCGAAACACTAGGCGGAACGTATAGAGGAGAGTGCGCAACTCGCGACCCGATTTTGGAGCCGGAAAAATGTGCTCTTTTTGGAATTTTTGTCATTTTTAATTATGACCATCGTGTAAAGCAGGTTCGAAAGTACCCCTCTGCAAATTTATAGAAAATTCTGAAAGCCTTTCTCAAGTTACCTCCCTTGTTAGGTTTTTTCTGTTGGAAATTCGATGATCCTACGAATGGAATCTAGTATTTCTAGCCTTCAGTGGTGTTTGAAATTCTGAAAAGATTCGTTTGGAAATTCCCATGATTTTCTAGTTATTACCTGCCGACGTGGAAATTTCATGTGGAAATTCGCATACTTTCAGACCATACCTTTCCATTTATTTTTGGATAAACTACCACTGGGACCTGTTTTAATTCCAAATGTCTGCGGATTGTAGGGTGTCGCTCTACTAATAAAAGAAATGTGGTTGGAAAATCTATAAGGTGTGCAAAACAGTAAATATAAAAACTCGAGGTTTCAGTAAAGTAGTTTATTTTTTTTAGTTTTCTCCCTGATTGATTGGCGCTCGATCATTTTTTTTACAAAATATTCATGTTTCAAACACTTTATTTCTATTTGGTTCAGTACTTTTTCTGCTACATGATGATGTTTTAAACGCTATTAACTTGCTAGTTGTTATTGTTCGAAGCAAGCTAGTATGTGAGAACCTAGACCAATATGAAAAGAGAGTATGTAAGTATTGGGACCCAATAACATGTTTAGTTTTTTGTATTTCTATTCATTTGGAGTGTTCCTGAGATCACGGTTACATTAGGCACATAGGTGGTCTAGTGCTACCTTCTTTGTGTTGAAGATCCGTTCTTTCATGATAATATTGTGGTCCGATTGGAAATTCATGTTTCACACATCTCATTTTTCTAGTGGTTCAGTTTTGCTTTGGTTGAGTGTCCGTTATTAACTTTCTAATTATTTTTCTTATCGTGTGCATGACAGTATTGAATGAATAGATATGTCAAGAGAGTATGTGAGAAGTGGGAAACAGTAACATTTTTAGTTTTCAGGTTTTTGATTGATTTGAACTATTCCGAAGATTACAGTTACATCAGGCACATAATTGGTTCAGGGAACATTGAGTTTGATGGCTCTTGTATTATTTGCGTCCTAGTTTTTTTGCATGGTCAAATGGCGGACCGATTGAGATCCAATGTTTCACACATCCTATCTTTCTAGTGGTACAGGCCTTCTTTCGCTATGTAATATTTATTGAACCGTATTTCACTTGCTACTTTTTTTTCTGAAAAAATAGTTTTTTAACAAACTGCGCAATAATCGGGTATGGAAATATCACGAATATGTTGGGGGTGAGAAACAGTAACTTCTGAAGTTGTAGGACCATCACTTTGATTACGGTTACACCATGCACTTATCTGGTCCTATTAACCTTGAGCTTTGATTTTCGAGCGTTTTCTTCAAGATTTCTTTTTGAATGAATATTGGGAAATTAATGTTTCACACGCCTCATTTTTCTAGTGGTTTAGTTCTTTTTTTGCTAGAGGATGGATATTCGAAGGTTACTTACTTGCTAATTATTGTTGTTAGAAAGAATTTAGTCCGTGAGAGTAGTAAATGGATATGTCGAGAGAGTATGTGAGAAGCAGGGATGGGCGAATCCGTAACCCAGTGAAGTCGGCTTGCGAACAAATGGAAAATGGAAAACTCAAAATTGTACAGGGAGTGAGAAACAGTAACTTTTGAAGTTATTAGGCTGTTTTTTTGATTACGGTTACATCATGCACATCACTGGTCCTAGGAACCTTGAATTTTTATTACTCATTTTTTTGAGTCAAAGCTTCCTTTTTTTATGAATGTCCGAACATTCATGTTTCAAACTCCTCATTTTTCCAGCAGTTCAGTTCTTTATTTCGCTATACGAAGATACAGTTATTCACTCGTTTCTTATTGTTTCTAGAAATTAATTAAGTTATTACCAATAGAAAACAAATGCGTCTAGACTATGTGAGAAGTGTGGAACAGTAACTTTTGTAATTTCTGAACACTGATTTTTGGACAATTCCTATGATTATGGTTTCATTAAGCACATATTTGCTCCAGAAAATTTTTAGTTCGATATATGATGTCCCGTTTACCATTTCTAAAACTATGTTCCTTTTGGTTTTATACCAAATTTCGTTAGTTTCTGTTTTCAATAACTTTTGGTCCCATCGATATCAACTCACATTTGTTATTTTCAGCCAAACCCTCCCTCCTGAATCACTTGTCCCCCAGTAAAAGAGCACCTACCCTAGGTCACATGTTCAATTCCCTCTCCCTCCCTTTAACTTTTAGCCCTTCCGTCCACCACCACTCGATCACTTTGGATACACACACTTCTCACACACTTCTCACACCGATTTGTATCAATTGTTCTTTTTCTTCTTCCCTTCTCTTCTTCCACTATCAATCTCTTCTGGGCGCCGGGCTCCCCCCTCCAGAATCCATTCGAAGATTCATTTAATTTCATTTCGAAATGTGTAAAATCACTTCTATCTATCTTTTCCTCCTGAGAAGAAGCTAATCGCGAAACTTCTTTTTTTTACATTTTGAAAGAAGGAAGGATCTTTGTGTTCTTCTGAGTCAATTTGTTTGGGTACTGATGGGCTGTACGATGACTAGACATGAATTGGGTAGGATAAGATGTGTATTGCTCATTGATAAGATCTCAACTAGACACGTTTTATGAGGTTTTGGAAAAAAAATTAGTGAGTTCGAAACACCAAGAAACTATTTTCCTAGAAATTTTTGTGTTTCGATTAGTTTTGAAAGTTTATAAGAAATTAGTGACATCAGTTCTAAGCTGGTTTCCGTTCTCGACATACTTACTCCAATTTTTCACTAATTCTCTGTTTCTAAAAGTTTTGAAATTATCCAAGAAATGTATTGATTTTTGATAAAAGAGAAATCTTTCAAAGACCCAATCAAGGCTCTCAAAATCTCTTATTATGTCTTTGAGTATGTTTTTTCTCCTAACTTTGTTTGGTTTTACATACTTGTGAAGTTTTGAGTTCACAACGTAATATAATTGATCAAGCCAACAAGTGTTGATTGCCAATTATCGTAATTTTCAATTCAAATTTTTCACAACGCCACGAAACGGAAAAATTGAAGAGCGTGAATGGTTTTTTTTGAGGTTTTTTTGAAACAAAAATTAAAAACAAAAAACAACTAAACTTTCAGTTTCGATTAGTTTTGAAAAAGGTTTGAGAAACAAAAGTTTGTTTTGAAAAACATTAAACTTTTTTATGATGTTCAGATTAAGATTTACAAAATTCTAAATTTTTGAAGATCATTGCCGGAAAAGAGATTTCAAGTAGACAGGTCCTACGAGGTTTTGGAAGAAAACGTGAGTTCAAAGCATCAATAAACATTTTTTTCTAAAAGTTTTCGTGTTTCGTTAAGTTTTGAAAGTTAACGAAAAATGTAGAGTTATTGATAGTGATTTAACTACAATTGCACAATTTGAAAAAAAGAATCCAATATACTTTTATTTTGATTATTGGTTTCCATCAAGGCTCTAGAAACTCAGATCGTGGGTATTTTCCATTTCGTGGCTGGTTTTTGATGAGGAATCAGTGGCTTTCAAAGTTCCAATCCTATCCAAAAACGATGAGCCAAATCATGACCCGGATCCGTTTTCGTCTTTTTTCTCGGTCTTGATTACGACAGATTTGGATTATATGAATTTTCAAAATTTTTTCAGTTTCACATAACAAACTAATTCTGCAGTTTTAAATCAAAATCCAATCCAGCATCAGTAGATATGTTTATTAAAGTTTTGGACGAAATTAGTAAGGTCAAAATATCAGTGAGCTATTTTGAAAATAGATTTTCCGGTTTCAATAAGTTTTGAAGTTATATGTGAGTCTTCGTTATTCATTATTCGTTCGCAATAGTCAAGACGCTTAAAATCGAGATAGAAAAATGAAAGCCAAGAACGGTCGTGGGTATGTTCCTGATATTCTTTGGCTGTTTTTGATTGGAAGTATGCCAAGATTTTCTGATTTCAATTCTTAATTTACATCAGGGCTGACAAAATCTAAGCCGCGGCAGTTTGTTAAGCTTTATTTTGCTGACTTCCGTTGGAGAAAACTTGCCCATTAAATATACCTGTCCAAAAAAAATCAGCCAAAGATGGCTCTATGAAGTCGTAAATTAAGAAATTTTAGCAAATTTATTCTGTTTCACATTCTCCTAAAGTTTTGGTTTTTCCAACAAATCACAATGAGTCAATGTTGTTTGATGATCAAAGTGTTCATAATGCACAAAATCGTGAAACATAGCGATGAAAGTGATAAGTGTAGTTGTTCTGAGGGATGTAGAGCTCACTGATGAGATCTCAAGTAGACATGTATTATGAGGTTTCGAAAAAAATAGTGAGTTCAAAACATCAATAAACATTTTTAAAATAAGAATTGTTTTCGGTTCCGATAAGTTTTGAAATCATTTATGGAATGTTTTGGGTTTTGATGAAAGAGTCCATTTAAAAGGAGGAACCCACAACGAAACTCCCGGAATATCCTCTTTTTGATCGTCGTGCTTCATTTGCCTTCTAACTTTGCTCATTCTCATTTTCCTCAGAAGTTTAGGATTCTCAATCAATTTTCATTCGAAATTCGTAGAAATTTTCAATCAAATTCATGTTATCATTATGAAAATGAGTGCAAAAACCATGAAAATATGTAGAGCTCAACTGATAAGATCCCAAGTAGACGTGTTTTACGAGATTCCATGAAAAAACTTTAAGGAGATCAAAACATCAATAAACTCAATTTTCTAAAACTTAAAAATTATTTTCGGTTGCGATTAGTCTTAAAATATTTCAAGATTTTCAGTTTCCGATCTGAGACGAATAATGAGTTCGTAGCAAAACTACAATAATGTCATCTATAATGATTTCATTTTTCAAACGCCAGATTCCCCTCAATTTTTTAATTTCCCATTCTCCTAAAGTTTTGTGTTCTCAATAATTTTTTTCTGCTTTTGCAATTCTACGATTTCAGTAACTTTCGATTCAAAGTGTTGGAATGGTTAAAGTGTTAGACCAGAAAATAGAAAGGTGGGAGTGACAAGAAGTTGTTCTGAGGGGTTAGCTTACTGATAATTTATCAACTAGACATATTTCGTGTGGTTTTGAGAAAAAAAGTGAGTTCAAAACATCAATGATTTTTTGCAAACAGATTTTCCGGTTTCGATGAGTTTTGAAAGTAATTGAGAAATCGGACAGTTTCGATGATGAAAAAATTCAATCTGAAACAAAAGTACAATTCGTTTTCTACGATCTCCGGATCTCAATTTTTTCAAATTCGTTCAGTCTCCCAGACTCCTGAACCTCTGGTAACTTGTTACGTTCTCTGCCATTAGCTATTTCGAAAAATCCAGAGTTCACTGATAAGCTTCAGATCCCAAGTAAACATGTTTTACGAGATTAAAAAGAAGTGAGCTAAAAAAAAAACAATTTTTGGAAGTGTATTTTTCGGTTTGGATCAGTTTTCGAAATATTTGTGGTTTTGGTGCAAATGCTGGAACGGAAAATTTTCATCCAATTGTTCTTGTTTTGGTTTCTAATTGTGGTTTCCATTATCATAATTTTTCCAGCTTCACATACTTCTAAAGTATTATTTTCACAAAACATTGTTCAACTCTTTTTATTGTCAGAAAAAATGGTTTTCAAAAAAATAATTGAGGAATTCGAACCATTCGTTTTTCTGTTTCAGTTAGTCTTTAAATTTTTCAGTTTTCGGTAAAAAATATTCCATCATTTTTCTGTAATGTTGTTTTGAATTTAACCTAGAAAACTATAAATGTATTGAACTTTCTTGTCGGTTTCTGGTAGTTGTGAAAAACTGTTCACAAATAATGTAATTTTGCTGAATTATCATTATATTTCCGCTAACACTTCTCAAAAAGATCCAAATTCATCATGGGGGAAAAGTAAGAAATATAGTGGATGTTCTGAGGAATGTGATGCTGTTCTTCTCACCGAGTTGACAAGTTTTATGAGGTCTTACTTGAAGAATAGTAGTTCGAAACATCAATAAACTTTTCTTTGCAAACGGAAACCCATTTTTCTCAGTTTCCGATAAGCGACTAGTTCCATCACAGAATTATTCTTTGCTGCTGGGTCCACTCTTTTTTGGAATCAATCATAACAATTTGTCAGATAGTGAACAAAAATTAACGGTTTCAGATGGGTTAGAAGGTTCCATATTTTGGAAGAACCAATAGTATGTTTCCTAAAGGAACTAAAGTATGACTGTGTCAATTCAATGATAATCACCGAACAAAAATTCATTCGAGAAAGGTTAATTTGGGCTTGTATTCAATTACCGTCAATATTCTCATTTGACTGTTTCCTTTTCTGTTTCATGCTTATGATTTCAATCTACTGGTTTTTTGGATGGAATTGTGAGCACAGATCATATTTTTCTGTATTTCTACGTTTAATTTCGAAGTTGTTTTTCTTCCCTTTTCTTAAAAAAACATTTCTATTATGTTTCACAATGGTTTGATCATTCTGAATTTTTTCTTTGATACGTTTTGACTTCTTTTTGTTCTACCTTTCCCTATTTTTCCCTGTAATCATAGTTATTTCCAGCCATGCCGGTGCTTTTGCGAGCTGTCGGATTTGGCAGATCGTCTAACAACAACCGGAATCTAAGGCCCGGCTCGGGGGTGAGTTTTATTTTATTTTGGAAAATTATTTGCGAGAAGAAGCACAAAATAAAACGTGGAGTAGTAATTTGGTTATGAAAGAAACTTTCATGGAACCGAAAAATTAGTATCCTACTCATCATTCATTTCCAATTCTATTCCAGGCATCCGGCGATCGACTCCGCAGACCATCTCAAATATCAGCTGGAGCTCAATCATCTGCCACCCGACACTCAAATCCAGATAGAGATAAAGTGGTACAAGTGAGTCCATTCTTTTGATATTCTGGCATCCCATAAGCTAATGAATTGTATCCGATTGTAGCATAAGCTGTCGACCGATTTCTACGGAGCCTCCCAGTATATAGAGTTCAAAAGGGTATCAAATATTCACGCTTCTATCGATTTTTCACATTTTTCAATCTTTTCACTATCCCCATTTTTAACCACTTTGTTTCCCTCCTATCCTTGTAGCTTCTTAGATTAGTAGTGCAGAAAATGTTGTTGATTATTGGGATTTGAAAAGTTTCAGAACTTTCAGAGTCGAGTTCATGAGGAACCAGAAGAAAAAGAACCAGAGACATGGGGAAAAAGGTTTCATCGGATGTACAGGGAATATCATATTAAGGTGAGGATCTTAAGGTCTGCACAAAAATGTAGTAGTCTGGTTTCGTTACAGTACCTATTCCCGTTAATATTCATCATGTTCTACATGTTAATTGGAGCAATCATCTTTTATTTTCTGGAAAGTGGATCTGCAGAAGAAGCAGCGATGCAGGAGGATTACAAGTATAAGTGAGTTGAGGGGATCTAAAAAAGAATGAATTCAATGTTTCAAAACTATCACATTGCATTCTCTGTTCAAACTACTATAGTTTTTTGACAAAATAATAGTACGGAAATGCCAAAAAAATTAAATGATGTTTCAAAATTTTTTTGCTATTCCAAAAAGGTTCCAAAGTTACGAAACTAATAAATCAGTTAATAGGTGAGCTAATAGGCTACGCATTCAGTTAGAACCAGGGCTTTCAAATCAGGATCATTTCGTCCGCGGCCGTTTTTATATCTTGTTTCCTATTGGTGGAATCTTTTCGATGTAAGATGCGGCCTTGTAGAGCACGAAAAATTGTGCATATTGGTAGAAAGACGGCCCGGTTTTTGTTATCCGTGGCAGACCTATAGCAAACAGCCGTGGCCTGCGGCCGGTCATCTGACAGCCCTGGTTTCAACTCGTTCTTGAATTTCTCGCTCTTCTCTTTTTCTTGACAAAAACTATTATTACTATTTGATTATATTTTACCCGTTTTGAAACATTTAGAAAGCTACAAGATCCACACTTTGAGTGATTTATTGTTGATTTTGATAAGCGGTTTCTTTGCACAGAGTATAGTAAATTATTCTTTGAACTGGACAACATTGCCCTTTTCTACAAGTTTTTCAGTTTCTGGAAGCTTTGAAAGTTACAAAGCCTATTCTTCAGTCAATTCTGACTAATTCTCTGATCCTAAAACTTTGCGACCTCCAGTACAAAGCAGAATTGTACGGAATGACAAAACCCCGAATCCGGAATACGGAATTAGGTACAACTCTGATAGATATCAACACTTTTTATTCCCTAATTGCTCATAATCCGATCGAACTTAAGTTTCTTATCACGGTTCTTCGTGCATCCTTTTATCAAGAGCGAACTGTTTCAAACAATCTTTGTTTGTATTGAAAACTTGGAGAAACAATAAAGAAAAAGTCAGAAACAATCGATATCTTCTATTATTCTTTTCTTCCAGACGAGAACGTCGATTACTTCTGCTCCGAATGGATGAACTTGTACAAGATCAAGCGACCAAGCGTCGTGGTTATCGGAAAAAAGCCCTTGAAGAAGCAATCGATAACTACGAACAGAAATTGGATTTCTCTGTGAAAAACGAATCGCAATGGACATTCATGTCAGCAATGTACTTTGCGGGAACTCTCTTCACCACAATCGGATATGGAGATATTGCATGTACAACATCCGCCGGAAGAATCGCTACCGTAATCTATTCATGTGTTGGAATCCCATTCATGTTGATCACTTTGAATGATTTGGGAAAGTTTTTATATAATAATATCAATGGATGTGTGAAAGGATTCGAAGATTTTACCACCTATCTTGGAGCATTTCGATTGTGTAGAAGATCAAATGGAAACTTTCCGAAAGGAGGAGATGATATTGTGAATTTGGAATCAGGAAATCCAGATATTCATATTGAAGTCAGTTCATTGGCATCAGAATTGGGAAGTGAGAGGAATGAAAGTGATTATGAAGATATTGAAGATGAGGAAGAGAGAGCCATGCCGAGGATGAGTGTGAAAGTGGCACTTGGTATTACTGTTGGATGGATATTCTTCTGTTCGGGACTCTTCAAACTTTGGGAGGATTGGACGTATGGAGAGAGTTGTTACTTCATGTTCATTTCATTATCCACCATTGGATTGGGTGATGTTTCTGTCCAGAGGAGGGAGTGAGTTTTTCTGTCTTGATTTTGATAAATTACCACCACAACAACTTCTATTAATTTCAAGCAAAAAACCTCTTCTACATCATAACACTGCAACCGTAATAATTTGCTGCAAACCTCTCTTTTTTCAGCATGATGGTCCTTTGCTTCGTATTCGTCATCGTTGGCCTATCCCTTGTCAGTATGACAATTAATGTCATTCAAGTGGCTCTTGAAGATTTCTACGTCAATCTCATCATGAAACTTATCTTGGATTACCAGGAGAAAATGGCGGCAGGTTTGTTTATTTTTATAAGTTTATTGTAAAATAATTATCCAAAAAATCGTCAAGATTTTCAAATGTCCTATTTGTAACATTGAAATTTTACATTGAAAAATTTTTTTGTGGGTTTCGACCAAACTGTTTACCAATCTAGTGGTTCAGTTTTTCTTTTTATGTGTTCAAAGTTTGAAAAAAAAATACAAAAAAAAGACAAAAGTAAGCGTCCAAAGTAGGAATTTTTGTGAAGGTGTGAAGATTTATTAATGCTCTACTTGGAACATAGAAAAAATTTTACGTTTTCAATTGGTTAAAAAAAACTCAAAATCAATAAATTCATTAATAATTTGGCAATAATTGTTCTAGGAGGTCACCGAATGGGACTTCTTCATCTAATTCAAGAAAACAAATATCATAATTACGTTTTCAAGTGTTTGGTAAAAGTGAGAAGTTGCTTACTCTATGATTAATCCAAGGAACCACTAGAATCTTCCAGGAGGTGACCAAATGGGTGCATCAGTTGGAATGATGAGAATGTGGGGAAACAACAAGACGGCGAAACTTCTGATGCCACTTTTGAGTAAAGAGAAAAAGAAGATGGCAATGGAAAAAGTGGAAGTGAAGGCGAAGAACAGTGGATTCGAGATTCCAGCCATTCTGACTGATTTGGATGAGAAATCTGGAATGCCAAAGATATTCCATATTGAGGAGCAAGCCGAGGGGGAGGAGCCACCAAAGGTACATAGCGAAACCATATAATGTTTCCTTCAAAAGTTTCGAAACATTAACCACTTACTGAAACTGCACCGAATGAAAAACCTTGAATAGGAGCTTCGAAATTTTGAAAAAGTAATTATATTCCCAAAGCAGTGCCATTGGACCAAATACTCCCTCCTCGTTCATAGCACTTCACTGAAACTGTAACATTCCATATTCCAGATTCTCGAAGAATTGGTGCAGAAACAAATCGAAATTGAGGAAGCTGCCGCGGAGAATGCCGTTCTTTTTGTGGCGCATGATGCCAATACTCAGACTGATATTCTTCTTCAGTAAGATAATATTTCTTGACAGAAAACATAATTTAATCGTTTTTCAAACATTCCAGAGAAGAAAAAGGACATCAGACAGATGAGAAACAATATGGAGAGGAAGGAGTTCAGACGGAAGTACAGCAATCCGATAACGTGAGTTCTACTAAATTGGAGACAAGATCGGAAGTGCATGAGAAATGTTATGAATTCATGAATAGGAAGTGTGAGACAGGACAATAATCAATACGAACGTATCACTGGCGAGGCTGACAATAAAGAAAAATCTATCATGTTTCTGAAACTGGAAAAGTATTCAGTTTCAATAACGTGATGAAGTCACCTCATAATTATAAGATAGGTTGTATTTCTTGGTTAAAACAGTACTCATGGAAAGTAAATCGATAAATGCTTATCAAAGAAATTCGACATTGCCACAGAAGCAGCATTTTTTCTACTTTTTTCTATGGTTTGTTTCAAGTATGAGAGTTGTGGCTACTTACAAGGGAGGTCCTTTTACAGTCCGGTTGAGAATTTTCTGAAAATTTGTGTGTCAACACTATCAAGCATGCTGAAAACGAATCTGAAATCCGTTTTCGCAAAACTTCTGAAACACAAATAAACCATGAGATTGATAATTTTTTTTGTTTTTTCTGAAAATGTTAGGTTGTCTGTTTCAACTACAAAAAATTGAGAAACTTTAGAAAGTTTCAAAGTTTTATATGATTACGCAACGTACCACAGAACAATCAGCTAACACTTACACTGAATATATTGATTGTTTGAAACAATAAAAAATGCTTTAAAACTTTACCCGGCAGCATCAAAATTTACTAATAATAACTGATACTTTTTGTTCCCGTATGTTGTCAGTTTCTATTGGCTGAACACTTTAGTTTCCATTCGATAGTTATCTCGAAGTTTCGAAACAGAAACTTTTCTCGCTCCAATAATCTGACTTCTTTGCAATGTGATTGTTGTTTTTCAATTATCATGACATTTGTATATTGTACTGCTTGTGATATAGTTCCTGAAATCATCTCATTGAAACTGGAAAGTTTTTGTTCGGTAGCTTGAGAAAAACAATTAAACAGCAATGATCTGTGGTTCAAAATAAGCCCAATTCTTTGGCTTCAATACACTAGCTTACAGTTTCCTAAACATCATTTCCCAGAATTTCCCTCAATTCTCTAATCCAAAGTCCAAACATGCTCGTTCCAGCTCGAATGTGAGACCCAAACGGAAGTGATTCTGAATTCGATAGCCGAAACTCAAACATTGATAGTGGACTACTCGGATTCAGATACAATGACACAACCAGTCATTGTAAATGTAAGTATTTGGGAATGCACTCACACCTAGCACCTAGTGTTGCACGGTTATTTGTAGGAGTCTGATAGTCAAACAGAGTATGTGCAGACCAAGGAGGAGGAGCTGCAGACCTATATTGATACGAATGATATGGAGACGTTGACGGAGATTGAGACGAAGAATGCAAGGATTCAGACACCACAACCTGTCATTGAGCAGAAGTGTGTGCAGACGGAGGATTTGGTTAGTTGATGACTCATTCCTATACTGTATTAGAAGGTGTAAAATTTCTGGAATATGATTTCTATGAGGAGCAGTGATTATTTTCTGTTTCATAATTTCCATATACCTCCTTCAAATAGGAAGCTTCTGATATCAGTACCACAATTGTCACTTCCAGCACGAAGACCGAAAATCGCCGTCAAAAATGTCGTCAGCAAAGAAACGACTGCGACGAGCGTTCGCCGGAAAATCGAAACCGACTCGAAACAGTCTCGAACATCCAGTAATGAGTGACTGGAAAGATGTGGAGGAGAGTGAAACGAATGCAGATGAAGAGGAAGAGGAGATTGGATCAGTTGAATCACTTCATTGGGATCCAGTCGATGGAATGCATGCGGAGAAACAATTACCTGTGAAAAAGTTAAAAGCAATGTTTGATTCTCCCAAGGGACAGAGGAAATTAGAGTGAGTTTTATGAGGATGCTATGATAGTGATGGTGGTTGGTCTGGTATGACTGATCAAGCATGTGTTTCCTGATTGCGAAAAAAAGCGGAATTGTCATTGACATTGTCGATTCTGAAAAATAGATCAGCATTTATTGAGACAGTAAAGTATTTCTTGAGCAATTCCAGCTATACCATTTATTTAATTTTTGAATATAGTGTAAACGAAAGACCGGCTAGAAGCTGGATCACAGAAGAGCTCTGTTATCGAAGGAAAATTTACAAATTTTGTAAACTGTGAAACATTACCTAACTTCGTGAAATTCCCCAATCAATTTAGAATAGTTACTTTTAAAAAAATCGGAACATATGCGCGTGTTTCGCATCGAATACGAAAATTTATATAAACTTTCCCAAACTATGTGAAATCGTAATTTTTTAGGAAAGTAGAAACAATATTTTATAGTCCTCTGCAAACTTTTGAGTTCATCAAAGTTACATAAACTCGAGGGTAGCAGAGATTAGAGATTTTCGAACCTAACTCCATGTTTCGCTACGGTCTGAATAGAAATCGGCTAACCTGGAAGTTGATTGTATTCTAGGTGAAAAACATTTTGTTTCCAAGCTATTTTCTACCGTCTCAAGACATGAACATTTTGAATTTCAAAATTGAGAATGCAGAGCCATGGTTTTGTAAATAGTTCTTTTGACAGGACCAGACTTTGTAATTGCAATGTGCATTTTTGTGAAAAACATCAGAAACCAGTGCAACAGAAAAATATTTTTTTCCCAATAATTTAGATAACAATCTGGAAGAGCAACCAGACATTTCGCTACTATGCGCTCTCACGTTGAAACAAACAAAAAATTTAAAGAAAGCGTATTTTTCTCCCTGACTCTCTCTCTCTTTTTTCTCAAAACTCAAACATTCAAAACTTACTGCTTCATCAAGCTGTGAAAAGTTTCATATTTTATGAAAAATTATTCTGCACCTAGATAGCAAATTTCAGAAAACTCACAGATAGAAAACATGTTTTCAACGAAAATCAATGCAATGATCAAATTTACATGAGTCCAAAGAGAAAACACATATTTTGAAGCCTATTGGGTCAATAATCTTTAGGACAAACTTACTGTTTCATCACCTCCTGAAGGAAATTTACTGTTTCGCATACTTTAGTCCTTCGAAAAACATTGGTTTTAATAAGTCAAAACTCCCAAAAAAAACCTGATTGGTATGATCAAGATGCTATTTACAAACTGGATTCTCCTAAAATAGATCATTGTACGATTCGGTCAACAACTTTTAAGCAGAAATTACTGTTTTATTACCTTCTGGAAATTTCACTACCAGAACTTATGTCATATTTTATGGAACTCGGAAATTCTAAATTTCTGCTTTACTAACTTCAGAATAACTGCCTTTTGAGAAACATCAATATATCATCTAATTTTCCAAAGAAAAAAAAATTTTAACCCGATGAAACGCACGAGTTGTAATGAGTATTCCTCCTATTGTATCGCATCCACCCTCCCCTGGTACCATCTGAACCTCCCCCCATTCCTTGTCCGTCTGGCATGCGTTTCTGCCTTGTTTTCAGAAGAAAATACTCGTCGTTCAATAAAAAACGAGAGAATTCGAGGTCCCGAAACAAATCCGAATAGCTGTGGATCGTTGTGAAGACGTCGTCCTTCGAAACACACCTCCTCCTCCTCATCTGATTCCGAAGATCTCGCCCTTTTTCTCTCCATTGCTTTCAATTCTCTTTTGCGGGCCTTTTTTCATTGTTTTTCTTTGAATTTTTCAATTTTTCTGTCAAAAAACGTTCATTTTCTTTTATTTATTGTGCCTAAACAGACACTTTATAAACTTGTTTTTCTTTCTCTCTTTATTTCCCTATCATCTGTTGAAAACAAATAATGAAATGGGTGTTTTGCAAGTATTTGATTGGAAGGTTGGAGGTACGGTCCAGTTTTATTAAGATACCTCTTATAGAAGGTTAGTTGGGATAAAAGACACAATGAAATTGCAAAAGAATTTTTGATATTTTATGCAGATTTTGAAACTGGTGAACTTAATAACTTCAGCAGCATATGATTTCAAAACTATGCCACAAATAAGCCAAAGCCACTGAAATGTTTATAAATTCCATTCGTTCATTTATTTTTCGAAACAGAAAATGGAAAATAGTGCGAATATGAACAACCGAAAGAAAACAGTTTCTATCTCTCATGAAAAAAATGTTCAGTTAATTGGAAAAGTAATACAAGATCGTCAAGTCTCTCAACTATTATTTGTGGCAGAAACTACAAAAAAAACATTGGAGAATAATAATTGTTATTTTCAAAAAGCTAGATTTGCAGAATAACGAAAGAAGAAGTATTCAGTAGAATTTTTAACAATAAAAGAGTGAGGTTTTGAAAGGTTCCAATTTTTGAAAGTTTTGTGCATGTTTTGAAACTGACGAATAGTGTAATGATGAGAACATACTGAACTCAGAGTTTCGCGCAAAAGATATATTGTGATTGAAAAAAGAATCAATTTCATGTTTTCATGAACTCCCTGAAACAGTGAGGCAGGAAGTGAGCATCGTCATCACAATTTATGTGATTCAAACTATTTACTTGCAAACAAAGAATACAAAATCATTCTGTTTTTCAAGTGTCCGATTACACTGGGGTAAACTATGATTGAAAATGAAAAAAAAATACAGTTTCGTTTAATTGAAATAGCTCGCTAGTTTTTTTATGGTTTGTTGTACGTTAATACCAGCAAAATTAAATTTTATGCGGAGAAGTTATTGAACTCATAGAGCTGATACAGTAACGTTTCAGATCTACTGGAGGACCTACAAGAAACAAATTTCAGAGATTCGCAGAAAAAAAGTTGATTGAGAGAACTGAAAAGTATAATCGCTTCATGCATATTTTGAAACTGATGAAGTTAGTAATGATAGGAACATAATGAATTCATAATTTTCTCAAAGTCAAGAGATGGTCCACTGAAACTGATGACCTGTTTCACAATTTCATTAAACTATCGGAACAAAAAGTGCGTACCAATAGGCGGCTTCTAATTTTTCTGGTTCTAATTTGTTGGTTCTAATTTTTTGACATGAGTTTATGACTAAAACAGCGAAATATATTGCAAGTTTTCAAATTCAGTGGACCAGACGGTAAGTTCGGAAAAAAACATAATTTTGAAACCGATTTGCTTGATTTTCAGATTCAAGACTGGAAATCGAGTGCGTCAAGTTTAGAAACATTAATCCCTTAGTAGTATCCAGTTAAAAAACTGATCGCAATAGAATGTCAAATGCAGATTCCAGATCGCCGAATGAACTGCTTCACGCTTTTATCATTTATTTGAAACACAAAATGTTCACCGATTCTGTAAGCCATGATAGGATTCAGTTTCTTGAAATAGCAATAGTGTGAAAATAAGCTGAACTAAACTGAATTATGAATACTTTTCCTGTTTTTTGCATAGCAGAGTTGATGCGAATCAATGCAAGGAAGAATTAAATCGTGAAAAGTGTTGCGAATTCTCATCAGATGTCTGAAACAGGGAGTATGAGCCAGAATCGTTTGGATTGATATATTCGGAAACGTGGAAACTGGAATGAATTTGGAAACAAGGGGAATCGGAATCGGGATTCCTGTAACTCTAATATCCTCACGAGAAGTGTCAGAAAACATCTCAAAATGAGAATCAATTGAAGCTGTGAATCATCAAAAATAGTGAATATACAAATAGTGTTTTCTAGCTTGTAAAACTGTGGAGAAAAAAGTTACAGTTTCACTTCCTCGTGAAAATCTTGAACCGTTTGTTAATATCCGATGAGTTACAGAATGTACATATTAGGTTGGCAAGAAAGTAACTGTCCATTGTTCAGCTTTCCCTAACTCACTTTTCTAAAGCTTGGGAAAACTGAAATTTTCACAAACAATATGTAGTTGCATTAGCTCTGCAAGACATAATTACTCTCATTTCTCGTTCCCTCCTTAAGCTGGCTACACCTTCATCAAAACGTAGTGAATATAATATCTTTTAAACAAGATTTTTTGGAACTCTAATCTGGAAAATTCAAACAGGTTTTTTGCTCAAAGACATATTTTTTGGTGAAACTTTGCGAAAGTCATCAAACTCTGTGATCATTCCTTTTTCAGAATGAATGGCAGTCATAGAAATGAAGTGACCGCCAACAAACCACTTTTGTAGTTCGTGGTATTGAATCATAATTGACTATCAAGAATTGTCAAAAACTAGCTTTTGTATATCATCAATCTCAAAAACGATGAAAAATCGAGAGAATTTGATAAAAAATCACATTTTCAACAATGTTTGTTTTTTACTACCTGTTCAGTTAATGCTTATACCAGTATGCCATCCTTGAAATATGAACTAAGAATTCTTGTTCTTGCTGTCAGTAAAGTGCAAACGCATATACTCAAAACCCACATTTGATTAGAAATGAAATACTCTTCAATCCTCCAGAATAATTGAAAAACTCTGAACAAGCAATGAAATATAGCTAGTTGCACCTTATATCACAACTACCGTAGGAATCCCAATAGTGGACTCAATTTTTTGTGGTGTGTTACTATGTATAGTAGTTGCAAAATGAAGTCTTTGACCAAATGTAGTCGCATTTACTTGGGTGGATACAGCGCGTCAAAGTAATGGACAGTTACTTTCTTGCCAACCTAATATTTAACTTAAACTAAATTGTTTAGAGCTCAAAATTTAGAATTGGAACCTGGTACACACATCTGACTCCAGTTATGTTCAATAACGGCTTACGTTTTATAAATGAAAACGAAACAAAAAAGAAACTTTCGAGTTCTTTTTTTCAGTACTTTGCACCAATTAATTATTGTTTCAGTAAATTGCTTTCCCCACTTTTACTTTCTTTACCAGTTCAATTTTTCTCCTGTGATAGAAAAGCAGAATGTAAAACTTTTAAAAAACAAACATTTCTAAATTTTCGATGGTGGATACATCTGGCTTGTTTGAACTGATGACAAGTCTGACAGATCACCAAGACGGCACTGCCTGTCTCAAAGCCACAGGAAGTTCCCAGCGTTCCAAAACAACAACAGTATTTTTTTCAGAAAAAGTGAGTTTGAGGTAACTACCGGATTGAACGGAATGAAAGGTTCAGGAACGTGTGAGCTGGAACGAATTTGGAGTTTAGAAGATTCGAAATCTGGATTTCTGCAAAGAGGAATTTTCTCGGTTAATGGAATAAACTGGATTTTTCTGATCAACCGCTAAATTTTGGCTCTGAATTTATGTGACTACAGAGCCAAAAAACATTCAATGATATCTGAATTTAACCACTGAATAGTCTTCAATTTTTCAATAGCTAAAGTGTTGAAAAAGGAACCGGAAAAATACTCAAATCGAAACTTGTTCATTTCATTGGAAATATATGCAACCCAATATGCACGAATCAGATTCATCTAACTACAATGCTCTAGACAAGAAAAAACTAAAACCCTAAACAGAGTTCCAATCTCTTATCAAATATTTGAAATAGAAATCGTATATCAGAGTTGTACGGAGAAGTCTATTCAGTCTATTCAAAACTGTGAGAGCATGAATAAAATTTGTAGTCTAAGGGACCCGAAATTTGAACTCCTGAAACTCGGAATATTCCATAATAATATGGTATGACCTGATTTTTCGTATCAAATGATAGAATATTACTTTCGTGATTACAAAGCCAAAATTTATCCCAAGATAAAAACTAATTGAAACAGATAATCACCGAGATGCAGTCTATGTGAGGAATCAAATGAGATGACTGTTTCACTTATTCATGAACTATCTGAAACAGGAACGCTAAATTCAATTGATGTGTGAAAGCGGTATTAAAACACTGACTACAAACATTGCAGTTTCTCGTTCTTGGTAACATCATTAACCGTTTGTGAGTATCTAATTCTTGTGGGTCTTCAAAAAATTCTTCCAAGCGTTGAGGAACGAAAAGTTCAAAATCAAAAGAGGCGAATCTTCCCAACTCTAGATATAAACAAGATCGGTTTACAAAAAATTTTGCATCAATGAATCAGTGTTTCAGTGAAGAGTTTTCCTTACCTCTTCTTTCATATTTAGTTCAGCAACGTTTTTTTCTGGTTAGCACTAATTTGTCAAATTGAATGAGTAAAAAAAGACTCCATAACGAATTCTAAAAGTATCTAACCGGTTAAGTGTTGAAATATAAACCGAATAATTTTCAAATCGAAACTTGCTCTTTTCCTCATTTCCTTTTTGATTTCCCAATAAACATTGGCTGCCTAAAAACAGTTCGAAAGCTGATCAATCAAAGTGAAACATCGATGATTTTTCGATATAGATTGTTCTAGAACACATCAAAAACTAAGCACCGGAAACATATAACCATACAGATTTTAACATAAAAACATGCTCATTGTGAACATTGGTCATGCAAGTACACATCACTTTTCCCTCTTTTCATCGACCATTTCACTGAAAAAAACACGCTTGTGAAGAGAAAAAAGAGAAATCAAATAAACAAGGGTAGATGGACCGTAACTCTGGAAATTGGCTGAAATTATTCTTTCGGTCTGAAATTCCAGTCTGAAAATCCAGTTTCTCGTTTATCCCCCCAATGTTTATTTACTATACAGTTCATCAACGTTTTGTTCACCCCCTCTCACAGCAGGTATTTTGTTGTTGGTGTTGATTTGTCTCGTTTCTCTGCGTCTCTTCCCTACTTAAAGCGAGAGACGCAGAAAAAAGAGGGCGGGGTCTGAGAGAAGCCAAGCTCCGCCCTCTTTTTTTGGGACAAGGGAAGAAGGGGGCTATTCAGTCAGTTTCCAACAATAGCCATGTTTGTGAAAGTCTCTGCTGTTCTTGTGCTTCTAGCCGTCACCACCGTCCATGCTGGATTCTTTGATGATGTTCAAGGTGAGCCTAGTTTTTGATTGAGGGTCATGTAGAGGACAATAATTAGAGGAAGAATCAGTTTATCTTATAAAGTTGGAAAATAAGAAAACAGAGGGAAACCGAAAAATATTTTTTTTCCGACGGTTTCCTTGAATTCGTAAATTGTGGAGAATAGGGGGACTTATAATACATTCGAATGGAACTTGCCTCACACACAAATACTTCTATGATCCGAGACTTTTGCCATCAAAGAATATCACAAAGTGCTGAAACACTAGAAATCAAAATTTAAAATCTCATTATTTTTATCATTTTTTACTGTTCTCATAGTTTGGTATAAATAGGTTTGAGAATGCGCTATGTTCCGTTAGGACTTTGCAGATTTATTACCCATTTCTTTCATATCTGACATCGTTCTCAATAGTAATGAAGTTTTCCTTTGTACAGATAAAGTTGCTCATGACCAGAGAATTCTGGAAAAGAAGTTCCAGTTTCAGTCTCTTGATATTTGAGAATTCACAAACACTAATTACTGTGTCGGTGTTTCAAGAACGTATTATCCTGAGCATTCTAATAAGCTCCAAAGTCATTTCTATATCCTTTTTTTTCACGGCTATTTATCGGGAAGCAAAACTACCAAAACCCCTATCAAGGCCCCCCCCCTTAATTATTCGTTAGAAAACGCCCAGTATATGTTGTTGTGTGGTTCATGAAAATAAAACTAAAATCCTGATCCATCAACATCTTCTTGTTACCTATATGAAACAGAAAATACTTTGTATTTTTCATCGAAACAGCGGTATCGTTGCAACTCTAGAAACTCCCCGGTTTCTAGTCCTGATTTCGCCAGGATCTTTTCAAAAAATTGATATCTGTTTCATGAATACAAGATAAATTATGCGGAGGGTCAGGAAAGTATTGGGCGACAGGGTCTAGTGGCAATCTTTTCAATACCTAAAGCAACCACTTGGTTTTTTGGTGAGAAATTTTGAAAAAAAAACAACAGTTTCATAAATCTGACATAAATTTGGCAAGGAATCAGGAAAGTATTACGCGACGTTGTGCCTCTATAACTTCAAACTTGCGCTTCCTCATAAAAACTCTCATTCTTGTGTTGTTCATCAAAAACTGTTCATAAACTTCATGTTTCGACAAGGTGATTAATTAAAAAACAATTTCGAAACTAAGTGGAACGAAACGATGTCTTGTTTTCAATGAGAAATTAGCACCACTTGGAAATTAGTTACTGTTCCGTGAAGTCCTTATCAGCTTAACTTTTAGAAAAATGATTGCTCGACCAAGCTCGTTCTGAAACTTGTTTTCAAAATTCTTCAATCTGCCTGAAAAACTCTTGATTTCATAGAACAAATTTTTTGTGTTTCACAAAATTCATGTTGATTTGATTTGTTTTTCGATCGTCAATAGGTCCTACGGTAGGTTTTGTCTAAAGTTCCCAACTATCCAGATCCTTTTCTTTCCCAACTTTCCCTCAGAACTCCCTCCTATTATCTTGTCCAAAAGAGAAACTGAGCACTTCCTCTCACTGTTCTTTTCTTTCTGTTATTTTCCCATCGGTTTCATATTTCATTTCTTCCTTCTCCGGAAAATCCGCAAAACAAACCACTGGTCTTTAGTTCTCCTCCTCCTCCATCCTTATCCCTACAAAAAAGACTTTCAAAGGATTTTCTTAAATAGATAATGACTTGTTTTCCATATTCATAAGTAGATGAATACTTATCCACGTAGGGAAGGTGGTCGATGACTTCTTCGTCGACTCCTTTCTTGGTCTTTTCAAGGTGAGCAGCTAGGTTTTCTTCTCCCTATTCCTTCAAGGAAAAGAGATGTTTTGGATGGACTTTGGTCAATGGAAGAGAGGAAAGAGAGGGAATAAACACAGGAGAGGGGACACTTTTCAAGGGCAATTGATTCATGATTTGTTGTTTTTTATGGAATGGAGGATTCCAGAAAGAGTTGGAGGTTGAGGGATCTAAGAGGACGGCATTGAATATATCTGTAGAGTCCAGGAAGCGTTATACTAACTGTGGAAATGAAAGTTTTTTACAGTCCAGTCAATTTAATAGCTGTATGACTGCTAGTCCTTAAGTGTCATGGCAATAAATTCTGTGAAAGTGTGAAATTTCAAACCATG
>GL379911.1:119934-141080 GCA_000143925.2 Caenorhabditis brenneri | reverse complement strand
AATGAAAGGAAGAAAGATAGGGGATATCTGAGTTTACCCTAATGTCTGTGTGATTTTGAGAAGAAAGACCCTAAAATCAAGAGCTTTTGGTCTGTGATTCAAAGAAAAAATGTTTTTTGAGTGGTGCTTTCCATTAAAAGGTTTCTCAAGTTTGGAAACTGCTTCGAAAATAGACATTGGTCAACGGAAAACTGCCAGAACCAATGAAAACCATTAGAAAGAGTAACTTTTTTGATGTCTTTTTGAAAATTGGACTGAATTTTTCCTACTGTTTCAACTCTTCCAGAAGGAGTGGCTGGTTTTTTTTTAGAACTAATTAATTTTAAGCATCATTCAACGTAACAACTGATAGGTTTCACAAAACAGTAAAACCCCTTTATAGAACTGCACCACCTATGATCCTGGTGCTTAGTAGAGGTAGTAACGGAAGCTTGGATTTGGGATTTTCTATAAATTTGTGGTCTTAAAGTAGATGTTCCTATAAGTGGATCCACAAATTCCTAGTCTTCATTGGACCCTGAGAGTCTGGAAATCTATATCTGAAAACGCAGAAATTCAGAGAGCGGTTCTTGATTTCCAGATGAAGATTTCCAGATTTCATGACTCTCAAGCTCCTTTGAAGACTAGAAATTGCGGTATTCACTCCCCAGGAACATCTACTTTTAGACCACTTATTTCTAGAAAATTCCAAACTTTCTCAGATGAAAATACCCAGTGCAATTCTATTAGAGATTTTATGCTCTTTTTTTGCTCTGAGAATCGGAAGAACTGTTTGTAAAATATAGACATCATCGATCCAGGTTCAACTAAAAAAATTTAAACTTTCTCAAATTTACCTGTTTTCTGAAACATTATTAACTTTGATCTTTGATGATCCTTGACCAATTATGTGTCTTTCATAACCAAACAACCAACAATTTCATCATAATTTCCATTTCTCCCTCTCCATATTTTTGAGTCATTCCATTCTCTCCTGGAACCACACTCTCCAATTATTTTTATTGTCCTTCTTCTTCTTCCATTTCCTTCTCTGTATGTTGTCAGATGTCTACCTTGAAGAGGGAACTAACTGGTTGGAGGAGAAGAGGGAAGGTCATGTGACCAAGAAACGGAATGGATGTTGTTGTTGGCAGAATTTGAAAATGGCGAAAAAAGGAGAGGGAAGGGAGTGTTCGGGAGAGATGGGCGAACAGGGAAATAACCATTTAGGACATGATAAGGTCAAGAAAACAGGACAGATTGGGTCTGTCTTGTGATTGAATGTTTCAATGGATTTGAGGATGGAGAAAGGAACTTTGAGGTTTTGATTCTGGTTTTTGAACATGTTTGAGAGCAAGAATGAATAACGAATTAATCGGTGAAAATCATGGAAACTTCATGAGTTTTGTGAAACATTGATCGTTCTACCATTTCTTGTAATTGATGGTCTGAAAGAACATGTTCCTGTAAGTAGATCCTCAAATTTCTAGCCTTCATTGGACCATGAGAGCATTGAAATCTTCATCTGACCCCGCCCATCAATGGCGATTTCAGATAAAGATTTCCAGACTCTCAGGCTCCAGTGGAAGCTATGAATTTGAGGATCCACTCATAGAAACATCTAATTTTAGACAATCAATTCATAGAGAGTCATGAGCCCAAGTGTGAAAAAGCTTCTTTGTTAGAAGCAACTTCAAAATAGAAATTGGCTAAACACGGGTCTAGCAACTTTTTTCTAGAATTTTGATGCATCTGAAATTTATTTTCAATCAGTTCCGCTCCTGATTAGAGAATTAAAAAAAAAGATGCATTTTTATGAAGCTTGTGAAACAGAATTGTCTATTTTTTTAGTTCTCGACTTTTCATCAAAGATTCTGTTTTTTTTTTTCGATTATGAAATTAGCTTACTGACTTTTACTATGTCACCAATAATTTCAACATGCCATGGTAGACCTAGGCTTTGTGAAACTGTAAACCAGATCACTGGATTATGATTTTTTTTTTAGGGAAGCATATGAAAGCTTATGGAAAGAAAGGTTCTGAAAAAGAGCATAGACTCTATTCAGCATTTTTAGAGACCACATTTTGGCTACCAATAGAAATATCAAATTTTCATTGTCTGAAATAGCCTACTTATTATTACATCTCCAATAAACTGTTCAGTAACTCTACGGTCAATATGTTCTGTTTGAAACAGGAATTTTTCATTTTGGTGAAGCTTTGCAGGTTTCATGTAGTTAAAGGTTTTATTCTTGAGACTGCAGTATTCCAAAAATCCCGTCGTTTTCTATCCGTTATTTTCCCCACTAGCGCGACTATCGAATTGCGAGCTCAAACTTAGCGTTCTTCACATGAACCAACTGAAACTGTGACTAATTTTGAAGTTTGGTCTCAGAAGCTCTAACACCTGTTGTAGTCTAAACTATTTGTTTCTCAGAAGCGCTTTCAATATGAACCAACTGAAACTGTAGAAAAAATTCAAAAATTTACCGAAAAAAGGTCTGAAACACAGTATGGTCAGAGCAAAGTTCCATGGTTGTTATATTACAAGTGACCAACTAGAGAAATGTTTCAACTGTAGTTTTTTGAAATTTTATTAGTTGAAAACTTTATGATAGCAATGAAGATATGCTGCTACAAATATACAGTACTGCGGGCCTTCTATTACAGGGTTTACAGGGCGTATCTTTCGATTCTCCCATTGAGAGCTCAAATTATATGTTCATCACTTGAACCGGTTGAGACTGCGAACATTTTTGAAAAATGGAAAAAAAAAGAAAATCTAATCTTTTCGAACTATGGACTGTCCATTTCTCGATAGCATACCTAATACAAGCTAACCGAAACTGTAAGAGTTTTCCTGAAATAGCTTTGAAAAACACTGTTTCAAGTAGTACTTTTCTCCTCACTTCATTGGTTTCTGAACTGTTCTTAGGTCTTTTAGTTTTATCGTCTCATCTTTACCTTGATCTATTCAAAAACCAAATCTCTCTTTCGAAATCTCCTTCTGCCATCATCTGTCAAGTTGTCCTTCAACAGTTCCCTTCCGTTTTTTTTTGTTTTTGCCGAAAAAGGTTTTGAAACCAGTTTTCGAAACCAGTCAATTAAATATGTTGGTTCAATGGATTGGAAACGGGAGAGAAAAAACAAAACAACTCACCTGAAATATTGAATAGAGTGGGTAGGGGGGGGGGGTAATTGTTCGTGTTTTGAATGGATATATAAATATCGGTGACAGGGTAATGGAGGGAGCTAGTAGATGGGAAATAGGGAAGCTAAAAGGAGGGATAAAATTTTGAAAAACGGTGGGCGAGGGTCCGAGGTCTAGGGGTTCAGCAATGTACAGCTAACAAGTAAGCACTCGAGAATATATTGGTAATTTACAATTTTGACAAATGAGGATGATGAAACTGGGAACTTTTTTCAAAGTTTCTGTATTTGGAAGACCCATCCAAAGGTATTCAGTACTCTCAGAATTTCATATTGGATGCCTTAGACCTGACAGAGTTTCCTTCAAAGACGCTAACTTGAGAGCCGAAATCGGGAAAAGATAACTGAAAAATTGCCGATTTTGGTAAAGCTCTTGTCTCAAAATCGCTCTATTCATTGGCGATCAACCACTGTTGAGCTAGGCTTCACCTTAAAGGCGCAGCGTAGGTCTCACTACCGAGAAGTGTGTTCTGTTAGACTTTTCTGTTTCACATCGTTGTGATATTGTGTACAAAAATTAAGAACGCATTCAGTGCCGTATGTATCGGGCTATTTCCAAGTTTTCTAAAAAACCTTTGATAAACCCAGTATTTACTCCAATCGTGGTAATATCTGTCCACCTGCAAGGTGAATCTCACAGACTCGTCAAAAATAACTTCCCGAAACCAGATTATGAATAGGTTGGAGTAGCTAGGGGAGAGCAGGCTAGATCAGGAAGAGCGAACTATCTGAAGGCCTTAAAACATGAAAAATTTTAGACCAATTTCTTTCTCAATAGAGCATTCATTCTTACATCACCGGTTTGTACCTACGTGACGCAGTAACAATTTCCATAAAGAAAACTTACGGTTTCGCATTCCCCAGAAAAGAATGATTTCTATTGAAATTTGTTGCGACGAACCAAAAGTGAATAATTTCTCCTTTTTTTGCCTATGGCTATGAGACATAAAAAGTGGGGAAAATAGCAGTTGAACCATAGCAGAAAAGCCAAAAGTAGCAGTTGAGACACTAACAGTTACAACATTGCAGTTGATCACCCCCATAGCAGTAGAGTTACATAGTGTTGAGTATTTGCCTATTTTGTAACGAAAAAAAAAGCGAGTAATCGTCCAATTTCTCAATAATCCAAAATAAAAAATTTACAATTTCACAGACATCATAATCCATGTATTTTCTTCAAACTCTACTGCCACAATGCTCCAAACTGCCAAAAAAATCTTTTCCATTCTTCCAGGTGAAAAAAGACGGTGCCGAAAAGTTCGAGGAGAACAAGGGCAAATGGAACCAAATGGTCAACGACATTTTCGAGAAGGGAGAAATCAAGAGCATCCTCCAACTCACCAAGAATTCCGCCACTTCTTCGTTCCTCACCGCCGCCATCGCTCCAATCTTCTACATGATCTTTGTTCGTTAAGATTCTTCTCCTCAATTCGATTTCGCCTCTTTTTTTTTAAATTTTTTTCTGTTCCTAAAGTTTGAAATTCCTCCTAAAACATTCTTTTATTTCGCCTCGCTTTGCCCCCTTCGAATTCAATTTCTTGTGTAGCTTCTAAAATGTATTTCTCTTTTTTTTTGTAAGTAACTAAATAAATCAAATAAACACGTCTCTCTGCTTGTATGCCTTCTCATTAGGAAGTCTCTTGGGGGGAACAAAAAGTGTTTCGAGAATAGAAAAAGAGTTTCAAAACGAAGTAAAGATAGAAGGGGTCAACGAACAGAACTAATAAAATGAGAAGAACCTATTGGAAGGGAACAGAATAACAATGAGGAAAGAATTGGAAAACAACTAGAAATGAAACTATAAACTAGAAACTATTTATGGAATGAGGAGAGGAGTCCAGTAGGCATTCAAAGTTTTTGGCGAAAGAATTGAGAAGAACGGGACGAGCCTCAGAAACGGTGACATTACGGTCAAGTTCACGGGAGAGGGATGTGGTGGAGACGCCTTCGATGCCACAGCCAACGATCTGGAAATTGGGATTATGGAATGTTGGGATGGGAGAAATTAGTCTATCTTGTCGTGAAGAGTGTTATGCGCATTAAAGCTACATGCGTTGGTTTTGGGGACATCTCATTTTAGATTCCACTGTATCTAGAAGGGATGAGCTGAAGTAGTGTACCGCTTCGCTAAAACATTTTTTTTTCGCGTACACAGAAAAATTTTTCAGCGAAGAATAAAATTCATTATTCGCATTTTTCCGCAACGGAATTATTCGCAAGTGTTCCGATTCCGCATTGTTCCACATCAAAAATTATTCGTAATTTTCTCATTTTTCGCAAAAAATCGAATCTGGAACTCGCGTCAAACGTGGCGTTCTATATATAGATTTTTGTGAAAATGCCTTGAAAATATATTTCTTCAAATTCTGGAAAACGTTTCCGAAAAATTATTTTTTTTCTACAAAAAAAAAACGTGGGAGTAACCCTGACAATGTCACGTTTGCCATGAAATGAACATTCCAATTTTTTGCGAAAATTAGCGAAAATTTTCGCGAAAAATGAGAAAATTGGGAATGATTTCTTATGCGAAACAATGCGGAATCGGAACACTTGCGAATAATGCCGTTGCGAAAAAATGCGATACAAATTTGAAATGTTATGCAAAGTTAAAGAGCGATCATCTTGCGAAAAATTGGAACATTTTTCGCAATTTTTTCGCGGTGCGACACACTAGGCTGAACTGTCGTACGTCGACGTCAAAAGAACCCATGTTCAAACGACACTAGCGGTTATTATTCGTTTGGAGACCTGTTCCGCAGAATATCCTACGTTCTTTTTCAGAATCTTGGCTGCCTACTGTACCACTATAATATGATTTGACCTTTCCATTCGCTTTACCTAGTTTCCTTCCCCCTGAAACCATGACTCTTCTAAACCCCCCACGTGCTTTTCCTTACATTATCAAACCACGTCAAATCGGTGTTACAATTGATTGCGATGCCATGATAAGAGACTCCACCGGACACGGCAATGCCGATTGCGGCGAGTTTTCGTTCGCCCGCAACCCATACACCTGGAAAAATGACTTTCGATCTCCACTGTTTTTCAGAATTAGAGGCACCTGTATTCTCCGTCCTTCCCACATTCTGAATCCCAAACCCATCTGTCGCCGAATCAATGATCGTCTGTTCAAGTTTATCCACAAAATTCCGGACACCCAATTGTCGTGTCGAGACCCGGCGGACATCACAAATCGGATAGAGAACAAGTTGTCCAGGACCATGAAATGTGATGAGACCACCTCGAGATGTTCTGTGAAACTCCGCTCCCAACCCTCTCAACCGCTCTTCTTCCTCTTTTGTGTACCCTTTGCTTCGAATTCCCACTGTATAAACCGGTTTGTGTTCGAGAGCCAATATAAAATTTCTGGAATTTCTTGGGTCTCGATGGGAAAAGTTGAACAAAGAAATCTTACAAAGAATGTGTTTCAGATTTATTCGCTTTTACCAAATCTACAAATTTTTGTTGTTCTTTCAACGCCGCGCCATACGAGATTAGACCCAAATCCACCACGTTTACCGTGGATTTTTTGAGAAGAAGACTAGAGATACGCATTATTTTCGACGTGGAATTGGGGCGGCCACGTTGCGGAGACGCTCTTCTCGGGTCCTGAAAAAGAATAATTCAAAATTAAGCTCTCCAGAAATAAGGGAATTGTACCTGGAATACCACTCGTGTTTGCTTGTGTAGAAGATCTCTTTGAGCTCGGCGTTGACTGGCTCTCGTGGAATAGCCGATGCTTTAGCGGCTGCGGAGAGGCGAGAGCTCTGATCCTTCTTTTTCAGCGCCTCCAAATCGATTGGTCTGGTGTGCTCGTATGGGAATTCTTGAGGTGGATGCCACGCGGCGATCGTTCCGTTCGCGCAAACTACTACTTTTCTGGAATGGGATAATGGGAATAAGGGTAGAAATTTCCTAAAAATCGCTGAAATAATAGCTCTGATATCAGGAAGATAGCAGCAAAAGCCAGTTTTTACCTCGGAGAATCGGAAGAAGCGAATCGACGACTGACAGTGAACAGGTTTCTCAGCATTTCCTCATAGGTCTGAAATCATTTTTGCTATCTGAAAACCTTCGAAGAAAAAAGTATTCGTTGATAATATCAAAATCACAAACTTGAAAAAATTGGAATTCTTTGAAAATGAAAATATTTTATAATGCAAAAAAGGATTTTTCAAAAAACGGGATGCAAAAAAGTGCGAAAATAACAACTGGGTGTGGAATACACAAGATCGATTGGAAGAAGAATAAATAGTATGAAAGGAGGCGTTCACTCCATGGCCTCGTCCTGCTGATCTCCTCTTCCGAAGATTCTTTGCATGTTGGCGAGCCCCTCCTCGTTCATTTGCACTTGATCGAGCTGAAAAATCATATTTCTTAATGTTTCATTGACTCGTAACGCCTACATTATCAGCAGTGAACCATTGGTTTCTCTCCTCAGTGTGCATCTCCCAACCAGCCTCCTCCTCCTCCTCTTCCTCTTCGTCATCGAACATTGGATCGTCTTCCTCTGGATTCTCCTCTTGTCCAACGCAGATTTGGTGATAGATTTGGGCCACTGGAAAGAAAAACATAGCTTAATTCATCATTTTGGAGAACTCACAAGCTTCTTTGTCATCCGGAGAGAAGCGAATCTCGAGTCCTCTTCCTGCCTCATCATCATCGCTCTCCTCATCTTCCAACTCGGCGGCGGCGAGCTCGAGGCCTGAAAATCCAGAAATTGAGGCTAAATGAAAAAGCTGGCGAAGACGTGTACCTCTCTGCTCATCATCTTCTTGAATCGTCCTCAGAACAGGCGCACGTCTTCGTCGCACTAAAACCGAGTTTGAATTTCGCATATTTCAATCAAAAACCTACCAGACTTCCGTTGATCAACCATCACAAAAACGTGCTCCGGGAATGCGTGGGAGACTTCTGTCGAGATGGCGTGAAGAACTATGGCTGGATAGGCGACGCTGAATCCCTTTGATCCGTTCGTGATCCAGATGACCTCGGTGCCGGTGATGTAGAGAGTTCCGCTACCGAGCGAATTTGTGCTGAAGAAGGCTTGTACGTTTGGAGTTGTCAACTTGACGCCGTCGGTCGGTTGGGCGACGTCTTTCAGCGTGATGGAAGACATTCTGAACTCTGAAAAGGGAGTTTGTCGGTGGATCATGGAGAGAAATAATGAAATTCAAGCAAGCAAGTATTATAATTAGGTGATAAACCTGTTGGCAGACAGTACAAAAGTGGTATAAATCAAACAAGAATAGTTTTATTAACTGCATTGTGGGAAGAAGACAATAAAGAAAAAAGTAAAGTGTTTTTTGGGAGAGGAATTGGATGACATGGAGTGCAACGAAAAATCCTTGAATGAAGTTTAGACGGTGATTCCCTCGAGCTCAGCTGGAATTGGGCTCTTCGGGTGTCTGAAACATTTTGTTACGCAATTGTTTTTCATTAAAAAAAACTATCAAAACTCACTTGTTTTCGAAGTGCTGTCTGTACGTCTTCGGGTCCGGCATCATGGCAAGACAGACGGAGCATTTGTGGTTGAGAGCCTAAAAATGCAATTTTAATTTTTTGAATTATTTATAAAATTAGATTTACCTTGGCGGCAGCGGCTTTCTGGTCGATTCCGGCCTTTCGGGCGGCATCAGCCTTTTTCTGGTTCTTCTGCTGCGACTGGATCTTCTGCTGACCACGAGCCATCACTGAAATCAAAAAAAAATATTGAAATATAAAAAATAATTGAGAAAAAACGTGGATTTGGGAAGAAAAACAAGGTAAAACCAGAAATTTTCGAAGGCAGTGCTCACGAGTGGCCGCAAACACCGTCACGTCGCAGTGCACAAAATCTTTCACGCCTTGGAGAGATTTTTAAGAAATAGCAAAGAAAGGGTCAATCGAACTGGTTTTGTGAAATGTTTGCCGAGAATACACTCAAGATTGCTTTCGATGAGAAAATGAATCATCCTTTTATCGATTGTTTCGTTTTTTTGTGGTTTCAATAGAGAAAATATCGCTCTGGCACAATGAAAACAATAGAAATGAATAGAAATGAAGACTTTCGCAACAATTTCTAGAAAAATCGTGTAAAAAATGTGGAAAATTTTTTTAAAAAATTGAGGAAAATTAAAGGAGCATCGAATAAATTGCGTGGGTTTTGCCACGAAGTACAGTTTTAGACGCAATATAAAAAGTTTACGCTTGGGTCTCAAACCGATTTCGATATTTTTTTTATTTTGTTATCAGTATTTCCTCACTATTTCGTAAACAATAATTGTCGTAATAATTCTAAGGAAGATGAATTAATTTCAATTTTTGACAGGAGCCAGAAATCGATGAGTCATCGGGACAACAAAACGTATATAAAAGTGTAAACTCAAGTGTGTGCATGCTGCTCGTCTCACCCGACAAAATGGCGGCCTACGGAGTCGAGATTACCTTCGCGATCAGGTTTGTTCTTGTTTTCTTTTTCTTTTTTCGATAGATTTTTTAATCAAATATAATTCAATAAAAGTTTCAGAAATGCCCGATTCTACCCGTCAGCCAATGGTCTTTGCATCCGAGTTTTCAGTTTGAATAAAGAAATGGAAGTTATTGAACAAGTCGCCGAAACAGAGACAATTCACGGACAAACTGAACCGGTTTTCAAAGAAAAACTCAGTGTGAACTATAGATTTGAAAAGTTGCAAAGGTTTCGGGCTATTGTGTAAGTCAACAACCGATTTTTAACTTCAAGGAAACTTAATTTTTTACAGGTATGTGCTGAATTCCTCCACAAATACAATAATGGGATCCATGGGTTCAACGGATTTCGATCTTTCGATGATGTTCGCCTGTGGAGGGCGGTTATCCCTTCCGATCATCACTCCTTTATCTACAATTTCCCTGGAAATCACCGGAAAAGTTCCCGAGTATTATTCACAATTTCTTCGTCTTCGATTCTCCGGAAGTCACATTCACAGTCCAGATGGGCTGCCTCTTCAACTCTATTTTATTTTATCGATCCCTTCCGATGATCGGACGATTATGCTCCACAAATCGGAGATGTTGAAAGAAACGAAAAATCCAGAATGGGCGGCTTTCAGTGTCCCTTTATTTTTACTGAATTACTTCAATGAGTCTTCAATTCAAGTGCATGTTTATAACTATACACCGAATCACGACGATTCTCTGGTTGGACACTGCACAACAACCCTGACTCAGTTGCAGCAAGGAGTTGGTCATTTCAATTCGTATATGTTGATGGAGCCAAGTGGAAAACGGATTCATGAGAAGACTTGCGTCGAGCTGAAAGAGCTGAAACTGGAAAATGGACCCACTTTTTTCCAAATGCTGGAGAATAATGTGAAACTTCAACTGACTTCAGCGATAGATCTCACTGCTTCCAACGGGAATCCAGTGAATCCATCATCCCTCCATTATATACATCCTCATCAGCCATCTGCTTACCTTGAATCTCTACTTCTCACAACTCCTCCACTCCTCGGTTACCTGCCGAACCCCCAGAATCCATACATTGGAGCATTAGGTTTTGGAGCCAAAGTTCAAGGACCCACTGGGCTCCAGTTGTCACACTGTTTTTGTTTGGTGAGTTATCAACGAAAAAAATTCATATTTGATTGTTTCAATTTCAGAATGGCGCACCATCGGATCCACGTGTCGAAGGACTAGCTGGTTTGATAAGCGCATATCGACAGGCGACGATGGGATTGCAGCCATTTGCGCCAACGGATTTCTCAGAAGTGATTTATTTTGTGTCGAAATTCGCCAAAGCAGAATCCCGACGCCACGTGGGACTCTACTTTGTTCTTCTGATCTATTCGGATGGTGGCCCAGCAAATGCTCTCAATATGAAACGAACGATTGATGCTCTTGTGGATGCATCTGCTCATCCGATGAGTATTATTGCAGTTGGTGTCGGACAGGATCGGGATAGAAGTCCGATGAGAAATCTGGAGAAGTTGACGTTGAAACATTCAGATGGGCGGCTCCTGGTGAGACAGAACTACACCTATGTGGAGTCCTCGGAACTGGAAAATTCTGATGCTCTTGCCATGATTCCTGTTCAAATGGCTCAATGGAAACGGATGTTTCACTCATAATAATTTTTAGAAAATTTATATTTAAACTGTAGTCATAATTCGTGTATCTCTTGTATTTTTTGTTGCATTTTTTATCGCTCAATTCTATAATCTACGTAACCTCTCCCCATTTATTTCCACGGGTTTCCAATTCGTACTAACCTTTTCTCAAAAAATCCTAAATTAACTATTCATTTCTCACTTATCCTCCGGTGTGTACTCATTCATTTTGCTCACTTTCCAATAAAACGAAACGGTATTAATGTTTGCCAACGAAAAGAACGAAGAAGTCGAAGATCATTATGGATTCGGAACTGTTGAAGTGAAACGATTCTTTCAATGGATTCTCGGATGTACTTATGCGAAGAAGACGCTTAGAACTCGAATAACCGAAATGTTTCATTTTGCCGATGCTCCACATATCATTGTCTACGAGAAGAGCGAAGAGCGTCCGTGGTATTGGATGGTTGGGATGTTAGTGAGATTACAGGGCGCTTGTTAGCGGCAAGATTGAAAATTTGCCCGGCAACTGGCCGATTGCAGTCTAAATTCCTGCAGAAAGTTGCTTTCCGTTTGGCAAGCGGCAAATTGCCGGTTTTGCTGACGACTTGCCGTTTTTCAGAGCAAATTGCCGCTGATAAGCGTCGCTGACAAGCAAAAAATTCTATGGTTGAAAACACTCATTCAATTTTTTCAGAATCATCGCCGTCCTTTTCTTCGTTCTCAGTCTCTACTACACTGTCGAAGCCGGCTTCCGTGCGATTCGAAAATTCATGAAAGCGGTGCTCCGTGAGCCCGTGCAAAGCACTGTATCCACTCCGCGATGCCTCTCACCAACCACTTCATCCAGCAAGAAATGCTCTCCACAAACACCGAAAACTCCAGAAGTCGTTCGTCAAAAGGTGGCAATGAATGAGCCGGTCAATTGTGTGTTTATAAGACCTGCTCATCTGAAAGTGGCACCTCCAGCGCCTACATTGACTTCTGAAGAGGATTGTAATGTGGATCCGGATCAGGTGTTGATGAATAAGAAGGAGACGACAGAGAAGGATAGTTTGAAGGAGAAGATGGAGAAGAAGAAGAGCCCACCGTCGAAAAGATTGGAAGAAGTCGAGTTTGATGCTTCCACTAACTTCAATGTTATTCCGTGAGTCATTCTCTACTACAGGTTTAGAATTCGAAATCTTTTTCCAGAACAATGGTTCCATCCCCTCAAGTTCGCACCAACAGTACTCAAACATCTCACCGAAAATCTTCTGGATCCGATGCTTCAGGCATCGCCCTTTCCGCACTTTCCGAACTGGACCAGGTCAATGAATGGATTGTGAAACAGATCGCTGGATGTAAGGCTTTGGAGCCAGAAGAGAGAACGGACGCCGGCGTCTGTGAAGCTGAAATTCTATCGGAGCCCTCCATGGATTCCCACGTGGTTTCTGATGATCTTATGGCTATTATCAGCAAACTTATCAACGAACAATTGGATGAAACTAGTCTTGTGGGAGGAAGCTCAGATGAAAATCTATCGGAAATGTCAAGTATTGTTTCTAGTTTGATCGAAATTGTTCCATCTTACACTGAAACATTTGTGACGGAGCCTGATGCTTCGGAAGTGGAACATTTTGCTAAACAGACGACTGGCGAGGAGGAAGATGCGGATATTATTGTTGATGGTAAAACAGTTCAGAAAAATCAATATCTAGAAGTTCCCTATTCCAGATAGTCCAGTTCTAACTGATTCGGATAACGAGTGTTCTGGAAGTATTCTGGTAAAAGGAGGAACTCAGAAAGTGCTATTCCGCTGGACAGATGAGCAGCCCTCTACTGTAGACAATGTCACATTGACTGGCTCATTCTTCGGATGGAAAATGAATCTTCCGATGAAAAGATGCGATGAGAAGACGTTTGAAGTGTGGCTTGAGCTGCCGAATGGAATGCACGACTACTTGATTAGTGTTTTGCGTTTCGATTAGTTTTTTCGAGGGAGTTTTCAATGAATTTTTGGTTTTTCTGAAGCTTCTTCTCAAAAATCTGTTATTATAAATTGGCGCCACTTTTATTTTTCAGTGCGCTCGAGCGCTTTTTCCTCCGTTCTCGTATTAATCACCGCGAATTTTTTAGGCTTCAAATTATTATTTTTGCTTGAAATTCTGGATTTTTCGCTTTTATTACTTGAAGGAAGTCCACTTCCTGCCGGCAGCTACATCAGAAAGCGCGCCCCATCGGACAAAAAGAGAGGGGAAAATGAATTTTAATTAATTTGGCCTTTTTCGCCTAAAGGATGTGGTTTTCATTGGTTTTCGAGGGTTTTAAGGCATTTAATAAATGTTTCAATGAAAAATCTATGTATTTTTAGATTTAAAAAGGTAAATTAATTGGAAATTTTCAGTTTGTTTCAGATATTTATGCTGTTGGAGGCAGAAAAATTCGATGGAATAGATAAGGTCTATTTTTCCTATGAAATTGTTCTAAAATATTATTATAATCGCAGGCAAATTGTATTTTTACAGGAAAAGTTGGTGAAATACACGAATAGCCGCTCGACACTATCTTCTGACCGAACTGGATGGAATAAATAAAAAAGGTTAATTTTTCCTCTTATTTGTTCCGAAAGGGATTCAATTCCGTAGGCAATATTATGTTTTATAGGCGCTACCGATGGGAAACTAGAGAAGAAGATCGTGTTGCTAGTGGTAAACCGACACAGAAGCAACAAGTTCTCGGCTCGAGTGGATCGAAATCACTGCCGGCAAATGTGGTCTAATAAACGTCACACATTTTTTATTTTGACATCTCCTGTTGTTGTCTAAATAAATGGAAAGTGTAAATAAAAAATTTTGAAGAATGTTTATTGGATGTGAATGGAAATTAAATGATGAGGCGATGATGAGCTGATGCAGTTGTGGAGTCGTGAAGAGAAAAGTGTAGAGGATGACTCTGGAAAAAGTGAAATGCCTACGGGATATATTAACAGTACGGAACAAAAATGAGGAAAAAATGACCTAAAAAAAATTATTACTGCCTCCTGCTTTTGTCCGTTGTCCCAGTTGTGGTGTCCGTGTTGAATGTCCATTGATCCTGAAATAAAGATTTGATTAGAGAGAAGTCATGAATGTTGCACGTTTATTTATCCTATATTGCATGCCCTGTGAATGATATTCCAGATAGACTATTACTAAATGAATTTTAAGTTTTGAAAAAAATCCAGTGTTTTGAACAGAACCGGAAGATGGAAACCGCCGGAGAAGTGATCCATGGGTTACTGAACCAGCACAGATCTCAAATGGGCCGTCTAATCCGAAATAGGATTGTGGCAAAAAACATTTATCGCAGTAATTTGCAGTTATTGAGTAATGAGCTTAAAGTAGAACGGCAGAGAAGAGAGGTATATTGTAAAAAATGAGAAATTTTCAAGAGAAAAATTTAGAAGCTAGAGGCTGAAAAGAAGGAGCTGGAAAAAGCGTTGAGAGCTGAGAAACGAGAGACTGCACGGTTGACGAGAGATTTGAAATCGTCACAAGAAAACACAAAGAGGGAGATGAGAAGGACTGAGGAGTTGTGTAAAAAGGAGAGGGAGAAAACTATGAAGGCGTTGAATCCTTCACCTGGAAAGCCATACGATGAGCTCAAGAATACCGAAGCAATGAAAGAGCGCACTGCGAAAGCAGTAACAGCGATGAGAAATATAGCAGGTCATTGATTTTGAAAAAAAAAACGTAGTTCGAACCCGTTAATTTAGGACAGCCTAGTTCTCGGTTTTTCCATCACGTCAACACCCATCTCCACGAAACTGGAACACAGAAAACTCGTTTGACCCCGTATGAAGGACTGCGCCTCTATCATGATCTCAATTTTACAAGGGATGGATATGATGGGCTAAAAAGATGGATGCACAAACTAGGGATCTATGACCCATTCCCCTCTAAAGGATCCATCACAAAACTAGAAAAAGAAGTGGCTGATAAGGAATTGTATACAGTTGGAAGTGAGGAGGTTGTGAAAAAGGATGGAGTGAGAAAGAAGGTGGATTTTGTACGGTTGAACAACTTGCAACAGTTCTTCAACGACAAAATTCAAAACCTATTGGACAGTGGCAATTTGAAGTTCGATAGGTCTACAGGGGATACAATTTGGCTAGCCATTATTGGTAATAAAATTATAGTGAAATAGGCGTTTTTTGAAGTAAAAAATTTAGGCGACAAAGGTAGTGATGAGTCAAAATTGTGCGCCTCAATCGGCAATGTGGACAAGCCAAACAACTATTCGCATCTCGTTCCTCTAGGAATTTTCACCGACGATGACACGGCAGAGAATATTGCTAGGTACCTGGGACCCGTGGTGGAACAACTGAACCAACTCGATTTTGTGGAGGTGGAGCTAGAGGGGAGAAGGGCCCGGATTCCCGTTTCACAATACCTCGTTGGCGACATGAAGCTGGTGTATTCCTGTGTCGGCCATCAGGGTTGCCAATCGACTTGCAGCTGCATCTTCTGTTATCGGTCTGGAAAAACCAAAATTAGAGACTATAAAAGAGGTGAAGATTGGCAGCTCCGTACCCTTGAAAGTTACGTTTCTGATAGCAAGAAAAAAGGGAAAGCAACGAGTAATGTGAAGGAAGGATCTAGTATCCTATTCAAAAAGGTCTCAATGGAAAAGGTCGTTCCCTCCAGCCTCCACATTGCGATGGGATTAGGTCAAACGTATGGCATCAACGTTTTGAAAGATTTAGCAGACAAAAAAGACTCCTCTTCCGCGCAAAGTCTTCCGAAGAAAACACCAAAGAACAAGAAAGAAGCCAGGGAATTGGTGGAAAAAGAAGAAAGACGAATGGAATTTTGCGAGCAGATTTTGGATTCTTTTGAATGTGTAAAAACAGCATACGACCACCATTCCGTTCAGATGGTTGACGATGCCGATTTAGAGGATAATGATTGTCGCGCTCAATTTTGCGTTTTTCGAGATAGGATCATGGGGAAGGAGCAGTATTATCATCCGAAAATCGTTCAATGCATGGGTTGCTATAAGAAGCACCATGCAGTGTGCATCGGCATGTGGAAGGAAAAGGATTTCAATACCTGCGACTTGTCCGGCTCCATCCTTCAATGCTTCAGTTGTCGCGGCTACTCGCTTCCGAGGTTGATGGCTTCCGTCGCCTCTCATCTATCGTTTCTGAAATCAGAACGTGACAGTCAAAAAATAAAATTAGAGTTAGTTAATGGTAACTTTTAGACTAGTTAAATGTTCCTTTTAGTGATGTTTGCGAAAAATATGAGGAAAAATTGGCATTGTGGAGTGGTTTCGGTAAAACCAGACGAGAATTAGAGAGAATTTGGAGAAGATGGGGAGCCGACATCAGCGCACACAAGCAGGATTTCTGTGGAAATCACCTCTTGAAATTGCTCAACGCTGATGCCGTCGACGATTACTGCTCAATTCTAGACCAAACTCCCGAGCTTTCACACTTAAAAGAGTTCATGAAGAACTTGGGAAAGTTTCAGAGATTATGTGTGGCTCGGGAGATGAATGAAGAGGAAATGGCAGACATGGAAATTGCAATTGTAAAAATCCCTTATTCACACACACACATAAAATGGGAACGGTATTTCAGGAAGCGCTTTGGTTTCATTTGCAACAGTACGCTGGAGATATGAATGTCATTCCCAAGATGCACGTTCTTCTCGAGCACACAATGCCCTTCGTGCGCAAGCATTCAACTCTCGCAAAGACTAGCGAACAGGGTGTGGAGGCTCTCCATGCCGCTTTTAACCGCATTAAAGTTCGATTTAGAAACGACCGCGTCGCCACAAGGCGTTTAGAATACTGTTTTAGATTCTTGCTCTTTCAAAATCATGTTTCTGACTTCAGCTGATTCAACAGTCCCTTTTTCTTGCTTACCCGTCTCTTTCCCTTCTCCTTCACTTGTTTCGCATCCCCCATCTTGTTACGCCTTCCCAATTCCATCCTATCCCTCGCTGCACGACGAGTATCTGAAAATATTTCTTTTGCCTCGGATTTTTTAGTTCTTTTTATAACAATTGCCATGGAAAATAAACCTGTCTTTCGTTTTCCCTTTCGTTTCCACGTTTTTCCTTCCAAATCGCGTTTTTGTTGGTCTGCAACTTATAATAAACATTATTATTCGATCGAACATAGAGAAGAGGTAAAAATTACAGAAAATTACGAGTAAAAATCACATAAAACGAGCTAAAATTAGCCATAAAATTCGAAAACGTTTCGAAAACTCCTCTCTCCCGCCAGTGTACGTAAAAACACCCGTTCGAATGTTCACCGCCACGCGCAATGAACCTTTGCGCGTCAAATGCGTCCGATTGGGGCGCGCTTTCTGATGTAGCTGCCGGCAGGAAGTGCTCGATTTTTCTCTCGATTCAAACCGAATTGTTTATTTTCCGATATGTACATATAGTTAACAGCTAAATCAAATGATTTTCTACAAAAATTAATATCCTGGTGCAGTTCTTGGTGGTGGGCAGTGAGAGCATCCTCCAGAAGCACCCAAAGCTCCTTGTGCTCCTGGCTCTCCGTCGGCTCCAGGTCCTCCTGGAGCTCCATCGAATCCTTGATCTCCTGGAGGTCCAGCTGGTCCCTTGTTTCCTGGTCTTCCGTCGTTTCCACGTGGTCCTTGTGGTCCTGGTGATCCTGGCGCTCCACGAAGTCCTGGTGGTCCGGCTGGTGCTGGAACATCTCTAGTCTCTCCAGGCATTCCATCGTCTCCACGTCTTCCAGGATGTCCATCCTCTCCATTCGGTCCACGTTCTCCTTGCTCTCCTGGCCGTCCACATCTTCCGTTTCTTCCCGGCATTCCATCCATTCCAGGTCTTCCAGCACTTCCTGGTTGACCTGGATTTCCTGGAGCTCCCGGTGGTCCTGCTGGACAATCGATCTCGAATTCAGATCCATCCGAAGATCCATTATCCAAATCTCTTCCGTCTTGTCCGGGTCTTCCAGCTGGTCCATCTTGTCCATCTCTTCCTGGGCGTCCCGGGAATCCTGGTGGTCCGGCTAACCCGATTCCACAGCTACAACAGGATTCAGCGGAAGATGAGGATGACGTGGCAGCGGCGTCGTATGGAGATGGAGCCGGGCGACTTCCAGAAGATCGCGGTGGGGCTGCTAGAAGAATTTTTCGGTTTTTTTAGTGAAGAGCAGCGAAAAAATCAAAAAACTACCACCATATCCAGACTGTCTCTTCTCAATCCTTGAATTGGATCCTTTGGTAGATTGGTACATGTTTTCAAGGTTTTTAGCCCCATCTACACAAAACCCGACCTAAATTTTCAGAGTTTCGGGATATTTCAGTTAAAAATCAATAATTACATCACTCTGAACGGAACTTTGAATGTATTGAAGATAGGTGTAGAGACCCGGAATCAGAATAATACACATAATTCCAGCGGCAGTGCTGAATTTTTCAAATTTTGGGAATTCAATCAAGAAAAAAGATTACCTGACAACAGTAGCCACGAAAGCCACCTTTCGAAGCTCATCCTCTTCGGAATTCACCAACTTCTTCAAATCCATTTTATCACTAATCACCTCATTTCCCCCACTATTTATGTCTTTCACGCGTATCACTTTACTGCTTTATTACACGAAAAATCAGTGGAAAAAACTTATAAAAAAGGGTAAAAAAAACATTGATATAAATAATTAGAACACATGTTACAACCGAATTGATACGGCAAGGAAGGACAGATTAAAAAAAACATGTGTCTTCTGGAAATGATGGGGCGGAAGGTGGATGAGGTTTACAATCAAAAACCCGTTTGATACAACAACGAAAAGGTGATAAATAGATAGAGAGATTTAGCTTTTGGCCTGATCATCGACGTAAACCAGGCGCCAACGGCTTGGATTTGAGGTGTCGAGTAGGAAGAATTGACCATTGTCCCACGATGAAACCATCGGCTGATTGAACATCACACTAATCTTCGGTGAAACTCCAAAGAGCAACATTCCGTACAACTGCTTGCCGCAAAATGTTTGAAGCGCCTCTTTGAGATGAGCCTCATCGCGTGTCTCAATGCGCATCGGAATGTACAAATGCTCGTCGAGTCCGTCGTATTTTGCGATGTAGAACTCGAAATGGGTGGATGGAGTGTTGGTGGTTCTCGGATAGCGATTCGGCTCGCCCTTCCAGAGCTTTCGAAGCTTCCGAGCAATTTCAAAAGTGGGCTCGAACATTGGGTCACGTCTCCAGTCACTATCGTCTTCTGGCTCTTCGACAGCTCTTCTTTTTAGTGATGGTTGGGATGTTGTTGGCTCTTCTTTCGAAATAACCAGAGCAGGAATCGGAGGAATAGCCTGAAAACAAAAATAAAATACTAATTAAAAATCAATATTCTGTGTAAGCTCACCAGGTTTGGAGAAGGAAGATACATTTGTTGTGGAGCTGGCATTTCCTGTTTCAAAAATGGAAATTGTGCCAGGAGCATTTGATGATTCATTGGAGAAGCGACAGAAGTAACAGGAGCACCAGCAACAGGAGAAGCCAACATTGGAGCCGCTGCTGCTCTCAGAAGAGAGGAGGCGGCCGCGGCCGAAGACGACTGCTTCATCGCCTGAGCATAGACCGCTTGAGCTGCGGCAATTGTTTTCAGGTTCGCCTGCCGCTGCAACTCTTCTTTCTTTTTTTGCTCGAGACGTTCTGCCGCCGCTTCTGCGTCAGCCACTTGTTTTCGAATCTTTCGACGCTGATTTGGATCGGCGTTGTTTCCGACGATGTAGACACGATTCTTTTCGTAGTTATCCGGATCCAGACCGTAGAGCCGCACTTCTTCGGCTGTTGGTGCTTTGTGATTGTGTTCGTGGATGTAGGTGACAATTTTATCGCTATTGATATCCGTATGCATTCTGGCTTTGCATGTATTTTTGAATTCGCATCGCCAGAAATGCTTGTTTTGGCACGAGGAGATTTTGTCGAACGTCATGAAATACCCGTTTGAGAACACTTTTATTCTTGATTTTTTCGGTGGATCGCCTGTTGTTGCTGATGGAGATATGGCTCCTCCTGGCGCCACGGGGGTTCCTCTGGGGTGTGCTCCAAACAGCCTTGCGATCGCAGCACTTGGATCATCTCCGATGGATCCGCTGGCCAGAAACGCTTGGAATGTGGGATTGCTCTGAAAACTCTGAATTAAGTGATATTATACATTTGGTGTAAGAAGATAGGGGCGAAAAACGGCTATCAGGTTGAGGAGCTCGTAAAAAAGCCTTTTTACTTTTTAAGGCGCATGCAGTAATTTTTTGTAATGGTTTCAACGCGATAAAAATATTAATGTTAATTTTTACTGACGATCCGAACAGGTTTGTTGGAAAAATGGAGTTTTTCCGGTATTTTTTTCGAGAAATATTGATTTTTGGTTTGGAAAAAGAATAATTTTCGGAAAATAGGGATAGAAAAAGACATTTTTTAAACATCTTCCGCCTGTATTCAAGGCCTTTTACTGTGAAAATAATAAAGTTCCAGCAAGGATTTTTGATCTTTTCTTCCCCGGCAAAAACGCGCACTGTGGCAGGTAGTGGCAAGCGTTTTTGCCGGGGAAGAAAAGATCAAAAATCCTTGCTGGAACTTTATTATTTTCACAGCAAAAGGCCATGCCTACCGGCGGAAGATGATTAATACATGTCTTTTTCCATCCCTATCTCCTGAAAATTATTCTTTATCGTAAAAAAAGTCACTAGTTCTCGCTAAAAATGCCGGATGAACTCGATTGCTCCAAGTACCTGGTCGGATCGTAAGAATAAACTAACATTAATATTTTATCGCGTAAAACCATTACAAGAAATTACTGCATGCGCCTTAAAGAGGAGAAGGCTCTGTTACGAGCTCCTCAGCCCGATCGCCTGTTTTCGCCCTATCTTCGTACCCAA
>GL379911.1:85694-111497 GCA_000143925.2 Caenorhabditis brenneri | reverse complement strand
TTCGGATGGAAAATGAATCTCCCGATGAAAAGATGCGATGAGAAGACGTTTGAAGTGTGGCTTGAGCTGCCGAATGGAATGCACGACTACTTGATTAGTGTTTTGCGTTTCGATTAGTTTTTTCGAGGGAGTTTTCAATGAATTTTTGGTTTTTCTGAAGCTTCTTCTCAAAAATCTGTTATTATAAATTGGCGCCACTTTTATTTTTCAGTGCGCTCGAGCGCTTTTTCCTCCGTTCTCGTATTAATCACCGCGAATTTTTTAGGCTTCAAATTATTATTTTTGCTTGAAATTCTGGATTTTTCGCTTTTATTACTTGAAGGAAGTCAAAAAAGTTCAAATCAAATAATCGATAAAATGGCTGCAATCGCATCAGGTTCCCCGTTCTGCGTCTTATCGTCTCGTGGCCCACTTTTCTTTTCAACATTTAGGCAGCTGCAGTAGCAAAATACATTTATTTTGTGTTGAGAATCGGAATCCCTAATTTGAATTTATTATGCAAATCCAGTCGATTTGAAGACTGAATTTAGTGTGTTTTAGTCCGAAAATGGTTTTTTCCGAGGAGTCGTTTCTCGAATTTCGGCGATTGATTGGAATTTTGTTGCATTTTGTTTAAAAAAAAGCAGAAAAACTCCAATAATTTTCGATTTTTTCCAAATAAAATAATGCTGAACTGAAGAAAATTGAGAGAAACTGCTGACTGAAGCATTTCCCCTGATAAGAAATTTGCGGGAAGAAGTGACATGAAATTCGGCGATCTCGAAATGTAGAGCGCTTCATTTTCCGAGTGTGCCGAAAGATTCTAAACATTTCTGCTCAATTTCCCCCAGAAACTCTCGAGAGTCGCTTTCCATTCCCTTCAATTTCCTGTCTGCTTTTTCGTTTAGCCGGACTCTGATTCACCTGCGTCACACCTATTTTCGTTTTCGTTTTTCTTGTTCGTATCATAGATACAAACCAAAATCTCACCGAAAATTGTATTTTAATTGAAAACAGAAGAAGCAACGAGAGGAAGAAAAAGAAGGCGGAGTGGAGGCAAAGTCGTTTGCAACGAGGGACGCCAAAATAGCACGCGGAACTCAGAGATTGCCGCATAGGGCGCAGAGAAAAAGACGGGTTGTAGACCTCCCAGTCAGGAAACTACCGTCGTCGTGTGCACTGGGAGAATCATTCGATGGGCCACCCATTTTGTTAGATTTCGATAGTTTTCAAACGATGGTAGATGATGTTTGGGAGCAACTGCAGCCGCCATCACCTGAACCAATGTATCCAATGTATGAGCAACCACCACCGGAACCGATGGAAGTGGATGAGCATCCGGATCCACGAGTGGAACGAAGACGGCAGAAGATGATACGGTGAGTATCCACGGCTCTCCCATTCTGACATCTAATTCGTTTTAGTTTTTTAGACAAAGGGAAATTTTCCGAGACAAAATGGAGCGATTCGACTACTACTCGGAGATTAGCCGGCTAAGACCGCTGGATTGTCATTGGCCATTGATTGCCGGGATTATTCCGAAGAAAAAATGGCTTTGTGGATATGCATATGGACATAGATGGGCAGGGCCACAGGAGCATGGTAAAGATTAATTGCTTGTAAAAAAGTTGGGTTGAAAATATAAAATGCGTTCTTTTCAACTGAAGATGTCCAGAGCACGGACGGGCCCAAACCATAATTTTATAAGCCCAGCCCGGTCTGGTGCGCCCGATACTTCAGCACATTTTTTTCTAGTTTTCAGCCGAAAAGACACCGATTTTGATAAAACATTGATTGCTTTGATGCAAAATCTTAAATTTCATTTCAATCTAGTTGTTCTTCATCAAATTGTGGGTGGTAAATACTCAACTGCCATGTATCTCTACTGTTATTTCTCAACTGCTCCACGGAACTATTTTTCAGACAACAATCAACCGCCAGCGAACTTTAGGAATAGAAGATTCTTAGAAATCACATATTCACTTCTCTACGCCGCTGGAGCCGGACCATATTGTTCTGACGAAATTATTTTGTTCGTTTTCGAGCGAACAATGAAAATCATAGTTGAATATTGCAATTTTATGTACGATTTGGCGATAAGTAGGAACAAAAAGTCGATCACTTCTGAAGAGATCGAGGATCTGATATCAAGGTGTAAGATGCGGCAGTTCATGTATTATAAAAATTTTTACGTAAGTTTTAAGCAAAATGTCACTGGTTTTTAATTTCGAATCAGTTTCAGCCGGCATGGTATCCACGAGACGAGTATGAATTCAGGAGTCGATTCATGAGACGGATCCATGAAGCGTATCATGACGATCCAAATATGCGGGATATCTACTATTCCGAAGAGATTTTCGCTGTTATGCAACAAAGAATAGCACGAATATGGCCATTGTCGATGTACTTCTTGAATTATCCATTGGCAATGTTTGGACTAGATCAGTTACACTATCATATGGCGTATAACGCTGATGAGTATGGAAGGCTGTCAATGTACACGGCGAATCGATTTCATGAGGCTATCGGCTCACCGCCGTTGGAGACTGATCTCATTACGGTGTTGAATTGGTTGGCGAAGCTTGTTGTTAATGAGGTAGTTTTTCGAGTTTTTTGTCTGTAAGGTCCACCATGGTTTTCGCGAGCATTCGGGAGCTATGAGACCGGCGAATTTCAAAATGGAAAAAGCTTTGAACATCACAAAAATCTCTGTAGTTTTGGGTAAAACCTATTCAAACGACGTGGAACTTCCTGTATACAGCTGTATGCAATATACTTTCCATCTTTTAGATTGTATACCGAGCAGTAATCCTGTGGCAAGATACTCTCGGTCTTGGAGGACCTCCGCTTTTTCATTGTTATCTTGCATCCATGCGTAACGACAGGCTTGCTAATGGAACAGGTCAGTTGTTTTTAATTACTGGGGACCGACCAGAAATGTATGTGAGGTTTTGATATGAGACTTATATTATTCGAACGCTGGCCCAGGAATAACTTAGAACCTCAGTTCAGCTTTTGCAGCGTACTATTTGTAACCTAGTTATTCAGAAAATGAGGCATTATATTTTTGCATTGAAAGCCACTTTTTTAGAAAATTTTAGTTTTCTGGAAAAAATGGGAGAGATTCCGTGCTAATTCTGATCAGTCCTTAGTTATATTCCCCTTCTACTATTCCTCACCCTCTCCAATCTTTCAGATGATATCCTGTTCAACCTAGACTTCAACATTGTTCACTCTGCCCTACCCATAGATCATCCCGAATTCGAAATCCGTTCGCGACCCCTACACCCGGATGTCCAAGGCTACTACATCCGAAAGAAGATGCTGGAAGCGATTGAAGAGTATCGAGATAGTTTCTATGAACGGCACTGTCGAGCCGGGTGCCCAGACATGTATCAGAATAATAAGAGCATTTTTGAAGTGAAAGAATCTAGGAAACGGTGACAACTGCATCCTAAATTTTTATAAATAATTGATTTTCTAGACTCATAATTATCCGTTTTTTTTTTTGTTTTTTTATATCATCAATTATTGTCATTTTTTCGAATTAAAATCAAATCTCGATTTCCACCTCTCCCTTCCCCCGATCACTCATTCTTCTTGTGTCATTTTTTGATTCGCTTCCTAATAATTCTGGTTTTTTCTTTGCCTTCCCATCCGCTTCTCTTTCTGTGTTCCTTTTCATGATAATTTGTACAGATTGCTCATAAAAAACCGCATCCATCAGTCATATTATCGATCGCACCCCGTTTCTCCGGAAGGAGGGCTAAGTAAACACGCCCTACCGAACGCTGTGAGTACTCGATGCGCTCGTGTGTGCAGTTGGTTTACATTCGAAAGTGTAAAGCCAACAGGTCAGCCGCTGTTCGAATCTATTCGAATATATGTGGATTCCTCGTCGGCGAGTTTATTCTGTTCATTGTGTTTATCTCGTTCTTGCTTTTCGAATTTATACGTAGAACTGGAGTTTCGAAATAATTTCGAAAATAAAAATAAGGTGGCGGGTGTAGCACATTAGTAGCAGCACATTTGGATATAGGGCGAATCAATAGAGTGAGTTGGCATTTTTTGAAAAATTACTGTTTTGAAATTGTTATATTTTTTGTGCAGTTCGCAGCAAATATTGGATTCAGCCTGTCTAGTTTTGATATATAACTCGTAATTTTTTCCGGCTGTTTTCGAAATTTTGAATAATTGCTTGGCAGGACTACGGCTATGATAGAAACTGGAATTTTCTATTAAAGTTGCCAACAAACATTGACCTTTCTAGGAATCTTCAATTATTTATGGGTTTTATATAACGGGAAACGTCTACATAACCCTGTAACTTTTCGTTGAGTATTCAATTTTTCATCATGTTTTGGACTCTGTGCTACTCTGTTTTAGAGTTCAATCTAGGTAGCGCATCACGGAATTATATTTTGTTAGTGAGTTAAATTTCAAAAAAAAAAACTGTTTCGAGATTGTTCTAACTTTTCGAAAATAGAAATATAAAGACAGTGGTAGCACAGTAGTCGCAGCACATTCGGAAATATGGGCGAAGATCGAAAATTGGAACTTTCAATTAAGGTCACCAATTCAAATTCGGCGCATATTGACTTTACTTGAAAAACCCCAAATATTTATCAGTTCCCTATAACAGAAAATGGAAATGAATTATGAACTCTTCCCCAAAATTTCACCGTTTCTTCATGCTTTGAATTCTGTCAGACCATTTTTCAGATGTTTAACTGTACCATTTTTTTATAGTACGTGAAATATTTATAGATTCGTTGATGAGTTGGTATTTCAAAAGTTACTGTTTCGCGATTGTTATCAAGCTTGTGGAGTTTGCAGTAATTATTACGTCTTCATTGAGTCTGTTTTGGTATACACAAGTTGAGTTTTTGGCATTCAGACTTCAGTACTTACTGACGAATATATAGAGAAGTTCAAATAATTCCCTGGAAAGGCTCTAGGTTATATGTAGGTGAAAACCAAAGTTAGAGCATTCAAAAATTATTGCCTTTATTAAACCCCCCCCCCCCCCCCAGCTATTTATGAGTTTTATATAACAGAAAATGTCTATAAACCGTTTATTCTTCCAACTTTTCGTTTAGAAAAACTTCTCTGTTTTCGCACGTTTTTAACTCTGTCATATCCTGTTTTAGAATTTTATATTTGCACAATTATGTTAGCCAACTATTGACTTTCTTGTAGAAATCCCAACTAGTTATGAGTTTTATGTAACAGAAAATGCCTGCAATTCGCGTACTGTTTTAATTTTTCGTTGGAAATTCATGTTTCATGTTTTAGAATGCTCGTTCAGTGATAGCTCTATCAATGTTAGCGAATGCAGCAGCAAATAAAATGATTTGAACAATGAGTTGAGTTTCTAAAAAAATCTCTGTTTCGAGATCATCATAATTTTCGAGGAGTTAGAAGTAACTAATCATGTCACGTTTTTAGAAAAATATGCATTGAAGAACATTTAGGATTCCTATTCTGCACATTCATTCCGGTTATATTCAGAAATAATCATGCCTAGAACTTTTGTATTTTTTAATAGATGGAGATGAAATATATTGTATTTTTTGCAATCGTCGAGAGATTAGCTTCATTCATGAAACCTAAACACTTATCAAGGATGTATAACAGAAGATTTCTTGGTGACAGTTTCACCACTTTTCTGAATTCTGTCACTCTGTTACTTCATAGGTGATAAAATAATATACAATAATTTAATGTTATCACATTCTTGTTAGCACCGTTTTTGATGTTGACGTTATACCGAGTTACACGTGCCACATGAAAAATTTCACTCTTCCACTGAAGTTTTATAAGAATGACCATAGGAAGACGTTTGGTATCAGCGTTTTTCTCTCCCCTTGCTCCAGATAAATCATTAGTCAACTATTTCTCTTTCAATATGAAGGTTTCAAGTGTCTATTAGAAACAGTTCCAATTTGCTAATTCCTATTCCCATACCAGCAAAGTTCGATTTTCCTACACTTCATCTTGTCTGATATGCATATTTTGAAATTCGGAGATGATTACTTACCTACCAACATGACAATTATTTTTAAAAAACATATAAAGTTTGTGTAACCGAAATTGTTTGTAAATGGTGTATTGTTTTTTGCTCTCTTAAAAAAATATACCGTTTAGTGGGGTTTTAAAATGGGCTATTTCCTGCTCAAGATTAATTGTAAGTTGCTATCAAGAGGTGTCAGGTAGAAAACAATCTTTGATCGTAGAAATCCAGGCATTTCAATATGCACTTTGAGATGTATTGACCTTATGAGTACTCTCAATCGCCATCCATCACATGAAGAGTTTACCGTTTCACTGAAGTTTCAAATAAAGATGAATGGTACCCGGTTTATTCTTCGTCTTTGATTTCTTAACGTGCTCTAGTTGTAACTTGGGTGACGGTTACGTAATTTTGAAGCAACAAACAACCCGATTTTGAGAAAAAAAATCCTCCAATTTTCATTCACTTTGTTAAATAACTTTACGAATTCGGAGAAACATGATTCGGGAGTTTTTTTTGAATGAAAGGTGGTTATCAGGTGACGAAGATTCTAATGAAATTGACTTTATTTGGTGATCATAAATACTTATCAAGTTTCTAAAACATGAAATGTCTGCAAGCCGGTAAAAGTTCAACTATTCTCACAAAACTTCACAGTTTCGTTGAGTTTCCTTTAGCTATATCAACTCTCATTTTCAGTCGGTTGTTTCTTTCGAGAAGTAATACGTTCAATCAGTGAGAAACCATAAAACTTTTTAATTCATTTATGAGTGCACGCCATCGATCAGAAATTCAAAGTTGTGCAGTAGTTTGATAGGGATAAGGGTTGGTATTTGGTTAATAGTGGATTCGGATTACTTTGTATCCTTTTCAAAGACATTCATGACTGATGAGAGTTACAAAACTATTCCCATCACACTTCATAACTCCAGAAAATAGCCTAATGAGTAAATTCAACTGCCAGAAACAAAAACCACTGTTCCGTAGATGCTTAATACATGAGCTGTTAAATTTTTGTTGCTGAAGATCAAACGGAAAAGAATTGGTTGAAGGATTTCAACCCGTTTGTATGAGCTTATGTTACTACATACACCCATTTTGGCACCATAAAAAACCACCACAAGAAATGAAAGTTTTGTATACTGTCATGTTTTGAAAACTTTGCGAAACTGCAACTCCTCCAAACTTCCATTTGACTCCTACCTTTTATATTTTTCTCATCCTGCCAAAAGCAAAAACACACTAAAACATACTCAAGGAATATCTCTCTCGTTTGTCTTGTTTGATTGAAAATTAACACTGGCTCTAGCAGTCACTTGTTTCCATCCCCCTAATGTAAGTTATGTGAAACTGGAAATCTTTAAATTTTTTCTCTCATCTCCACTTTCTGATTTTCTGTCTAGCCATAGAAAAATCTATTATGGAATTGCTCTGAGTCTCTATTCTAGGAAGGGTGTACATCCTACATGAACTGTCAATCATTATTCACAATGCCACCTGGAGTTAGATACATATCTTTCCTTCCCCTAAGGGTTCTGTGACAGGTTGTCTGCGCAATGCCTCACCCTTTTATCGTTCCTAATCATTCGCGTAGAGTTATTAACCAGTCGGTGGCGCCGCCTACGGCGGCTCACCTCCTTTTTGTTCGTCGCTGCGCTCCTCAATGGGGGGTTAAGTTGCCACGCTTAAACTCTTTTTTAATCATTAGGCAGTGATGCACCCTAAGCCTCCTTCCTGTTCCAAAAATGTTGCTAATTTGAACTCCCGCCAAAAATTTTGATATGTCGAATTCCCGCCAAAAAGTTTGAAAATTTCTGGAAGTTTCTGGAAGCTCTGGAAGTTTCTAGAAGTTTCTGGAAGTTCTGGAACATTCTAGAAGTTTCTGGGAGTTCTGGAACTTTCTAGAATTTTCTGGAAGCTTTTCGACTTTCCAGGAGGTTCTGGAACTTTCTGGAACTTTCTGGAAACTTCTAGAATTGTCTAGAAGTTCCTGGAACTTCTGGAAGCTCTGGAAGTTTTTGGAAGTTCGAGAAGCTTCTGGAAGCTCTGGAAGTTTTTGGGTTACTGTAACTACCGTAATCCTACAGTGATTTTCACCATTTTTTGTTGGTGTGCTATTGTGGTCCCGTAGATACTACGTGTAAAAGTTGGATTAATTCCGTTCATTCCGAACACGTTTTCCAAAAATGGGTTACTGTAGCTACCGTAATCCTACAGTAATCTCCACCATTTTTTGATGTTGTACTATTGGGGTCACTTAGGTAGTACATGCAAAAAATGGAACGATTCTGAGCACTTCGAACCCGTTTTCTAGCCGTTGCTGAGTTATCTGGTTACTGTAGCTACCGTAATCCTACAGTAACCCGTGCTCCAAACTTTATTGAATTGAAGCGCTCGGTGACCCATGACTACATGTCAAATATGGTAGAAAACGGTCGAGGGGTACGAATGTTATTCAGTGATAAGTGTCGGACAGACACACACACACACACACAGAGCTATTCCTTTAGTATATAGAAGAGATAAATTTCAAGATAGCGAGAGACAAGTAGGAAATAGTTTTGATTGGAGAAGGGATTTCATACTGAATCTTCTGTTTCGCTGAGGTTTTATGGTCAGCTTTTCCATTTTCTTATATTAAAAGATGCTCTGTTGAATTTCCCAATAGATTAGTAGTTCCTCAGTTACCAATTCTTTCTGTTGCTGTCTTAAAAGTTAGTTATAGAAAAGATAAAATCGACTGTTCTCGAGTTTTCTTGTGTTTTCTCAAATATGCGAAACTGCAATTTTTCCCTCATATTCCCTTTGTTTTCCTTGATTATTTCTCGTTTCCTTTCCGCAAGAAGATGTGAAACCCCGGCCTTTTTACATTTACTCGTCTTCACTCACCTGAAGGAGTTGTCTGCTTCATCCTTCCTCTACTCCTCCACCTTCATTTTTGACTCGTTTTCTTATCCATCTTCTTCATCTCGACCTCACACACACATACCAATGATCCCCAATTTCTCCAGAAAACAATGGCTCGTCCAATCAACATCGATGCTCCACTCTCCGCTGGAATCAGAAGAAACAAGCCGGGAAAGAAGAACTTCAAGAGAACCGCCGCCCCGATCAAGAAGTCCTCCATGGGAGTCAAGAAGCGTTTTGGAGGAGGCGCCGGAAAACCATCTGGTGCTAGACCGATCGGTGGAGGAGCCGGAAGACGTCAAAGTGGAGGAGGATTCAAGACTCTCCAAAGATCCATCGGAAGCAATGGTAACGACTTCTGAATTCAACAACTTCAATTCGAATTCTTCTTTTGCAGATAACCGTGAGGTTCGTCTGAACATCTCAAACCTCGCTCCATCGGTCCTCTCAAAAGACCTTCGTCAACTCTTCACGGACTTCCGAGTCAAGAATGTCTCTGTGAACTTCAATGAGCAAGGAAGGGCAGCTGGAACTGGAGATCTCACTTGCTCTAAACGTGATGCTGATCGAATTATTCAAAGTTTCGCTGGAGTCGCTCTCGATAATAGAGAAATGAAATTCGCTATCATTGACACCTCCAACATTGCCAGCCGTGTCAAATTCCCAGCCGCTCCACCAAGAACTGCACATAGAGCACCGGTTCCAAACCGTAGACCAGCTGGAAAGCCAGCTGGAAAAGGAGCCGGAAAGCCAGCCGGTAAACCAGCTGGAACCAAGAAGGGAAAGAAGCCAAAGAGGGAGCCCCAGGTGAAGAAGACTGTCGAGGAGCTCGACGCCGAACTCGATGCCTACATGGCACATGCCTAATTTCGATTCGATATATTGATCTCAATTTTATATACCTTTCATCTTGTTCATAAATTATTGAAGTTGTCATTGTAATAAAGCTTTCGGAGATTTAAGAATGAGTCTGTTTCAGTGTGTTTACAAAGAAAGTTAGAGAAACCTGTGAGTGGTACATTGGTGACTCGTTTTAACACAGTGCCGTTTTTTCAGCAAGTAGTGAAGTAATCTTTGCGGTATCCCGCTGAAAACTCAACTGAACATCAGTTTTCAAGAATTTTTTAAATCTTAAAAATATCTGAAAATGCGATTCATGCTGCTGCAATTGAATGTTCCTTCCACTTTTCCTGTTTCAATAAGGTGTTATCATGGAGTTTGAAAATATATAATTGGTATAACGTTGACATCCTCTCCTGACATATATATGCCCCATATTTGCATGCTTTCGGTGTTCTTTTCTTTTTTTTTTCAAATGTTTTTTCTGCCCCAAAAAAAGTTATATTATTTCTTCCCACGGGTGATAGCTCCTCCATTCACTTTCTCCGATGGCATCTTGACTCCCCATAGAAGCTCCAAAAGACCTTCGAATTTATTTTCCGCCCTAGTACGGATTTATTGGCATTTATTCTACCCAATGGTTTTTATTTCCAGTTATTATTGGCCAACTAGCTTCACAGGCTCTGTCTGCTTTTGAAGGTGCCATGACAAATAGAAGTACAATGGTTAAAATGGAGGTACCATCGTTTCAATCAAGTTGATATGACGGGAAAATTCATATCAATGTTTCTTTCAATCAATGTATTTTTTAAAAATCTTAATTCGTTTCAGTATTTTACATTTCTTAAAGCTTTTCCATGTTCTAATCAAGGTTGATGTTTATTTAGCAACAATTATTAAGAAAAAACAGTAGAATAGATTAAAAACTCGACGGTGTTGTGTTGCGATGTCGTGTTGGCCTTTGCGACTTCTTTGTTTTAGCACCGGTTTGTTCCTTCACAGTTTTTGGAGCGGTACGATCACGACCCATATTTGAAACCGGTCCATTTTTGGAGTAGCTCGTACTCTGTTCAATTGATTTTTCAACAACATGAAACTCATCAATCGCTACTTGTCCCAAAAAGAAAACTCGCATCGGTCCCGCAACGATGACAGAACGATGGTAAAAAATTTTCAGTTGATGGTTGATGGTAACCTATGTTTCATTAGAGCGGTTAGTAAACTTCCATTAAAAACTGACCATAAAATTGTTTTCCTGTAGTTTAATAGAAATTCTCAATACTTTCGGTGGCTCAATTTCGACTCCTAACTTTTCTTCATTTCTCCACTTGCTCGTCATGTATGAGTTGAATACTATTACCTAAGAAACAAAACATGTTTAAGTTTATTTATCTGACAACTTTACCTGTTCGTCTGGTCGAAAAGAAATACCGAGCGAAATTTTTTCTTCGTCCTTGAAGCCATTCAGGAAAATGCCAAATCTTAAAAAAGAAAACAATGGAACCCAACGATAAATTTATTACACTTCACTTACCGTCCAATGCAAAGCAAACGAATAACGATTTCATCACCTTTTTGAAACAACGGAATATCAGTCTCGTGAACAAATTCTTCACCAGAGTCAAACACATTTTTGTAGTTCTCCTTGAAATCTTCTTGGATAACGTCGAAACTTCTTGATTCATTTTTTAAAACATGTTTCTGCAACAAAACGCAGTTCATATTTTAGGAAAAGAAATAATAACCTACCCCTTCATGAGTATATGTTGTAACCCTCGATTGGGAAAATTGAGGAAAAGATGCCAAAATGAGGAATAAGACGAAGATCATCATGTTACCTGAAATAAATGCAAACAATGAATTCCAAGAGAGCAGTAAGAAAGTAAGAAATGTTACGATTTTATGCTATAACTATTCAAATAAAAATCAATCGCCTTTTTTGTCGAAGAGACCTGCAGGCAAACAACGAGACTCTTTCGTTTTAATGAACACATATTAATATAGATAATCTTTTAGCGGGTTTTCTTTGTTTTCTTTATGATAGGTGTAAATCCATTATGTCTTTGTCTGGACAAATATCTTCTCGTCTGACAGGAGTCCTCTTTATTTCAAAGAGCAGATGTTTGTTGATAAAATCTGTTTTCGAGGGTAGCCCATTGTTTTGTTTTTGTAATAAGTGTAAATCCATCAACTTTTCGGTTAAGGATGTCGATGAACAACGTCCCGTCACTCGCCGAAAAATGGTTTATTCCATGCGAACAACTAGCCCTCCACAAACTACTCGTGGCCGGACCAATGCCCAAAATCAACAGAAGAGATCTAACACAAAAAAAAGAAAATACAACAACTCCATCTCATCAAAATGTCGACAACACAACCGCCTCCGAACAACGACACCGCCCACGTCGTCGGCTACAAGGACCACGAATCAGACTAAAACAAAGGCGACTTCTTCCCAACGACCAAGACCATAATTACAACCATTGTACCTCCATTTTATCCATGCCAGCTCCATTTTGACCTCGCACCTCCATTTCTTCATTTAAAAGCAGAAAGCGCCGCTTCATTTACATCTTCTCAAATTAGAACCTCGTTGTCGCAGGATCAAAGTGAAGACCATTAGAAAACGTTCGCTTTTATTTTACGCGTTGATATGTTGATGAAGATTTAGTTTGAAATAAAAACAGTTTTATTGCAAGAATTCCCGGTATCAAAAACTTTAACAAAATTAAAAAAAATAAGTTAAAAAATAGGGATAGAGGTAACTATAAAAAAAAACGGCGCACGAACTTATTTCGACAACGTTAATATCCCTCACGATTGCGCCTACTGGTTTCATATTTACTGAACTGTAAAATGCCACTTATCTGTGACAGAAAAGTTTGTTACGAAGTTTCACGAATTCAGTGTTAAATCTAACACTGAACATGGCTCATTTTGAAAATATCTAGATTACAAAAAGTCGATTGCAGAAACTGAATTCAGTTCTATGGTTAGTTTGGAACCAGCTATCAAGTGATATAACTATCATTTAGGAACCGCAAGGACATGCCTGGTTAGTCCCCAGGAAAATAACAAAAGATAACAAATTTTCTAAATTTGTCGCAACAAGTACGAGAATGAGTTGCTTTTTTAAAAAATTGTTTTTATTTCAATAAACCTTTTGAATATGATCCGAAACAAAGCATGATTAGGAAACGGAAAATGTCGAGTTTTGACTTCAACTTTTAGTAGTCTGTTTTTGTGTTCGCTGTATTGTCGTGATCTCAAAATTACCAGTTTCAAGAACTGCATACCTGAGAAAAAGCAAAGGAGCACACAGTGAAACCTTTGATTCGACAACTGGTTATACGTCTGGCACTTCGGAAGAATGAGCACTCGAAACAAATGAAACAGCTGAAACATTAACGAGTTATGATTTTTAGATCGTGTAAATGTTCTTGGATTTGCATAGCAAAAGAAAACATTAGAGCTGTGCTGTTCATCAACACTTTCACTACTTCGCTGATAGAAAGATCATACAGTTCCAACTTGACGTTAAATGTTTATTGATTATATGAATAAACGTTTATGAATGAACATCAAAATAACTCGAATTCCCACCAACAGACAGAAGCAATGCTTTTGACCTCCAAGAAAATGTTCCAAATTTTGTCCAGAGGTTTTTTCTCTGCTGTTGGGAAATCACAACTCCTATTGGGCAAGTATTGAATTTTCTAGAAAATCTCCCAAATATTTATGAATCATTCTTATATATAAAACGCAAGCGAATTTTGTCCGGATGTCCGGATGTCCGCAGAATGGAAAGAAAGAGGAAGTTCACGAGCAAAACTTGAACTTGAAACCTTTCGAACAATATTCACGTGTTTTCCCTACTGCGCCAAACCAGCATGACAATTATAAAGTAGAAAGAAACAGATAAATGAAAAAAAGCTCACGTGAATAAATTTGAAATTTTGTGATCTTCAGTTATAGTGAGCGGCGTAGCCGCGAACAGTTCAGACTGCAAATGCGCCGGAGGCGCAGGGGCAGTCTGGTTTTATATAACAGAAAACGTTTGTAAGCCGTGTATTGTTCCAACATTTATTTAAGGATTTACCGCTTCATCATGCTTTGAATTCTCTCATACCCTTTTTTAGAATGCTCGGTTGGTAGCGCTATAGGGAATGTAGAAAATTGATAGATTTTTGTAAGCGAGTTAATTTTTCAAAAGCTACTGTTTCGAGATTCTTATCAATATTGTGGAGTTTGCTGCAACTGATCCCATAATTTTTTCTAAACTATGCACTTGATGACTTTTTATTTGGTTTCCAACGGCTAAACGAAACGTTGTGAAAGGACCCCCAAATATTTATCAAGCTTGTTAAACAGGATATTTATTAAATTTGTTAGCTAGTTCACTTTTTGTTGAGAATTCATCATTTTGTCATTTTCCAAAGACTGTCGTACTCCTACTAGTTTTAAAAGCTTGATTTTAAACCAGTGATTCAGTAGCGAACATAGCTGCAAATTAATAGATTTGGTTAGTGAGTTGGCATCAAAATATTACTGTTTCGATATTATTGTAATTGATGTGGAGCTAGCAGTGTTTAATGCGTGAAATCAAATGAATTGGTTTACGTTACGTTCGGCGTTCCGATTTTTGTACGATTTGTCGATTTCAGAGAATGTCTTAACATGTCAACCTTCTGCTTTTGTAATAGGTATGTATATACCATAATCGCAGATAAAACGCAAAACTACATCCGATTGACTTCATTAATGAAAGCTAATTTTTTGTCAAGTGTGTGAAGCAGAAAATATTTGTAGACCGTGTAATGTTCCAATTATTCATCCAGAAGTTTTTTGTTTCGTGATGTTTTGAATTCTTCCATAATCCGTATTCGAATGCTGATACGGTTTTTGATTTTTTATAGCTGGATGAAACTATAACGACAGAAGAAAGCCATCACTATTCGACTGACACTGTTTCTTTTTGCGCTACACCAAGTCACACCCACCATATAAAAAAGTTTGCTGTTCCGCTGACGTTTTTCATACGTACGTCCATATGAAGGCATTCGGTATGTACTTCTTTTTTTAAGCACACAATTGATTAGAAATTCACTGTTTTACAGTAGTTCTATACGGGGACGGATTGGTGTACGAAATCATGGTTTATGAGAGTCCCATTGATATCCCACATCACTTCATAACTCCAGAAAACTTCTTAATGCGTAATTATACAGTTTTAAACAAAAACCACTGCTCCGTTAAACCTAAATACGTTAGATGTCAGAATTTTTCTTGCTGGATATGAAGTCAAGGTGAACTAAAGATGGCAATTGAAGCGTTTGCATAACCTTATTAGAAGTACTGCAAGGTTTGAAAACTGTCATGTTTTAAAAACGGCGCAAAACTGCATTTACCAATTTTTCACTATATTTTTTGTATTTTTTCACCGGTAAACCAGCTGGAGCCCAGAAGGGAAAGAAGCCAAAGAAGGAGCCCCAGATGAAGAAGACTCTTGAGGTGGTCAACGCCGAAATTGATGCTTTCATGACACATGCCTTATTTCAATTCGATATACTGATTTCAATTCTGAATACCTTTCATCTTGTTCATAATTTATTAAAGTTGTCATTGTAATAAAGCTTTAGGATATTTAAGAATGAGTCTGTTCAAAAATATCTTGAAAAAAGTATGTGCGTATTCTTAATAGTTTACAGTTTTCTCCATGCGTACTTAGTTTAGTCTTGTGTTTATCACATTGCCATAGTTTAACAAGCCTACAGTTTCAAGAAGTGCATACCTAGGAAAAAGCAAGTGAGCACACAGTAGGAGAGTAGTTCTGTGACTGGTCTGTTGATGGAATAATTGAACTTAATGTGTTATATCAGGCAGAAATTCATAGCAAATGAAACAGTGAATTTGGCATTTTATCTTTCGGTTTCCAGCATTTCGGAGAGGAGAACCCTGACCACTCACGATGGCTGAACACTCGAAAGAAATGAAACAGCTGGAACAGTATTTTTTTTTAATTCTGGGATCGCGTATTTGGTCCCGTGGTTGGAACTTTTAATGTCCGAAGAATGAACAGTTCCTGGACATATTTTCCAATGAATACAGAAAAAAATCTTCCAGTTTCAAACTGACCATAAATATCTACTGATTGACTGAGAAACGCTATTCAAATTTTTTTAACATTCGGGGCTACTCCGTATTAGAACTGACCGCTGTAGAACTGTATCACAATAGGAATGATCACTGTACCCCCAAACCTCGGATAGGGTTTGATCAAAGCTAAAAGGGCCGGACCGGATCAAATCCGACCAAAACAGGACGGGCCTGGCCTCAAAGAGACTGAATACAGCCTGAATTTCAAAATTAGTTTTTTTTACAGTTCCAATGCGGTCATTTGTTGTACTAGTACCCACAAGTGCTGTTTCCTATCCTCTTACCGTTGCACCTGTGACATGCCACTCTATTACAGGTTTCCGGCACACCTTCACCGCTGCAAAACCCTTCGCTAATAAAACATCACAAATAAACAAAAATCAAAAGTGTCAAAAGAGATGCCGAAAGTCTTCCCCATATCATCAATTTGAGAGAAAAGAATCATTTCGGCTTTTGAATCAAAGTGCCAATTAGGCATGCGAACGTCAATCTCTTTTTGTATTCCTCCGTCTTCAGTGCCTATAAAACTTGTGTGTGTTTTCTTTCCGTTCTCCATCCCCCTTTTCCCTTTTCCTGTGTCCATTTTAAATGTGATTATTGTTATTACACAGTTCTCGATGCTTCTCCTTCGTCTCCTTTTTTCTTCAACTGATTCTGATTCAAAAGTATTTTTTATTGTCGCTTCTTCTCATTTTTATTGTTTACCAAAACATATCTATCGAGCCGTTTTGTGTCGTTTCTGGTCACCGGTCGACCGCCCCGCCGAATCCACTTGACCCATAATCAATCATCAAAATACACTCAAAACTCTCCTTTTTTCTGCAAAATCTTTTTGAGTTTTTGAATTTCGATTTTGACTTTTTTATTGGTTTGATAGTTTCTGGAGGTAACTTTCCGAGTTTTGAAGTTTGTACTTTTTCATTTTTGGGATTTATATTCAGTGGATTACTAGATATGAATTTCTCGGAAGTCTTTCTTAAAGCATTTGAAGCAGTAAAAATACTGCTATGAATTTGGAGTTTGTTTAATTATTTTAGACAAAGATCAAATAAGCAACATAATCTCAAAAATCATAAAAACCGCTCATCACAAGTTTTTGAAACAGGCCAGATTTTTTTCTTGGATAACGCAGATCCTCTGTTCAGTACCATGAACACTCGTAACTTACTATTTGTAGTTTTGGAAACGGGGAAAATTATTCAATGTTTTGAAATTCTGAAAAAAAAAATTGATATACCTGTTTCGCATATGTTACGAGAAAAGGGGAGAGATCACAACTAATTATCACAATGATTTAAAACGAAACAAATTTTTTGAGTCAAGGTCTTTATGAAATAAAGACATCTTTACATCTACCACCAGCTTTTTTCATTTACGGTTCATCGGTTTTGCAGCATAGCAAAACAAAATTATCAACATACTTGTCAAACCACTAATAATGAAAACTGACAACTAATCTTCATACGTTATCGAATCAGAACAGTATTCGTTTTCCAATTTTCTTCAAAAGCTCTGAACACAATCCATTAATCACCAAGAAAATCCCGAGTCTCTTATTATCAGATTTTGAAACCTAGAAAATTAGATATTTGAAAATGTTCGTGACTCGTTAAAGGTTTTTTACTGTACTTAAAATGATCATCATGAAAAGTCGCAACCACCTATCACAAATTTTCGAAACAAAGAAAATGTTTTGGGTTAAGGGCGCTATAAATGTCGATCCTATCACCAAGTAAACTCATATCTTCTTGTTTGTAGTTTTTTGAAGCAGAAGATATTGATTGTTTCAAATTGTTCATAATTTGGTATGCTTGTTTTGCTGTGGTTCTGTACAATTTTCCAAGAAGTATTTTCAAAAGCCATTGAAACAGGGAAATACGGGGTTTTTTCCGGGGTTATGGGTTTTCAAAAAGCAAAAAAGAAACCAAACTATCCGTCAAATCACCTTCATGAAAACTGACAACTAATCATCATACATTTTTAGAACAGTATCCATTTTACAATTTTCTCGAAAAATACCAAACGCACACTGCAACAATCTGAAAAAAAATCTCGAACCTCTTATTATCAGGTTTTGAAACCGAAGAAGTTTGATGTTTGAAAATGTTCGTGACTCGTTATGCCTTTTTTACTGTAGTTTCAAACAACATTGTCAACCACCTATCAAAATGAAAATTTTTTCGGTTAACAAGGACTCTATTACCAATAAAACTTATGTCTTCCCCCATCTCTTTTGAATGAATATCACTAGATACTCGACTCTTCCCGATGACTTTGAGGAAATTAGGCGTCTATGTCAGTGCATTAAGTTTGTCACTCAAATTTTCAAATGTTTACGAAACCGAGAAAATTCGGCTCTATCTGCTTTTAGAGGTACATAGGACAAAACAGTCAAAATGGAGGTACACGGTCAAAATGGAGGTACACGGTCAAAATGGAGGTACACGGTCAAAATGGAGGTACACGGTCAGAATAGAGGTACATGGTTAAAATGGAGGTACATAGTCAAAATAGAGGTACATGGTCAGAAATTGTAGCCTCTTGTCTGAAAAAAAATTTCTTATAGAAAGTAACATCCTATTTGGCTCAAAGATCATTTATTGCGTTTCGATGCACCAGTGGTTATTTATTCGACTCTTATTCGTGTTATGTTATTATTTTTAAAAGTTTTTCTTCATCGGATGAGCGGCATTATTTTCCCGGTCCTCGTCCTTGAAACCATCCAAGTGGTATCTTATCTGCTGGAGATGGTCTTATCGTAATATAACTGGTGGGAGATTTAGGAGTAAGAACTGTCAATGTTTAAAAAAAAATTTAAACAAAGTATTTTGGAATTTTTCTTAAATTGGTGGCGGAAAAATATATGTTCCTGTGAATGGATCCTCAATTTCCTAATGATTCATTAGGAGAGTGGACCAAACTCAACACTCCAGCAATTAAGCAAACATTGGTTTGATCTTAATTCCATTTTTTGAACCTGGCAATGAAGTTGTATTGATTTAGTTGGAGGATTCAGAAATTTTTATGGAAAGTGCTTCTATGGCAAAGAATTTGAATTACGTGCGATACTAAATACTAAAGAAAAGCTTCCCCCATTAGGAGCTTGAGAATGTGACCTAAACTCAGATGTAGATTTCCTCACAAGCTTGAGAGAAAGTTGGGAAATTGGGGACCCACTCAGAGGAACATTAAATACACTTGCTTGAAACACTTTTTGGCTCTTATACGAAAACCGGGTATTTATTTCTTTTTCGGGACCCATGGAAATATCAGGGACTCATGGAATTATACGGGATTTTTTTCCATCGGAGGAAGGACCCGAAAAGTACCCGGAACCCTTGGAAATACCCGGAGCGCATTGAAATACGCGGGACTCATGAAATATGCAGGACCCAAAAACACTTTTCCGGGGCTCAAAAAATAATTTTCAGTATTCAACGTATCTAATTTTGTGCTCTAAAAAGCATTTTTGTTGTGTTTCCTAAGCCTGTTTTGATGGTGGGCCAACTAATTAAGCCCTCGAAAGCGTAAAACACCTCTATTGAACCAGGAAACACACGGCCCAAGCGAAGCAAAAGTCGATCCGGATGAGTGCCGGAAAATATTTCTACAGTCCCGGAAAACTTTTTTGGGTCGCGCATATTTCATGTGTCCCGGATATTTCCGTGGGTCCCGGGTATTTCTAAGGGTTTTCTATTCTTTAAAAATTAGTCCCGGATATTTCCAAGAATCCCGGGTATTTTCATGAGTTCCGGATATTTCCAAGGGTGTTCTATCCGGTAAAAAACAGTCCCGTATAATTCCATGGGTCCCTAATATTTCCATGGGTCCCGGAAAAGAAATAAATACCCGGGTTTCGGATAAGAACTAACTTTTTTTAAACATTGACAGTACTTACTCCGAAATATCCCACCTGTAATATTACGATAAGACCATCCACAGCAGGTAAGATTCCACTTGGATGATTTCAAGGACGAGGACCGGGAAAATATTGCCGTTCATCTGAGTTATACGGAATCCCAATTTGTGATAAGGTACTTAAAGTTATTGACACGTAATATGGTAACATAATCATGTATAAATGAAACACTTCTAAAAATAATAACATAGGAGTCGAATAAATAACCACTGGTGCATAGAAACGCAATAAATGATCTTTGAGCCAAATAGGATGTTACTTTCTATAAGAAATTTTTTTTCAGACAAGAGGCTACAATTTCTGACATGTACCTCCATTCTGACCATGTACCTCTATTTTGACTATGTACCTCCATTTTAACCATGTACCTCTATTCTGACCGTGTACCTCCATTTTGACTGTTTTGTCCTATGTACCTCTAAAAGCAGATAGAGCCGAAAATTCTTGTGACACCATTATCATGAACCCGATACTCACAATGTTCTTTGTTACGAGTAGTCCAATTAGATAGAAAACATAAAAAATCAACCTGAAAATCGTGAATACTATGTGTTCCTACCTGCCCAATGCACATCATTAAGGTATTAACATGAATGCTCAAAACCTCTTATTCCTAGTTATTGAAACAGTGAAAGATGTTCAATGTTTCAAAGTGCTGACAACTTGGAATACACCGTCTTACTGTCGTTACATCGATATGAGGGTGTTTTTTCTCGGGGGGTTTGTTATTTTTAGAATGTATGCTAGATACTAGTTGCTCGAATCTTAGATTCACTGAAACTCAAACTTGTCATTTCGTGATGATTCTAAAACAGAGACAATACTGATTTTCAAGCTTGGAAAATCATTTGATATATTTGAATACTGTATAACCAAATGCAATGTTTCACGCCGTTCAGAAAGTTATCATCCCTCTGTTTTGCCGTTGTTTTGAACAAACATTGACCAAATCCATAGTTCTTTTCTTTTTCCAAACCTCTGAGTTCTCAATTTCGTTTTTGGCCTTATTGCGAATGGTTTGATTCCTGGTAACTGAGAACTCTGAAATTATTAGCGCCTATCCGGATTATGAATATCGTTCACTTCCAGATTTCAAGAAGGGAGGATGTTACGTAATACCATAAAATCTCTTATCCACTATATTGTAAGTTTTTGAAACAGTAAAAAATTTTCAATGTTTCAAAAAAATGATAAATTCATATACCTATTTCACTATCGTTTTGTCAGGTCTTTTACAATATAACTGAATAGGTACTCGACTCTTGAACTTTCTGATAGTGAGTATGGAGTTGCATTATGCCGTTCACTCAAACATGGTTATGAAGCCGATAAAATACTGACGTTGAAACTGGAAAATTCATTTGAAACCATTAGCATGAAATTGATACTGAATAACAAAACTTTGTGTTTCATACCGTTCAAAAAACTATCATCCGTTTGAATGAACGCTTCGTGCGTGGGAACATTATCACTAATTTCTGAGTTTTCAATTTTGTTTTTGGCCTATGTCCTAATGTTTTTATTCCGGTCACCGAGAACTCAGCAGCTACTTCATTCGAGTTTCAAAGTTTGTGCATTTCTATTTTTAAGGAGAGATGAGGTTACATCACTAGACGTAAAACCATCATTAGTGATTTCAAAACCATTCGAAACACAAAAGTACAGCCTTACTTTTGGGTTTTACCTAATTTTCTCTCATTTGAAAAATCAACAATCGCAAGTTTTTGAAACAGAATATAATTTGTAATTCGTAATGCTGGAAACGGTCAGACGTACTCGAGCAATCACCATGGGAATCTAGTGCCTCTCATTTATAGTTTATGAAACAGGAAGACAGTTCACTGTTTCGAAATACTGAACACTTTTTGTATATATTATCCAGTCATTGCATTTCGGGTTGTTCCGTTTCCGTTGCTGGTGAAATGAGCAAAAACATTAGATCACAACCACTTATCATACTTTTTTGATACAGAAAATGTATTCCCTGTTTCAAAATTCTGATAACTTGTTATATTTGTTTCACTTACATTGCGTGTACATTCTCTCGATCTTTTCAAAATGAGTTTCACTATGTCTCAATTTTTCTTAAAAACAAGATAAACGGAATGTCAGTGAATAATATGAGCAATCAAAATTTTTGATGATATTGAAACCGAGAAAATACTGATTTTCAAAGATCATTTGTCGATTCTTGTCCAATCAGGCTCTATGACAACACTCTTCAAAATTGGAATTGTGGGCTCAAAAGTAGATAAAAATGTAGATCTCTGTGATTCCAACTCGTCCAAAAACATGGAGTCATCGTCCGAGCAACATGGACTGCACGGGTTTTAGCAAGTTACTGGGAACTAGTTGCTCCATACAAAATTACATTTTTAATTTTGGCGGTAAAGTGGGGTGAAAAACTTTTTTCGGATGCCAAAATTGACGAACATTATCATCATGAAAACCCCCGCTTTTTACAACTTTTTGGAACAGTAAAGATTTTATTTGAAAGATCTTCAGAATTAGACTCGAACTACTACCATGAAAACCCATAATCTCTCATTTTTAAGCTTGTGAGACAAAACGCGAGGACATGTTGACTCACCAAAATGTGATAAGTTTTCATAAGTCAATAGTGATCGAACTACATATCTGTTAAATACTATTTTTTTTCTGGTTTGATTGTGAATTTTTTTTTGAATCACAAATTTACCTGTTTCGAGAAACTTTAAAAAATTCCATGCGGTTACAGTCTTTAGTTCCTGATCGCAACCCCTTAACAACGAAACCCAGGCCGAAGACGACGGTGATTAGTTTCCCGTTCATATTATTGAGCGGATTATTATTAACAATTGTGCGGCGGTAGGACTAACTTATCCAACAAAAAGAGTGCTCATCGTGATTCTGAAACAGAGAAAGCTTTCAATTCCACACTTCTGCGTTTGATACGACTGTCGTTACAGATAGTTTTGACTGTCTGTTAAAGCCTATTAGTACCGAGAAAAAATATATTGCATTTTAGGTACTCCTTGAAGCAGGTATTCATGCTTTTTCTAGTTTGAAGGTGGTGGAACATGAAAAATTAATTTCTTTGCATTTTTTTTATGGCAGATACCACCGACAGGTTTTAACCTTGTCGTCTTTAACCACCAGGGTGAAAAAGTCCCCGGAAAAATTCTCGTAAAGTTCCCTGTTTTATCACCGTTATTCAAAATGTTTTGGGCTTTTCATTTTGATAGGTATTCTTTAAGAATGAATTAAAATCTCGGTCACTTCTCGTTCCAGTCATAGCTTAGCAAAATCGTACATTCTAATACTTCTCAATTCCGTAATCTAGCTAAACGTAAGAGGTAAAACTGAAACAGGATTTCTTTACCGTTTCAATTATGTATTGTATACCTGAAGTTTCATAGATTTTTAAATGTCCAAAGGCAAAATTTTCATTTATTTTAACAGAACGGTTATCATGGAAATCATAGTTCATTTTTAAATAAGCTTCCTGTTCCATAACATCCATAGATGTTTTGTAAACATAACTCTGTGCTGGCAAGTTCATATACCCCTAAAACAAATGTGAATTTTCTATTATCAGACAAGTTTTCACTTTCAAAACACCATTTCAACTCTGCAACACAATTACTTCCAATAAAAATAACAGGATTTCTTTCACCGTTGCAATAATGTATTGTATAGCTAATTTTTCATAGAGCTTTTGATATCTCATTTATCCTTTACTTCATAAAAACCATAGATAACTTACGAATAAAACTTTACTGATAGTTTGTATATGGGCGAAATATTGTTTTATCTGTAACGCTAAGCGGCCGGGAACTAGCTAGGACTACGCTTCTCTTCAGAGGCTAGATGTCAAAATTCCGTACAGTTTTTTCTGTTTTCACCAAAATTTACTGGTCCATTTGAATGATGTGCTGCAGATAATATTTTTTTGATTGCGTAATCTAGCTATAAAGGTAATCTGAAACATTATCTTTCTTACAGTTTCGATCATAACACATAGATGAAGTTTCATGGAAAATTTAGTTTGACTTGTCTTGTAGCAATTTTGTCCCGTCGCAACTAGATCATGATTTACTACCAAATTCATATATAATCTCTGATTAAAATTAACATCCATAGCTGATTTGCAAACAAAACTTCGCGAGTAGTTAGTTTGTGAACCAGGGAAAAAATCTGTAACGGCTATCGGCTGCGTTAAAAAGGAAAAAGAAAAGAACGGAAAAGGGGGGCCTGCTCGAATGCTGGGTATGAAAGATCCCTGTAAACCTTTCTGTTTCAACACCTTTATTCAAAACTTACTGAGCTGTCCAAATAATACGAAGGGGCTCAGGTCAATATTCAGAATTATTTCAAATCACCGGTCCCTTCTTGTTCTATCAATACTTACACGCTTCAGATACAATACGAAACAATACTTCGAGCACGTTATTTAGCTATAACAAAAACTGAAACATGATTTTTTTACTGTTTCGATCATAGCACATAGGTGATGTTGCAAGGAGTATCTAGTTCGCCTTGAGTGTGTTTTTTAATCACAACATGAACATGATTAGAATGACTATCAAGTTAATCTCACTACAATTCCCTCTGCAACAGCTGTCAGAAGCACGACAAGGAGCTACAACAAGGATTTTCTTCAAACCCGCGGTGCGAAAATTCCACAAAAACTTTCCTGTCTTGTTTTCTTTGCTGTTTCAAGCATAGCACATAGGTTAAGTATTTTATGATGTCAATTGTTTCATAGCTAGAATTCTCTTACTATTACTAATGAGTTCATCTAAATACAATAACCTCTGCTTCAGAACAGTCATAACAAATTCTGCTAACAAAACTTCACTGATAATCCTACTGATAACAATAAAAAAACATCTGAAACGTCATGTTTCCCTGGTGTAAACCTTATAGTCATTGCAACCAAAAGAGGGGATAGACGTGTCGAGTGATTGATGATAACAAAAAGGGAAAACGATTGATAACAAATTGTACATATTTACATAGATTACATCCCCTCTTTCCGCTTTCCTCTCCCTCTTTTTTTGACTTTCCGCTACCCGATGAATATCTTTTTGATGTTGTAATTTTGCTTGTAAATGTCAACTTTGGCATTAATGCTGTAATTTACAGCTTGAACATTCCTTCTTACTTTGTCACACTTTTTGGTTTTTCTTTGCAGTTGCAGGAAGCTTAATATTCTCAATTGATATTGACGTATAATAATGAGATGGTGAAACAGAAAAATATGTAGGTTTTGAAAACACCTTTGCTTGGGAAAACGAGCAAACTAGACAAAAAATATTAAACAATTCTACTTAGTGTCTCTAAGTTTTGTATGTTTCAGTAACTGCAGATGAATTCTTTCGCTAATGCATAAGCTAATGTTTGGGGCTTAAAGCTAAGCTAGTTCAACTCAAACTTTTCAGAATCGAGGCCGAGAAAAAAGCTGTGACACTGATTAGTATCTTTGACAGATGTTAGGTTGTGTATTATCGCGTCTAGGGAAAATCAACCAAAAATATGAAGCCTGTCCGTACTTACTTTTTCCTTGACACCCTTTGTTTAGCCTAAACTCTGTTTCACTACATTTTTAAGTTCTGATTGGGAATTGAATTGTTCGTTTTTCCACTGGTGGCCTCGGTACTAAATCCTTTTTTCTAGCTTTTGTTCAACTGTTCAGTCATTCGACACCAGCAAACCACAGATCGACTGATTCAAATTATACTCCCTAAGAGAATATGAGATATTTGAAACTTTAATTTTTTTTGAGAAGCTCAACGCAACGGTGTTAATTCTGCAACATCCAATTCTTCAAGCACAAACTGTCAGCATTTCTTTTTTTCATACATGTCCAAACTCGGGCCCGGCCCGGCTGTGGGCCGGGCCGGGCCCGAGTTTGGACATGTATGAAAAAAAGAAATGCGGACAGTTTGTGCGTGAAGAATGGGATGTTGCAGAATTAGCACCGTTGCGTTGAGCTTCCCAAAAAAAA
>GL379911.1:72982-85306 GCA_000143925.2 Caenorhabditis brenneri | reverse complement strand
TCAAGTTCTGAATGCTGTCGTCTTTCTTAAGTATGTGTTCAGAATCATTTCATACTCAGCGTCCAAGAGTATAGCGCACGATATCGGTCGGGTTTGTTGCATTGTACGATGACACAGCATAACGGGTCTCAATTTCTCAGAACTTCCAATAAGAGCATGATAAATCCGTCGTTTCCCATCAATTCCCATTTTAAATTGGCCTGTGGCAAAATATAGCTTGTTTCCTATTGGTAGCATTCATAGCACCATAGCAACGTGCTCACATCGCATGCAATTTTCCACCTCTTGCTGTCAGTTTCGTCGATTCTTTCCGGCCCGGCCCGAGCCCGGCCCGGCCCGGCCAGGCCCGGCCCGGCCCGGCCCGGCCCGTTTCGGCCCGTCTCTTGGAGGGTATATTTTTTTTTCAAATTTTTGAATTTTTTTTTCGAATAATTTCAACAAATTTATCCCTAAATCAACAATGACAACAAATTCGAACAAAAACTTTGTTTTTTTCCGGCTGAAATAAGAAATTTCAACAAAATTTTTGCGAAAAATGAATAAAAATTCTCAGAAAACCAGCATCCCTGATGAGACGGGCCGAACGGGCCGGGCCCGGGCCGAAGTTTTTCAGGCCCGGCCCGTGAATTTGCAAGTATGATAATTATATAATAAGGTGACAGTGTTCCCTTTTTCGATAATTTTACACTTTCAAACAGTTTTTCAATGCAAGTTTTAGTTTCCATGTGTCAGTAACTCTAAGTTTCAAAATCGTTGTGGATAAAGTCTCTGGAATTTCTATAGTTGCTGAAAACTTCCACTAACAAATTATTCCGAGGTGTGCTTTTTCCGTTTTTCCATCATACCCTTTTCCATCATACTATTACATTTTTGGATATCTAAACAACTTCAAGCAGTGTTCAATCCAAATTTGAGATTTCAATTTTCAATTTATCTTACAAGTCTATCTTTGAATCACTACGGTGCAACTGACAGAAACTTTTGAATAAACTCACTGAAACAGTAGTTTTATACATGTTCGAAAACTTAGATTCACAAAAAAAAGATTTTGCCGTCTACCTTTTTTCTGGGCGTCCTGCTGTGTACTTATGTATCCCGGAATTTCAGAAACTTGAGCAAACATTTTATTCACAAATCAGCAAAAAAGTTATTTGGGAACCTTTTTTTCCGATTACTCGAATTTTCTAGGTATAGATTGCTGGTTGCAATTCCTAAAAATTTTGAATAGAGCGTTTGAAACTGTAGCTTTTCCTGATGTCCTTGAAAATTGAGAACTGAAACAGTGCCACTGTTACTGAAAAGGTTTCACTGAATGAAGAATAGTATTGAAACCGTTTTTCGGAAACTTCTACTGAAGGTTGTTTAATAAACAAATGTTTATCAGACGAATTTCTCACTTAATATCATCAGAAGCTAATTTTCTGGAAACGTTGTATGAAGTCAGTGAAACTGTGTTTTACTGTATCAGGAACATATTATATCCTCTTCGATGTCTGAGATACGCTCATTCTTCGGTTTTTTCATAAAATTTGAACAGTTTCGAAAAGTATTTAATGCAAGATCTAGTTTCCATAAGTCATTACCTATTTGATTTTTTTGAAAAAGTTGCTGGAATCATTCTAAGGTGCTCTTTTTTCTCGGTCATTCATCATAACCTCTTTATTGTTTGAGTTTTTGATATACATTTGAACAGTTACCAGCGGTGTTAAATCCAAAATCAGTGCCCGTTTCCAATGCATTGTCTGAGAATACTATAGTACAACGGACAGAAACCTTTGAATAAAATCACTGAAACAGTGGTTTCATACACACATATTTGAAAACTTCGACTCACGAAAAAATGGTTTTGCGGTGTATTCTTTTTTCTGGCTGACTCGCGGCACATTCTTGTATTCCGGAATTAGAAATTGTAAACAGAGACCCTATTCACCGTGAAAACAGTTCGAACTTTTTTTTCCGATACTAATCTTTAGTCACCCGTGCTTCATTTAGTTATCCATTGCTGGATGAATTTATGCAAATTTTAAAACAGAGCCTTTGAAACTGTAATTTGTTTTGGGTTCCCGGAAAGTAAAAAATAATTATGACTGCAATCTTGTCATTGTTACTGAAAAGTTCCAACTATAAAAGTAGTATTATTGAAATCGTTTTTTCGTTCGAAAAATTCCCAAGTACTCTTCCAAATAAAGTTTCTACCAGACATCTCATCCCTTATCTACCATCCATATCCGCTTATCATCAAATGTTCGCCTAATCCTTTTCTTCTCAACGCCTCCTTCTCCGATTACATCACCAATCGTTTATCATTCGTTTCCTTTTTTTCTATCTATTTCTCTTCTCACTCTCAATGGGATTCCGGTTGAAAACGAAACGAGTTGCATTCTCATTGATAACGGAAAAAAGATGATATGAAGTTCTTTTTAGAAGAGGGGGAATGGAATGGCATGCTTATGATGATAAGTGTATCTAATTGTGTTTATCAATTAGTGAAAGTGTTCTAATCTTATGAAAGATATTGTGGGGCTATTTAGAAGGAAGTAGGAACTTCCATTCGGATAGGAGTTTTAGGAATACTTGAAACTGAAAAAAATATTTTACAGTTTTATGTTCAAAATACCAAAAGCATAGTTTTGGGATGTATAATAAATTCATCACCAAATTGAAACTGACAAATTAAACGCAAGTAACTCATCAATAATAACCAACTGCAATTGATTCTTAAAAAAAAACTCCATTGCAATAGAGAAATTGCCAAAAGTATTTACCTGCTTCATAAGATTTATTTTGGAGTCTTGTTATTTCCGTGTACAGTAGATTTGCCGAACTATGTGAAAATTATGTGGACCGCTCCAGTTTCAAGAAATTTATAAAACCAAACACTCAGAGTTTTGTAACTCAAATCTAAAACTACGTCACAATAGCGGTACTGAAATAATCGAACCATTATTAAAACTGTGAAACATTTATTTTCTTGAGATCAACTCCTTCATTTGACTTATGAACTGATTTTTGTATTTTGGCTCTTTTTGGTTTTTATCAATTCTACTCAAGAAGCTGAGAATGGCAGAACTAAAACCTTTTTTTTGAGAAGAAGATGAGTGGCATGTGTTTCTAACTGTGTTCATCAATTAGTGAAAGTGCTCAAATCTTTTGAAAGATGTTGGAAGAATTTTCCGCGTGAAGCAGGGAGTTTCGACCCGTGTGAAATTCGAAGTTGTTTTAAACTGGAAAAAAAAAACTATTCTACTGATTCATAGCCACCATATCAAAAAAATATTCTTGGGATGCCTAATACATCGATTGTGGTATTAGCACTGATCAAAAAGAGCAAAGAAAAGAACTATATGAACAAATTGCTATGGAATCTAAAACCCCCTTGCAACAAAGAAGTTGTCAAAACATACTTTCCTGCTTCATGATGTTTATTTCACAGTCTATCTTTTTTGGTACGCAGTGTGTTGGTTGCCATTCAATGAACGAAATGAATGAGAAGTCGCAAATTCTTCGACTGGACACTCTTCTTGAATAATAAAATAAAACGGTAACTTTTCATGAATAATTAGATAATTTTCTGATTCCTGAAGAAGCTTCTTAAAAATTGCTATTTCAAGTTTTCATCAATTTCACTCGGGAACTGTAGAAAGCTGATGATGTCTAGTATTGTAATTCTAGCCTTTAAAAAATCTAGGTTGCTGTTTTTAGTCGGAGAACACAAAAACCAATAATACAAGTGTCTCTCAAAGCTTGAATGCTTTCAGAAAATTGTAGGAAAATTAAAAAAAAAGCTTGCTCGTTTCTCGGGAAACTGCTATAGCTCATTCTACTGTTTCAAATACCCAATATTCGAGGAGAAGTTTGACAGCACGTACTGGGTCTGGTTTTTTCATATATTTCAAATCTTTTCCTCTGAAGCTTGTTGTTTTTTCACTGATTTTTTTTCATCGTTTTTAAGATAATAGAAAAAGATGATAGGGAATTCTTTTTTTTTGGAGAATAAGAAGAATGGCATGCTGATGATGATAAATTGATGATAAGTGTATCTAGCTGTGTTTATCAATTAGTGAAAGTGTTCTAAACTTTTGAAAGATATTCCAAGATCTCTGCAAAAGAAGTAGGAAGTTTAGATTCGAGTACGGAGCTCAACAAATCTAATCGCTTATGGGAATGTAAATTTAGCTTCATTGTGAAACTTTGATTTTTTTTTAGAACCAGCTTATTTCATATATAATTTTTAAAAATCACTTTTCTGATTCAACTGCATTCGATTTTTGCTCACTAAATTTTATTATATTAATCCATGTTTTTTATGTGTTGCCTTGTTGTTCACAAGCTTTTCATAAAATTGGTAGGGGTTTCCTGATTTTTTCATTGCAAGGGAACGCTTTTTCACATGGGCATGTATTTTTTTTGGTGGCCTAAAATGTGATGTTTTTAGACTTCAACGAAGCCTAGGAGTCTGGAATTCGTCATCTGGAAATTCGACCCCGCCTCCTTTTTTTCTGTGATTTCAGATGAAAATTACCAGATACTCAAGCTTCAGGAAGCGCCAGAAACTTGAAAACCGACTTTGCGATACATCTGCTATCAATCCCTAGTGTACTCAGAAACCCTATGAGAAAAATATGTCCTTGTTAGGTTAGGATCAGCTCTTCCACATAATAGTGGTTTTTCCGAGTTTTCTGATTCAGATGCTACTTAATTTCGCTCGTTGGGCGTAGTAAGTTGGTACTGTGGCCTTGCAAGTCTCATACGACTATCAGTTAGATTATATGAGCTCCAAGGAATACACTAGTAGTGTCTAGGGTTACCCCAGAAGGTGTGTCATTGTCGAGAGGCTTTTTCGATTAAAACAACTGAAGCTTAACTTTTTCAGGTACTCTAGATCTAATGTGTAATCTCGGAATAATTGATGTGAGCGATATGTATATCCTTCACTTTACTTACTGTTCTACGAACTTGTGTTATTCCGACGTTTCTTCAACTGTTTTGCTTGTTTATTAATTTTTATTAACATTATGTCTTTGTTCCACCTGAGAGTCTGGGCATCATCATCCGGAAATCTGAAACCGTCCTCTGATTTTCAAGCTATATTTTCATATACTTCCCAGTTTCGGTTCTAAGAGTTAGTAAGTTGGTACTGTACCAACTCAGTAGCATTCAACTATCAGCTAGGTAAAATGAGCACCAAAAAATACACTAGTAGTGTCTAGTGTTATTTCATATTTTGGGTCATTTACGAGATGCTTCTTAGACCGAAATGACTGTTTCATATACTTCACATCCAATACGTTGTCTCAAAAATTTGATTAATCGATCGGTACTGTACCATTATCTAGAATTATTTGGGCTCTATTTGGACTTTTTTGTTTCCTAACTCTATAAATTGAACCCTAATATATAAAAAAATCCATGTCAGAGCTTACTGTTGCAAAAACTTGTATTATTCGGGTTTTTTTTTACTCTTTTGCTACGTCTAAGGACAACTGAAAATTTTTTTTTGTCACCGAGAAATGCCTCAATGTTTTCAAATTTGATCCAGCTTTTCTCTTTATGCTCAATCGATTCAACCTTTCACCCCTCAATCCATAAAACCATGTGCTAAAACGGTCCGTTTTACAATATTTGCACACAATCATCCATACCCATCTCCTCCTCCGTTCATTCCTCCTTCACTTTTACCCATCTCTTTATGCAAATTCATTTCTCCCAATTTGTGCACTCAACCGTCACCCACCCATCCGTTTTCCATATTTTCTCTCTCGCTCACAGGTTTTTTATCGATGTAAATCATCTTCTCAAATCGGTTTAAATTTATTCGCCTTGTTTCCAATTTGTCACTAAGGGAAAAGAGAGAGAGAGAGAGAGAGAGAGAGAAGAGGTGTTGTCCTCGGGGTGGAAAAGGTTCGTTGCCGCCAATAAAAACTTGATAGGGACGGAAGGAAATGATATAACATTCATCTTTATCATTTTCCGATGAAATTTCTTTTTTTGGACATTCCATTCTCCTGAAGAACCCCCTTCGAACCAATTGACCGCATTTTCGTTATTACCTTTTTGCATCTTCCTTTTGTACTTTTTCATGACCAGAACCTTACAATTTTTGTAAAATTTCCTTCTTACCTCCAGATTGTAGTTTTCCATGTTTACCTAGACTGATATCATACACATTTCTCTCTGTTTGTTTGCTTGTTTTGGTGTGCCGTTCGCTTTTCTTATTATTCATTGGCTAGTTGTTGAAGGAGGAGGATGAATAGACCTTGTTTTGGTTTTTCGAAAACTTTTTTTCTCACAGCTTCAATACTTTTTTATAGTGAGCCAAATTTGGGGATGTGTACTTTTCGAAATTCCCGGTGAATTGAAAAAAAAAACTAGCGTATTTACCACCTGAAGTAAATGTATCTACCGTTCCGTCAAAAAAGACTTTCCTGAAACCATAAAAATTTTGAATGAAAGTTGGAATTTTCTAAAAACTGGTAGTTTGAAAACTGGTAGTCTGTGACTGAATCCTCAAAATTGTAGCCCTCATAGGAGCCTGAGAATCTAGGATGTTTTCATCGGACCCCGCCCCCGGGTTTCAAAGCACTGAAGAATTTCAGATAAAGATTTCCAAATTCTCAGGCTCTAGTAAACGCTGGAAATCTCAAAATCCACTGACAGGAACATGTACTTTTAAACTGTCAATTCATACCAAATTTCCAACCCACCTGGGTAAAACCATACTTGTGAAATCGCGGGCCGGCCCGCGGGCCGGGCCGGGCCGGGCCGGATTTTCCCCGGCCCGGCCCGCTCGGCCCGCACCGGGAAAAATTTTCGAAAATTTACCCCAAAATCATGGAAAAAACACAAAATTTTCAATTTTTGGCTGATTCGTGATTCAAACCACTCAAACTACCCCCAACATGCAAAATATGTGAAATTTACAGAAAATAGGCAAAAATCGGCTGATTTTTCGATTTTGAAAATTCAAATTCAAACTTCGCGGTAACTGGCGGGCCAAGCGGGCCGGGCCGGCCCATCACAAGTATGGGTAAAACATAGCAAAACCATTTTTGTCTGATAGACAATGACAATTGTAGTATGGGATGTACTTGAGATTGATCAAGTTCAATTAAAGTTCAATTAATCGAAGAAATAACACTACCGGAAGAACGTTTATTTGAAGAAATGATACTGAAACTGCAGATATTTTTCGGTTTCTAAGTCTCATCATAGTAACATACATAGATGTAGGAGTGTTTATTCGATTGAAAACATTCGCTTCAATTCGAAATTAAAATTACCAATCTTCGAGTTTCTTTTCCCGATCCAAAAATTATCCAGTGGTGGAAGTGCATATTGCCCTGAGACGAACACTACTCCGACAAATAACGCCATTGGACCTGTTTACTGTTTCTCTTATTTCGTTCAAGAATATCGAAACATTTCTGATGAACTGCTATATGAACTGATAGAAGTTTCAATATATTCTTGATACTTATAGAGTTTATTTACGATAGAGCAGCTTATAGTACCAGAACCATCAAAGATAACATCTAGTCGAAACATTAGTTTTTTTACTGACGAAGTGCTTATTCCAGTAAATTCCATTTTGAACATTTGTTAAACTGCTAAAAATGGAGTTAGGCATTCAGAAAAAGCTGGAATAGTTGGCGTTTTAGATAGGGATATTAGTTATTAGTCACTCGAACAGTATCTATACTAATTGAGTCCTAAACTGAAACACAAATGTTTCATTGAAAAGGTATACATTTTTTCGGAGCATCTCATTTCCTGCAAGTGGAATGAAGCAGTCTTATTGTCAGGCCAATCAGACAGTTTAGAATGGAGGTATTAAAATATTGTAGTTGAAACAGGAAAAGTAGCAAACTAATTTTTCTGTTAGATTGAAGAAAGTTTGCGAAGTAGTTCCAAAAACAAAAAATTAATGTTTCCATAGGTTGATTTTGTTTCGGATGTTTATGTGCATTTATTGCTCAGATATCAAATGTCAGAGTCAGATGGATAATAGGACATCATTACAAAATCAAGTTTCACAGTTTCATTTATTCCAAACTCTCAAAAAATAGGTAGCAGTGAACAGTTATTTTAATTTAATGGAAATTGTTCTGACATTTTGATGGAGTTTCTGTTTCCCAAACCTCTCATGAAGAAATTGATTTTTTGGTGCTCATTAAATAGTAACTCAGAACAGATGTTATGAACTCTGAAAACTTGAAATTCCAGAAAATTTCTGATAAAATACAAGAGTTTTCATTCAAAACCGTTGAGGCAAGAAGATGTCAACTCTGGAGAAAAGTTAAAACGTGGAAACAGCGTCATTGAAACTGTGAATTTCGAGAAGTTGAATATTACATTACAGTACAAAAATTGAATATGTAATTTACCGTTTCCAAATTATCATTAGAGAAGAAGCATTTTTGAACTTTGTTAGTCTTCCTGTTTCATCAAAAAAGGTGTTCATTTCCTCTTTTTTGGACTTCAAAGTGCTTTCTCTGTTATTCCGATGATGACTAAAATAACCTAAGACCTGCAATAAAGTCCCACGCAGTACAGCACGCTCAAAGCAGTATGTGTCGATTGCCTTTGAAAATTTTTGAAAGTCTTCAAATAGAAAAGTGTTTACCAACACATTTCAACACTCCATTAATTAAAATGTTTTGATAACTCTTAGTTAGTTAAAGCAAAGCAGATAGGCTCGTCTGAACATAGAGGTTACCTACCTATTGTAGGATTTACTATGGGCGGTATGAGATTCGTGTCAATAACATACTGTCTAAATTTAGAGCCTAAAATAATTGGTTGAAACCAAACATTTTTTCTCTAAAAATTCCGCGTCTAGCAAAATATTACTGCTTCACTTCCTCAACAATATCATTGAAAAGCAAATGTTCTCATTGACACGACGCTAAATTTATCAAGTTCCACAATAGGGTTCCGCATTAAAATTCAAGAAATGAAGCATTATGAGCTTTTGAAGCTTTCGAATGCTTCATTGTGCTTCATTTTCAAAATGTGAATCTTTTAGTAGTGTTTCAAAAAGCTCACTTTGTTAATTTCCATTCTTTGAAGAAAAGTTCACTATGCTTCAAAAAGTTCATTTATAATTTTGATCGTGTGAGAACATTTTTTTTCTGCCCTATTTTTGGCGGGAAGGTCATTTTACAGTGTAAATTTTCAAAATTAAAATGAAGCATTATGAGCTTTTTTGACATTTTGAGCCTTTTGAATTTCGACGCGGGGTCATCGAAATTGAAAATGAAGCAGAGTGAAGCATGACGCCGATTCAGAAAAGATTCAAATGAATCTGCTTCATTGAGGCTTCACGTGAGCTTTGCTTCATGATTCTCCTTTTTGCGGAACCCTATTCCACAAGCCCTGAAACTTCTGTTGGAGCAAGATGCAATGTGTACGGTTCATGTTTTTTTTGGTCATGAGAATGAAATTAACTTTTTTTTTAATCACTGCTTCTCTTTCTCTATAATGTTCGTATATAGTTTTTGAATGGATGTGATTCTTACACTAGGACTCCATGTAAACTGTGTACTGTTCCGAAACTTTGAAGTATCTTCCCACCACTCTATACTAAATTTGAATAATCCCTCTTGCATATTTAACATTCCAACAATTTGACTCATGTCCAGTTTTGTCACTGTAACCTATATTCTCATAGCTCTTCATGTTTTTCCATTTCTCTTCTTTTCTCCTTCAAAAGGCTTGCTTTTCCCCCTCCAGCAAACAATAATATAAGGGGCGGTGGAGGTGGTGGACAGGTAGAACGATGTGTCATCATTCTCTCTGTTACTCATCTTGTCGGCAACTTTCTTCTTCTCTTTTGGAGAAAAGAGAGCAAAGAGTTTCAGTCTCACTTGTTTTCCCTTCGGATTTTTGGGTTTGATTTGTTTTTAATTTTGGATTTGTAATATTGTTCTCATTTTGAGACAATCTTAAGTAAGTTGATACACCGTCAGAAAAAATCAAATTTGAATGTGCTTTAATCATTTTAATCATTTAGTATTAACGAGTTGAAATGGTCAAAGATTAAAATTATATATTTCCAAGTCCAGTTCATTCGTAATTTGAAACAATGGTATTGCTGCTGAATTTGCATTTATTTTAATATGAACCAATCGAAACAGTCAAATATTTTATATTTGCTCCTAGATCTGATACCTTTTCAGTCAGTTTGATAACTAGCCGAAGATTAATGGGTCAGTATAATCGAGAGTCCTATCTGGAATTCGGATTTTTTTCAATTTTAGATTCATCATTATGTGCCTTTGAGACTATTTTTCTAAAAAAAAAGAAAACGAAATGACAGGAGGAAAGTAGTTGCTCAATTAGTACTAAGAACTGTCTTCAAAAGCTTTTTAAAAAAATTCAGGGGAGTTTAGCAAAAACGGATTCCAGATCCATTTTTAGCGTCCTCGATTTTATTGACCCCCAAATGTTCATTTAATTCTCAAAAATGAATGAAAGGATGTATTTCGTCAGATGCTCAAAGACCACAGGTTTATATATCGTTCATACTATTCTAGCTGGCTGAAACTGTAAACCTAGACAGATTCTCTGAGAGAGTAATGACAGACAACCTTATTCACTATTTCTGGTTTATCTGTATCTGTAAATGTTTAAAAAAAAAGCATTTATTTCAGACCTCAGTTGTCACCAAGTAGGAAACGTTTGAGCTTCTGATTCTCTAACGTTTCAGAAACATTATTTTCATGACAACTCCGAAAATTCTCGATATAGTGAGCTTGAAATTTATTTCGCAAAAAAAAATTGATGAGCTGGTGAATCTGTCATCAGAGCCTATATTTCCGGGCCTATCGTGTAGTATAGAGAAAAAGCTAGACACCCGTATTGAATACTTTGAAACATCATTTTTTTTGCGATTAGTGTTATTTTACAGTTTTAGCTTCGTTTCTTCTAGTCTCAATTCAAGATTGTTTGTTGTTTCGAGTTTAGGCATTTTAATATTGCAGTTACCTTCCCCATCACTCCCTCTTTCCCATTTACAATTATACATTTTCAATTCTGCAAACCACTCTCTCTATCTGTGCAGTACACACGCCAACGTGTCAACTTTAATGCTCCATTATCAGTTTGCTTGGTTGTAACCATCCAACTCTTTCTTTCTTCTCTACAAACTTATTTCCCCGTTATCAGCCTAATGCCGTCACTTTTTAGTGACTGTGTATATAATTTGTAAATGGTGTGATGAATATTAATTGCTTTCGAAAACCATGTAGTTGGGTACAGAAGGAACAAGAGACTTAGAAATTTTTAGGAATTTTATAGATGAGCGATACTGCAATTTTATCTCACTTTTTGAAATATTCACAGTTTCATGAGGTTTTGAAATGATTTGCAGTGAATTTGTCTGCAGTTCGTGAAATTCAACAACTATGATTTCCCAATTTTTAGGTAAAATCGAAATTTGTGTCACTTCGTGTTACTCCGATGCTCATGTTGTTCCGTTCTCAAAACTGAAAATAGGATAACTTCGAAGAAAGTTATACAATATTCCGGAAAATTCACAAAGTTAATAGAGTTTTCAGGAATTTTATAGAATTGAAGTTTGTGAAGAGCTGGTATTTGATTTAGATCAAAGAACAGGTCAAGTGAATAACCGCTTTCATTCCATAGTTTTGTGCTATACTCGAAACGGGAACTTATTTATTCTTTCTGAAACAATTGACGTTGGCTAACTAAAAAGTCATTTGTTAAATTTATAATGTTTCACAACAAACATGAATTTGATGGTTTCGAAAAGCTATTATTCTGAATTGAGTATGAACTTTTTCTGAATCGAAGGCTTTTCTTGGCGACTACTGACTCTTCTTTACAAAATCATTTCTCGCTACCAGCCTAATGCCGTAACTTTATAGTGACTGTGTATATAACTCGTAAGAGGTGTGATGTTTAAGAACCGTTTTCGTTGAAGTTGGAAAATTAGCAGCTCGAAAAAATTTGTGTAATTTCATAGATGAGAGAAACAGTGTTTTAGATTTCAGTTTCTCGAAAAGTTTACAGTATCGTAGGGTTTTCAAATCGTTAATGGTAGATTTTAAGCTGATTCCTTCACATTACTTAGATTGTAAATCCAACTTAGAACTTTCAATTATACTTGATTTTCATGTATTATTCAAAAATCTTGTCAGTACCTCTGACAGTCACATTGTGAGTGGGATTCCTGAAAGAGGACTCCTATCTTCAATAGAATTTTTGAAAAATGACTTCTATTGACTTCACAAAATAAATTAGAACTAACGGAATCGCATTTGAATTGAAGGTGTGAGAAACCTGCCAATTTAATTTTGCATC
>GL379911.1:52741-63576 GCA_000143925.2 Caenorhabditis brenneri | reverse complement strand
GAACCATTAGATTAACTCAAACTCACTGAAACAAAAAACGAAACCATTTAATGGAAATACTTATATTATTATGGCCCTAGAGGAATTACCCGATATTCCATACATGTCTGAAACAAGAAACTATTTTCGTTTTGTTTGCTCACCAACGAAAACCAAGTTACGGAAATAGGGTAAAAATGTAGTCATTTTGTCCTGATAAAGGTAAATGTCAACTTTTTAGCCGATGGCAAATTATTGACTGCCTAGAAATTTTTTCATGTTTCGCATACCTTGTATCGGTTTTTACATAAAACATGCAACTTGATCGGATTCGAACAGTCGATATAAACTAATACTTCAAGTACCAAAACTACGAGACTTTTGCCCCCCCCAACATAAATTATCTCATTTCCCTTTTTGAGAAAAACTATTTCTGTTTCATTTCTTTCAAAAATCTGAGAGTTTCCCATTATAAAGCATTATTCGTTCGATAAGTGTCCCCATCAACACATGCAAACAATATTTTTTTTAAAGTTTCACCAACTCTAAAATTCAGCGACTTTGTGAAAAAAAGTTATTACCAATTGAAAATTTTTGAGAAAAAATAATGGTAAAACAAAGCAAGGCTGTCAGGCGGTTTTGACAGCCTTGAAACAAAGTACTAATGTTTCATACATTCGATTATAGTTAGTAAAAGTTTAGATAATCGATACGCCTATAGATATGAAATCTGTTTTGAACTGCTCTGATTCAAAATTCATTCATTTCTTGTTTCATCCCGAGTTCTCAACTTTTTCCAGATATTTCTGTTTCATGTAGTCTTCATGTTTCGAGTAGTCATCTTTTTTCGATCTTTTTGTATTAGGAGTTTCAAGATTTTCGAAAGTTTCAAATCAAGCCTATAGTAATTTGATCTACCAGGATCTTCCTACAAAAACAGGTGAAAAAAATGCATTCTTTGAACTTTTGCATTTCGTTCTTCTGCACTTCTCTGTTTCCTATAGTTTATACTTTGTCATCATCGAATCGTTTATATTGCTCCGTCATCTAAAGTTAAGTTTTTTATTCATAAATTATCATCACTGATTTTTGTTCCCTACCACCAACATTCCCTCCTTCCCTCCTCCAGACAACTTTTCTGGCTACTTTTGCTGTTCTACAAGCAATCCCTCCCCCCTCCAAAGTGAGTGAATAGAGCACAAAGAGCAAACAGTGTCAAGCATTTTTCTTCTCTCTCTATCTCTAACCACTCTCTTCTATCTCTCTACTCTCTCTCTCTCTCCTTCCGTGCCACTGTTCAAACTTTTCCACGTATTTCTGTTTCTGCTGTTTCACGTGGCATTTTTTATCGGAGAAAGAACACTTGTAATTCTCACTTCTTGTTGAAAAAGAGAGTGCCGTCAGAGTGCTCTCGGAGCCGGTCACACACATAGTTGTATGCCAATCGCCTGAAGCGATGGGGCGCCGAAAAGACGACCCAACTGATAAGAGATTGTGTCCTCTTTTCACTCTTATCACCTCTCATAATCACCTCTTGTCGCCTTTTCTCTTTTTTCTCCTCGCTTTAGTTTTACATTTTTTTTCCAATGTTTCATGATTTTTATTTCTCGAGTTTTTGATTTTGGGATTTTAATTCGCTTTGGGCTAAAAGTTCTGAAAAATTTACTATTCCATAATATCTACATTTATCCAAAACTTTTCCAGACTTTTTACTAGAACTTCATTTTTCTCAACATGTTCTTAAAATTTTCTTTTCCTCAACCTCCGTTTCTAACCCGTTTTTTCTTGCTCTTGTTAATTCCATATTCTTGATTGACTCATTGTTGCAGAGCCATGGTAAACATTCCGAGCGACGCGGTCCCACCGCGACTTTGTGTCATTGAGAAGTTGAACGGCGAGACGGTAAGATTTTATCTTTTTTTACTGTTTTGGGGAGTTGGGGAATTTAGAATTCGGATAAATTTATCTGGTGTTATCTTGGTGGTCGAATAAAAAATTATTTTAAAGATTTGACGATAAAAGCTTTTGATGCGTTCTAACTTAGAGCCAGCTGGTTTGGTCCAAAAGCGCTACTAAATAAGCGAGGTGCCCGGAAACCTTTGCCTTAACCGCCTATGTTCTTACAGTCTCCATGAAAGTCTCAACACCTTCCAGGCATAATTTTGGTGATAAATGTCTAACTGTTTCGAAGGGTTATTAAACTTACGAATTGAAAACATGAAGATAATGACAGGTATTGTGAATACGGCGGTGTTTGGGGTTGGGGATACGGTGGCCGTGGCCGTCAACGTTTGCATTAAGGCGGCGGCTCTATCCTAGTTTAGTGGTCCCATGGGAGTTTAGTGGTCCCATAGGATTTCAGTGGTCCCATAGGAGTTTAGTGGACCCATAGGAGTTTAGTGGTCCCATAGGATTTTAGTGGTCCCATGATAGTTGAGTGGTCCCATGAGAGTTTAGTGGTCCCATGAGTTTAGTGGTCCCATGCGTGTTGGAAGTTATCTAACATTTTTTGAACGACGCGCCTGATGTTTATGTATGTGAACACAACCTTTGTTCGCAGAAAAATATAAACTTTGATTTATGTGTATTACTTTTATTTTTTAATTTTTTTTATATGGATAATAAAATAATGAAGCGCCCTGTACGTCCTACGATTGCTCCACGTTTTCCACATGCCCCTCGTGCTTCAAAAGTATATTCTTAGTCGTCAAATTCAAGATCGCAGAGGCGGGTAGTTCTTGGGCGAGGAATTCGTCGTGTTTTGGATCTGCCTGTCTTTGGAGCTGAGGGTGGAGAACCCATCATCGTGGCATATTTGGTACCAAAAACTGTATGATTAACTGGGAGGTGTACAATATTGAATCATCGATCGAAAAATTCTTCTTCGCCGTTGAAGTCGAGAATACGTGACATCGGTTTGTGTCTGGTTGGTCGTTCGGTGGTTCACCCTGATCGTCTGATGAATCACCGTCTTCGTCAATATCGACGGCGAGTTCGTCTTGGACCGGAAACTTTTCACGGCGGAAGAATTTCATCTTGTAGATGAGGTCATTCAGTAGTTGCTTGTTACTATTGAAGTGGTGGAACATGTAGTTGAACGTGTGCTCGTCTAGCGTGTGCTCCGGATCTCAAAACCGCCCCCGATTTTCCTTTAAGAGCACTCCAAGTCGCCTCGATAGATTGCGTGTGCACTCGTTTATCACCCGGATAGGCAAAATTTACTTTGTGGTTTACAAAGGACAGGCGTATCTGATGCCCATCAAATCCTTTGCCCGAGACCTACCCACCCCAGTGATCTCGAGTTTGACGACCAAGAATATACTTCTGAAGCATGAGGGGCATGTGGAAAACGCGGAGCAATCGGAGGACGTAGAGGGCCTCTCGAAGTGTTTTTTTTTTGTTTTCATTATTTTATTATCCATATAAAAAAAATTGAAAAATAAAAGTGATACACATAAAACAAAGATTGTATTTTTCTGCGAACAAAGGTTGTGTTCACATACATAAACATCAGGCGCGTCGTTCAAAAAATGTTAGATAATTTCCAACACGCATGGGACCACTGAATTCATGGGACCACTAAACTCTCATGGGACCACTCAACTATCATGGGACCACTAAAATCCTATGGGACCACTAAACTCCTATGGGTCCACTAAACTCCTATGGGACCACTGAAATCCTATGGGACCACTAAACTCCCATGGGACCACTAAACTAGGATAGAGCCAAGGCGGCCACCCTCCATAGTTAAGGCAAGAAATCGAGAGGAAACGGACGACCCTCTTTCCTTAACTCTGAAGGGTGGCCGCCTAAATGCAAACGCTGACGGCCACGACCACCTTGTCCCCAACCCCAAACACCGCCGTATTCACAATAGAAACTTAGTATACTAACCCCTTTGGACATGTGATTTCAAATAACTGTAAAAGAACTGCACCCGATAGCGCTATTTCGATTTATAATCAATTTTTTTTGTTACTGTTTCCAAGATCCAGTTTAGCTAACCTGCTAATGGTACCTATACTACTGCGACGACAATTTAGAAGTTTATAATAATGATTGTAGAAAAGACGCCCTTATCAAAACTTTATTCGATTAGACAGCAAATGATCAGTTCATGAAACTGAAGAATTTACTAAATTCGTTTTTCTTACCTCGGGTGATATTGAATTATACATGACATAGCGGATAAAAATTTATGCAAAATCTAGAAAAGTTATACTTTTGGAATAAGGCAGTACAACAACTCATCAAAATTGTCAGGAAGTCATGCTTTAATGGTAGTTAGGAAACCGAGATTTTTGGGATCTCTTATGCTGTATTGGTTGCAATCTGGGGACATCATGCTAATTTCTCTATTACTGTTTCATAAATGCTGTTTAGTTGACTAGTTAGTGGTTTCCTCGTTAACAGCACAATTTTTACTGTAGAAGATGCACTGAACGTTACGACTTAGTCAAGTTCCGACGTCTTCAGCAAAAGATTTCATGGAACTGGAGAATTTACTCAATTTATCTCATTTTTTGCAAGTCTTGCTGAATGATACTGTACATAGTGTAGCAAACTCAATGCAAAATCTGGAGCCGTGATACTTTTTGAGTGCACACAACAGATCAAATTCAAATTATTGAAAAATTCGAGAAATTCTGTTTTAATGATAGTTAGGAAACCGAAATTAATTGTGATCAGAATTTCGAATCCTGTAATCATGGTGATCTAACTAACCGTTGTTAATTGAATAACGAGAAACAGAAAAAAAAACTGCTTCACAACATATATTATAATGTTTCGAGTTAAAGGAGGACTGAAGTCACTTTTTTTTATTTTGTAATATTACTTATTTGCTTCTGGTCAACACTTTTTCCTCTTGCCATATATTCCGAAAATTGCTCCGAAGCGAGATATTCAACCATAGTTTGGTGCTTTTCCCTTTTGGTGGAAGAACTTTTGCCGGGTAAAGGCCGCGGCCACCGCACCTAGGCCACCCGTGTGGGAACGTTTTTATTCGATGAATTGTTAATAAAATTAATTTTCTATTAGATAAAATTGTATTAAACATGCATCAAAATAATTCTTTGAGAAAGAAAACAAAAAAAAGTTGAAAATAGAGATATTCTGCCATAGTTTAGTGCTTGTCCCTTTTGGTGGCCGCCAGCCTTGGCCGAGAAACCCCTGGCCGAGGATCCGACAACGCGTAACAATAACAATGTTTTTTTGTGGCATTTCTTCTTTTTTCGGCAATTTTCATATTTTTTTTGGTGTTCTTTCTCAAAGAATTGTTTTGATGCATGTTTAATACAATTTTATCTAATAGAAAATTAATTTTATTAACAATTCATCGAATAAAAACGTTCCCGCACGGGTGGCCTAGGTGCGGTGGCCGCGGCCTTTACGCTGCAAATATTCTTCCACCAAAAGGGACAAGCACCAAACTATGGTAGAATATCTAGCTTTGGAGCAATTTTCGGAATATATGTCAAGAGGAAAAATTGTTGACCAGAAGCAAATAAGTAATATTATAAAATAAAAAAAAATGACTTCAGTTCTCCTTTAATGAATATAGATCGTTGTCGTGAAGAAAATGTCTCTAGAAGATTTGAATAATTATGAGCGAACATAGTATGATATGAAGTTTGCTTTTTGAGTTGATCAATTTTCATGAATTACTATCAATACTGTTGATTGTTTCAAGCGAAATTTGATCAGATTTAGCAGTTGATGAGAATCTCAAGAAATTGGAGAATTGAAAAATCGTATTTATTAGACTTCTGGGAAAAGCAGAAACTGAACTAGTTCTGAAAAGCTGTCCGAAACTCATGCGACATCTGGAACAGTCAAAGTTCTGGAATAATTCTTGTGAAGATTAGAGAATTGTTATTTCAAGCAAGCGCACCCACCGCCGAATTATAGTTGGCGAACTAGACATTCATAAGTAAAAGATAAGGAACAGAGAGTTTTGTGATAGTTTTACTGTTTCAGAACATAGATCAAAACGTTCCAAGCTTTTGCAATCAGTTCTAGATTTGGTTTTTGTTCTTTTTTTATTTTTCTTTAAACCTCGGAACGTTTTGGTTAAAACTCAGAGTCAGTTATGAAGAAAATGAAATGGTACTTTTTTCTAAATAAACCTTTTTTCCAGGAATACGGCTACAACTTGCACGCCGAGAAAGGACGAGGACAATTTGTGGGAATTGTCGATCCGAACAGTCCGGCTGAGAGGTAATTCTTTTTTAATTTTTACTGCTTCAGGGAGCTTATTTTAGTGAAGAGTGCTTCTCAATTTAGTAACTCGTACGCTGACCGTTTACCTTCTAAAAAAAGTATATCTGAATCTTACGCTGTAGATTTAGTGGTTATCTTACAATCTCAGCAATATTAGAATTCAGAAAACTCTCCCACCTAACAATTCTGAAACACAAATCAATTCCAGAGGAGGACTCATCACCGGTGACCGTATCTACGCCGTCAACGGTCACTCCATCATTGGGGAGAACCACAAGAAGGTGGTGGAACGTATCAAGTCGAACCCGAATCGTTGTGAGATGCTCGTCATTTCCGAGGAGGGAGCAAAGTGGTATCAGGATCACAATATTCAAATCACGTTGGATCTGCCGAATATTGAACGAGTTTCTCAGGTGAGGAAAGTGTCCTATTGAGTCAGAGGCATACTGGAAAATAAGAAACTAAATCTGTCAAATGGTGATAGTGAAACTGTAAAAATACTGTTTCTATGATTTGACATTTTGGATCATGGTGCCTGGGATCAGTGATTACTTGATCAATTTCTGTCGGAACTACATAAAGCCATCAATTCCCAAAAATATCAGTTTCATATAGTTATTAGTAATGTTAATTTTGACTTTCAGTTATTGATAACGAGACTCTAATAGTTCCAAGATTTGTTTTTTCAACTTCATAAATGTATGGGGAATGGAAAATTTTTGAAGTTTATCTGGCCCAGGATGTTAGACAATCTGAATATTAGAAAAACATAATTTTGTGCTCAGGAACATACTTTTTTGTTTGTTTAAAAACGAAAAGCCTAATGATTCGCGCTCATTGCTTGTAACACAGACTAAGCTTCTTATAAACTTATTGAAACATTTTTAATTTTTCACCCACGAGCTTGCCGGGTCAGGGATGAACACATTTCTTCAAAATCAAAATTTATGGGCCAAAAGACATAAAAATGTACATCTCGATGAGTACTGCACGTCTGAAAAACTTGAGTTACAGTCAGACCAACGTGACCAGCACGGTCCGGCTAGAGTGCCCAGGTCAAACGGGGATTTCACGTTTTTGATCGCCTAGAACTCACCGAAATCTACATTTCGCTACTTTTGTGAGCCAACAATTCAGAATCTTAAGAAAGTTACCGCAGAATCTGCAGTTTTTCTTTTTTTTAATGGATTCAATTAATAATGTTTCAATATGTTGTTCTGTAGCTTAATCAATTTTCAAAACAGTTTTTTTGAACTCGGTCTTATATGGAATTGCCCCCATTTCTCAGAATATTTGATATATTTGTGAGCCCATAGTTTCGATTTTAAAGAAGTTTATCCCAGGACCCGGTCCAGCGAGCTCTGTTGGACATTTATAAAATAGTCTAGTTTTTTGAGGGAAAAATTGTTTTTCTGGGAAATTTAAAATGTTTCAAGACGTTATTTTGAAGCTTCATTTATTTTAGAAGCAATTTTAGCGGTTCTGGATGTTTATAGAGTTGCACTGGAATGTTTTATGCTTTGTTCCCTAGTGCCCTTTTATTCGAGACTTGTTCTAATTACTTCAAAATGATGCTTCCCAGTTTCAAGAGTTCCATTTCTTCCGTTAGATTCAGTCCTGAAACGCTACGATTCTTTCATATACTCCCTATGTTCTTTCCCCTATTTGTCTGTCCTTTTTTCAAATCCATCCTTGTCCTCAGAATCCTCGTCGTCCGTCCAACAACTCCCCACCACCAAGTTCATGGTATGCACCAACGTATACATCACAGGTTAGTCCCCCCTTGATTGTTTATATTCCTACTTTTCCCTTTGGCATATTGAATTTCATAAGATGTGTCAAGTTGCTCATCATAATTTGTTCATTTACACCTTGCCCTCTTGCACTTGATCAACTGAACTTTATTTATTTGAGAAGGGAAGAATATTGTTTTGAGTCATGGAGAAAGAAAGAGTTGATAGATCTGACTCATGAATTGTTCACACCAAAAAAGAGAATGGGGGGGGGGGGGGGGATGAACAAATATTTATTGGTAGTATATAAAGAGAGTTTTGACGTCACTTTTGGATGAAGAGGGAGCTGAAGCTAGAGTTGGGATAGGATCACTAAAGATCAAAATTGAGATACCTCTTTGATAAGTGTTAGTGACAGAAAAATTATTTTACAATATTTGACGTTTCAAAACCTTCATTCAATGAATGTTGGAAAAATGACGGGTATTACTCACAGAGTGTTAACTGTAAAATCATCTGGTATATATTAGAAAGATCTCTCAACTATTTACTGTTTCATCCTGGTATTTTCAATTGATTGAGAAATACCGGGTTCAATCGGGTGTAGGGACAACCATTTGTATCCAACTTTTGTAATACACTTGCAATATTCCTGACATACCTCCTAAAATGAAACTTTCGGTTCATTGTTTCAATATGAGCACAGATATTACTAGCATCATGCAAAGCATTACTTCCAACTTTTGGGTGGGTCCACCCTACAAGAATCTCTCACCAAACTTCTGAGCCCGGATCTTTTTCTTACTGTTCCAGCAAGTTTATATTGTGCGAGGGATTCTCCGATGGCTGCTAACATTACAATTCGGCGTTCTTTGAATGAAGCTCAACAGTATACAGTATTGCGATACGTGAACATTCACGAGTTTACTGTTCCATGATTCTGTCAGAGTGACTGGGACTTGACGGTTCACGCTTTTCACCTTGCAAGTTTCATTCAACCTAGTTTTGCTTACTGTTAAGACTTGGTGATCACTGTTTCAAGTTGCAGTGAAAAAGAGCAGGCGAACTGAGATTTTTAGTCCTCGTGGTTAATTTTTAGCGCTTAAACTACTCACCGTTTCATCAATGTGTTTCGAATTGATTGGAGAGAAACCGAGTTTAATCGGAACTGAATTTCTGTTGTTACAGTATACTTCTTTTTTCCTGTGAAAAAAAGTACTTCTTACTTTTCCTAATAAGTCTCACGAGATGCAATGTTCGGCTCACTGTTTCAATAAAAGCACAAAATTTGCGAGTGAGTATGATCATGCAGTATCGCACACGCATAAGTTTCATAGACTCAAAAATCTCTCTTCAAGCTGTTAAGCCGGGTATTTTTTTACTGCTCCAAGAAGCTCACATTTTTTGATTGATTTTCTGACGACTGGTATTATGGCTATGTAGTGAACTCACTAAATGAATTTCAATAATACATATTGATATACCGTTTCCTGATTATCTGAAAGTGACTGAAAAATTACAGCCTACAATTGCTGTGGCACAATTGCATCAAGATTTGCTGTTTAAACTGATTTTACAGACCACTAGATCCTAAAATTCGGTGATTACTGTTTCAAGTTGAACATAAAACAGCGAGAAAACAATGAAATACAATCATATTGGCTGCTCTGAAAAAATCTGTAAACTAGGCATAAAACTGTCATTAGCACCTGTCTATATCATATCTTACTGTCTCAGCATGTGCATATTTGGTGAGAATTTTCGAAATGGTCAATGAATTCCTCCTAAATTTGTTCTGATTGCCGTAAGAGTAGTAATTGACTACTTGTAAAGTTATCGAAAAAGTGATTTTCTGTTTCATCAATACAATATTGAGAAAATCTGAGTTTAGAAATCAGTTCATCTTTTCTTTACGTTCAATTCTTCCAAGTTTTTTCGGCAGATTGCTCCAGTTTCCTACTCTTTTCAATATGTACATCTTACTGAAGTATCTCTTCAAGTCCTAACATTTTTTGCTTGTTCCAAAACAGCTGTACATCTATATCAGTTGAGGGCAACATCTGTGATCTTTTTTACTGCTTCTGCTGGTTGATATTATTGTGAGAGAACTGATGAGGGCTGATAATTCCACAACAACCACATATATACAACAATATTTTTACTTGATTGAATTCAATAAATGAATCCCAACAATACATATTAGGACTTGTTTTAAAAAATCATGAGTGTACTGTTTTAGAAAGTGACGGACGAATTACAGTCTACAGTATTTGGCATTTAGATGTAGCTCAGTTTTGCCGACCATTAAAATTCAGAAACAATGGCTTACTGTTTCAACTTGAACATAGATTTCACAAGCATTTTCTCTGGTGTTTCATTCACTAAAGATGGTTTAAGAAAAAAGTCAATTTACACATGATATTGGCAATATCAGTGTCGAAAACTATGTCTCATTGCTCAGAAACTTCCCATTTTGATGAGAATATTCAGATGGCCATATCGGTTCCGTCATTCATTTTTTACATACTGTGAAACACTTATGCAATGAAAACAGTTTTCATCTTGATTACTTGTAAAACTATCGAAAAAGAGAATTTATGTTTCATCAACGCCATATCGTTGAATACATTGAGAAGTAGTCATTAAAAAAGCTCCTACATTCCCCTACTAGTTTTTTCTACTTTCCCCACAGTTCAGTTGCAAAAGTACACATATAAGAGCCCCGGAATTTGAAATGTTTTATTTTCTATATGAGATTTCATAATTCTGTTCAAAAACTGTGCGGCCACTATTTTTCAAAGATGTGTTTCTTTTATTATAAAAAATGTAAATTATATTCCAATATCCCAGCATTTTCCGTTTTTTCAAGGATGGGAAGGGGGGAAACGATTCCCAGAT
>GL379911.1:0-49224 GCA_000143925.2 Caenorhabditis brenneri | reverse complement strand
TAGCCAAGAGACGTCGAGCAGTGCACAGATCTCATCTCATCGAATCACGCTAGGACTCGAGTACTCCGAGTAATCAGTCGATTTGCATCTCACCTATTGGTTGTCTGAGTCGATACATCCGGTATTCAAAGTTATGGATCTTTTAAGAAGCATAAGCGAGAATAGGGTAGACAGTGAAGTATGCATACAGACAGTCAGTGGCGCATCGCGTCGATGAGCTCGGTTACAATACGCATGCCATCTCTGAGTGGAATCAATATTCGCTCTTCATCTCCACCTGTATTGTCAGCACTTTCGGTTATAGGGGTATGTGGAACCTTTTTCTGGGAGCAGCACTCTCGAAGTATTCATTTGGTTACGGCAGAAAACGCGATCAAATTTCAAGAGGCGAAATCATCAGAGCAATAACTTTTTCTAGAAATGTTTTTTTTTCATGTTGGCACTTTCCCAAATCTTCAAAAACACGTGACCTTTTCATGCTTTTAATTGCCTCTCCCAGAACGTGAGCAGCAATAGATCTGGGAATCGTTTCTTCCCTTCCCATCCTCGAAAAAACGGAATTTTTTTCTGAAATTCTGGATTCTTTAGAAGAAAAGTTTATTTATCCGAAGAAATCAACGGTTTCTATCAACTTCTGGAACAGATTATATACTTTCTCACTTTTCAGGTTTTTTGAACCATAGTTCGGAAATCGTGGGAACAAATTACAGAAATATGAGAATTATTATGAATCCCAACGAAAAAACAAAAATTTTCAAATTCCGGGGTTCTTATATCCTTTTACGTCTTACTGCCTTTTTCACCAACCAAAATGAGCAGTGTCCGAGACAGCTGTGAAACTGCACTAGTCAGAAGTAGCAGATGTGTTCATCGACTTTTTTTTACTGCTTCAGCCAGTTTTGTGCGTGATTTTATGGTGATAATAATTACCAGATAATATAATGAAGTTTTTTGGCTCAGTTTCCGGGAAATTTTCCGGTAGCAGTCCGCAGATTGTCTGCAAAATTTACTATTTCATTGGATCATTTTCTGGGTAGTGATCTTGGTAGGATATTACGACTTTGCAGGGCACTGAACCTCAGTTAATTTTTTTTTCATTAAAAAGTGAGAACTCATAGATACCCTTCGGACGCGGAACCAGAAAGAACACTAGCATTTTTTTATTGATAAACTATATTTTGAAAAATAATTACTGTTTCCTCCTGTTCATAAACTCAAAAGTGCTTCTTGTACATTGCTGAAGCAACGAAACTAAATTTATAAAGCTTCTGTAGCTTCATATTCATGAGAGATTTTCCCCTAGCATTTTGGGAATATTTTCTGTTACATCAATTTCATAGATTTCCATGAGCCTCGCTACCTTAGTAGGTTGTTGAATTCTGTACTTCTCAATTCTATAAGTTCCATTTCTATGTTCATTCCCAATCAAATAATTTCACTGCTCCAACGACATAGTATAAAGCTGTACCTAGCAGTAAACATGTTCCATGCAACTTGATTTTCAAGAAGTCAATCTAAGTTTCGTGTGAAACTTGCCGTTTTAAAAGAGGCTCGCCGCAAGCTCATTCAAAATTTTTCTGCTACAATTACATCATAAGCGTTCATGAACTTTGCATCTTCAATAATTTTGGCATATGTCGGGATCAAACGTTTTGCCTGTTCCAAGTTTACAGTAAACAGTTTTATTAGGAACCATAGGTAATTCGTCGTCAATAAAAGACGCTAGAAGTTGAAATAAAGAATGTTTTCTTCTGCTTATAGTCACTAAATTAGTTTCATAAAAATCTTCGCTGATAGGTTTTTTCGTTTCCTGTTCCAACCACACCATATTTCTTAATTAGGTCTGGTTTTTCAATACACCTCTCCTCATAAGTTCTAAACTGTAATGTTTAACTACAATTAATCACTTTTTACTGTTACTTACTCAAAGTTTAAGGCTGTGTGATCTTTTAGAATCATTACTGTCCGTTTTGTCATATCAAATGTTCAATCTGTAGAATTCCAAATGTCACCGAAATGTGTTCATCTCCTCTCTGATTCCGACTGACCAAAGTTCCCTGGTTTTCTAAAATTTTCTCTGTTACAATAACTCTAGAATTTCTCATGAGGTTGTTCACTTCAGTACCACAATCTTGGCTTTCCTGTTCGTTTGAATTCAAATATTTTCACTGTTCCAACTATAAAATATACAGTTGTACCTAGCAACCGATATGCTTTCCATGTATCCTTTTTTTGAATTATTCTGAATTGAAAACAATTGTTACATGCCGTTTTGTAAGAGGTTCGTCGCTAGCTTATTGGTACATGTTCTCTGTTACAACTACACCATAAGTGTCCATCAGTTCTGTCTCTCCAGTAACGCTACGATAAAGTAACACAGAATCGAACGTACTACCTGTTTCAGGTACATAATGAGTAGTTGTATCTGGAATCATAGTCAGTTGGTTGTAGTGAAGAACTTTTACTGTTTTTTTCCTGCTCATTATTGTCTCATCAATTTCTCAAAAATGTTCAGTGGTTAGTTTTTTCCAATCTTTGTTTCCTGTTTCAACTACATCATATTTCTCAATAAGACTTGGTCCTTCATTATAACTTCTCTATTTGATTGAGCCACTATAGTTTTCATTCGCAATCAATAATCGTTAACTGTTTCTTACTCAGAGTTTAGGATTGTCGAGTTTCCTAGAATCATTCCTGGAGTTTTTGTGACAAAAATTAAAATGTTCCCGAAACCCAGCTTAGTTCATTCCCTCCGTCATTCCGATTGACCAATTTTAGGTTTTGAAATTATCTCTGTTACAATGACTTCATAACTTTCCATGGGCCTTGCTGCTTCAGTAAATGCATTGCTGATCGGACAATATGTAAGCTTCATTTCAATTTTTACCTTCAACAAAAAAAACTCAACTGTTTCAATTATAAAGTATACCGTTGTACCTAAAAAGCAACATGCTTCCATGAGAGATAGAGCATCATAATATTTAGAGAGGTAATCTGAAAAATGTATACTAATGCATGCCGTTTAGGTTAACCAGCTCCTCGATAATTGTTCTCTGTTACAACTACACCATAAGCTTTCATGAGTTTTGCTTCTACCGTTATGTTATTGCTTGTAGGCGAACATTCTCACTGTTCCCAGTATACGGTAAATAGTGGTATCTGGAAATATTGTCAATTGGTTGTAAAAAACTTTCCAAAATTGAAAAAAATACTGTTTTCTCCTGCTCATAGTTACCGAATTTGTTTCGAAAAGTGTTCGTCAATAGATATGTCGTCCTCGTTTTCTGTTACATCCACATCATATTATCTTTCATGAGACTTGCTCCTTCAGTTAACGAATGTAAGCTTGACGTTCACTGCAAATCAAACTTTTTCACTGTTCCTTCTTCAAAGTTTAGAGCTGTGTGAACTTTTAGAGACACTGCTGGACTCCATTTTCTTCCTGTCTGTCGTCACAGAAAACCATCTGTGTTCATCTCCTCCGACTGACCAATCCACTTGTACTTTTTTTCCCTCTCCTCTCGAATAATCGTCGATGAACCATCCCATTTCACACACATATACATTCAAGAGGGGAGAAGAATCATCACCTTTTTTCGCCTTTTTCTTCCAAAAAAGAAATAAGAAAAGGACGACAATGGATAGAGAGAGAGAGGGCATTGTATTTGTCATATATGTTAATATTCGATGATAAAAATACGAAGAGAGAGGGAGTTTATGGGCTCGGAGGAGATGGGGCAAAACCATATAGTATTCTATGCATTTGTGGAAGAAAGGAGGACGCTTGAAAAGTTATATATCTTGACAAACAAAAGAGGAATCGAGGCTTGAAGTGCACTATTCTGGATATTTTTACTGTTTCGAAGTACTCACAAAGTCGTGAGCAGTTCGTCGTCTAGAATTATTTTCTGCGTTGAACTCTGCATATTCTGAAGGCAACGGATTCTGAAGGTATATTTCGCTCTCACGAGAAACTTGATAACGATCCCGAGTATTCCAGAAGTTCCTTGGATCTCGGAGCTTCTGAAAATCTTGAATTCAGGAAAGGATAGGATTATCCAAGGATCGCAGTTTCAAAAACTTTATTTTCGAATTTGGCGTCATTATCTTCAGTGTCGAGTTTGGACGTTGAATTCTGAACCATCAGGAGTTTTTCCGTGATCTTTATTCTGGATTTTCCCGATTCTGGAGCTCTGAAACTGACGGAAGATTGTCTGAAAATTGCAGTTTCAGAAACTTGATTTTTGAACTTATCATCGCTCCGAAAGTAATTCATCTCTATATATTCTACTGAGCCATCTGGAGTTTCTGAAGTCATCATTCTGAAATCCTCGTATTCTGAATCTTTCCTAGGATCCAATTCCATTCATTTCAAGTTTAACGCCTTCTGAATCTCCACCAGAATGGATTCGAATCGAAATCCGCCTCCCCCGAAACCAATCACATGGCTTACCTATCTCTACACCTCAATCGTCTACTATTTCTGGCTGATCTACGCCCATTTACCACGGATTACCGATGACAAATCAACGGGAGACGCAGACACCCAAACATCTCTCAAGACACACCGGCTAGATGAAGAGACGCAGACAGCGAGACAAGTAGCGGGCCCCCTCTCAGCGCCAAAGGATTCATCATTGTCTCCATCACCGCCAACATCGTTCGATAGAAGAAAAAGTAGTTGCAACAACTGTCTGACACCTCATTCGAAAAAGAATAAGACGAGTTGTTCCTACGTCTCCAATCTCTCCACATCGACGACGTCTTCGCAGTCGTCTTCTCGTCAATCGTCTATTAGAAAAAAGAAACATTCATATTCCTCTTCCACTTCTTCCACCTCCTCCTCCTCCACAATCCTCCACCGTTCACCACCATCCCCCACATCATCCATATCATCTGAATCCACAATCGTTCCCTCCTCCTCCCCGAATAAAATCATCGCTCTAGTGCCATCTGGTAGCCACGTGTTGGTGAGAGTGCCGAAACTCGATTCGAAAACCGAATCGATTCGAATTAAAAGGACAAGAATGAGTGATTGGTTGGATGCCGAGCAACGGGATGTGATGCGACAGTTTGATGAGGTGATTGAGGAAGCAGAGGATCAGAAGACGTCTGGAGGAGATCGAAGAGGTATTCTGAAGATTCAAAGTAGTGGTGTCGTGGAGAGGAGGAATGGGTATGGATATTCTGGATCAGTGAGGAGCATAGAATCGAGCTCATCAAGGAGTAAGGTGGGTCTGGTTTTGTTTTTTGTATTGTGGAATTCTGGGAACGAGTGAATTTTTCAGTGAATTAGACATAAACTTCATGAAACTGTAAAAATTCGTCATTTTCGCGTAGTTTTTTGCTCGGTTCCATGATATTCTTAAGCTCTCTATTTCAAATTTCTTGAGATTGATTGATTCCTCTTCTGAGAGCAGAACAGTCCAATGAGCAGTATTCTGAAAAGTTAGGAAACAAAAATAATTATATGCATCTTATTGTTTTGTCCTCTTACCCGTAAATTTGACATAAACCTCATGAAACTGTAAAAAAAATTTCCATTTTTGCTCAATTTTTCCCGGTTTCATGGTGGTTTTAAGTTCTTCCTTTGATTATGTTTATCACTGCTTCTTCTTCACCTACAACATAGTGGTTTACCTTCAAGTGGTAATAAATTTCAAATTTTCGCTTTCGGTTTCACATTGTCCACTAATTTTATTATTCTTAAATTCAGAGCTTCTGATCCTTTCGGGTTTCGGAATTCTTTATCCTGTTTCTTTTTGCTGTTTTGAGGAACCTCATCTCGGCTCGAGTTGATAAGTGTCCCTATTCCTGGCTCTTTGGATGAAATTTCAAAATTATTTTAATCAGGTTTATTCGGTTTCATTAGGTTGTAATGGGGGCCAGCATACGCTCTTGTTATTGTTTTGCTCTCCTACGAGTGAATTAGAAAGAAACTTTATGAAACTGTAAAAACATTTCTCTATTTTGCTCAGCATTTCGCCCAGGTACCAGCCATATTATTTCAAAATGTTTTTCAGTTTCGGTTTGTCTCTAGAGCCCAGTTTTTTTTTTATGCTAATGATAGATAAATTATAAACTTACCAAAACAGTTTCTCTGAAAATTTGATTATGGATACCTTCTAAGAGGTTTGAACCTAGAACCAATCTGGAGGATTGCCAAAAGCGCTAGCGGCTGAACTACACGGCTAGAACCTTTTTCAGTCTCAATACATCGAAAAAATTTCCAGTCTTATTGAGTCAATTCTACAAATTGTTCCCTGTTTTTTATTGTTGTTTCAAGAAGTTTCAACCTCGATACAGTTAATGAGTCGACTTGTACCATTGTTCCGAATTCGGCTCTGTATCCTACATTTCGAGCCCATTTTGATCAAACTTATGCGGTTCCATTGGGTTCCTAAACTGGCTTTCATTTGTTTTCGGGAAAATAAAATAATCCTTTTTCTTGTATTCTAAAATAAGTAGTTTGTTGTACTGTATCTATATTTTCACAGAACGCATTTGAACTGTTTTATGAACTTCACAGATTTTACCTTTAGCTAAGCAAATCCGGCTAGAATTTCGAGACTTAGAGGTATTCTTGAACTTTTTGTTTTTCGGAAATTACTACTGTTTCATGAAATTTTTTTATAAAGTTGTCGCTGTAAATTATGCTGGAGACAAATCCACAACTCGCTGTGAATATCCAATGATTTCAGTTTCACTGTGTTAATATTTCAAACGACTTTTTTTGGTCAGGTAATTAATATGAGAGTTTGTGGGCTGAGTAAAAAAGATAACAGTTTCACCTGCAAGATTTAAATTCATCAGTTTTTCTTTTCACAATGAACTGAATACTTCAAAACCCGTTTGCCCTCTAATAAAGTTGCACCTTCCAGCTCTTCTATAAAGATACCTCGGCACATTTCATAACTATTAGTCACTTTGAATAGTTGATCATCATCATCATCATGCCATTTCTATATATACATTTTTATACCAGTATCATTTTCTTATTCCTTCCAAAACCTGACTCATCACCTAGATGTACATATATGCATATACAAACAAATTCCTTTCCAACCACCAAATTTCGAAAACTTTTTTTCATAAAATGTTCATGGCAAAACCGCAAACATTGGTTGTGGGGAAAACTGTTTCTCTCCTCTCCCCTCTTGAAGAGAATGAGAAGCTTATGTGTTTGTACAAGACGAGGTAGATCAAATGTATTTTTTATTGAGATGATGGTTGAGAAGAGAATGGTTTATGATCGGAGAATGGAGAAAAGAGGAATTGAAATTGATGAGAAAAAAAAGGGAAAAGAGATAACATTGATAACAAATTGTGATTTAGTGAAATGGGGGGAGAGGGAAGTATCGGCAGATAGGTACAAATTGGGTTTTTGGAAGGAGAGAGATTGAACTTGTGTTTTCTAGTAGATGGCATTTGTGTTTCAAAAAGTTCATATGTCGTTGTGATTCTTCAGAGTTCTATTAACGCTCACGTGGTAAGAGCATAGTCCATTGGTCACATGTCAGCTTTCTGATTTTCTAGTGATATTCGCAGAGCAACATTCAAGGCTGTTCTAAAACAGGACGTCAATAACCAGAATGCTCAAACCAAGTTGCTGAAACATTGAAAATTGAGAATTAAACCTAAGGGATCATAGTTTTCTCACAATATCAAGGCAATTTTCTCCGTTTCACCAATTTCATATTCATATCGTATGAAGTACCATCTGATACCTTGATCCATTGGATTGACAATGAAATATGAAAAAGTATAATCCTAATGCCAGTTTCACTAAAAACATAAAAACTCTTCGAATTTGCTTGGATTATTATAAGTTCCAGTGTCTATTCTTGTTGCAAATCGATCAGTTTTTCCATTTTTCTTCTCAAGTGATAGTCGTTTGGGCTTTGATTAAATAACAATAGACCGAGTTGATAGGGAAATTAGAAACCTGGAAACCATTATTTAGTGGAACTAAGACGACGAATATCGCTGAAAATAAAATCATTCGCTCTTTAATTTGAACATGAAACAGTGAAAAAAAAACGAAACTGACGTTTTGTCTCTGTTTCAAATCCTTGATTACTTCTTCGAATTTTTATATTTAGTATTAGTCACGAGACATTATTAATTTAAGGCAGAACCTAATTTTAGACTAAACGACTTCAGATTAACCGCGAGAAAAAATGTCAATTAGTTTATCACCAATTTGAAGCAGTGTTATTTTGAGCAGTTCACTCAAGAGAAGTAAATTTACTTTCGTGTGCCCCGAAGTAATTAGATCACTGATTGCAGAGCTTCAAAAGTGAACTTTACCAGTCTAGGAGCTCGAAGTCGAAAATGAAAAGAGATCGGTAGCTTACGTTCAACGAAAAGATATTTAGAGAACCTGAAGCTGTAATTTTTTCCAGGTGTGCGCTTCTTATATTTTTCTGTTGTCGTCCAAAAATAGTTCAGATATTGTTTGATGAGTTTCGGTCAAAATTTATCTTGATAATTTGAAACTGTTGATTTTTTTCAGTTCCAAATTACTAGTAAATTTGAATTTCGATTCGTTTAACATTGGACGGAACGTAAATAGAACAAAAATTCAGGGAATCTTGTTAGTTACCACAAAAATCTTCAAGAAAAATTGAATTTCACTGGAATTTTCAGTTTCAATGCAGTCATTTCCATAGTGTCCATAACGATATTTTTTAATTTCATATGGTCTAAATAATACTTGTAAACAAAACTATCCAATCAAAAAATACCTTCCAACAACCTTCCATGTCTCTTTTCCTCCATTCCATCCATCCATCCCCTTCCGCTTGCCCTTTTCTTAATAGAACGACCTCCAAATAATAAATCTAATTGGTCCTCCATTAGACACCCCTGTGTTTTTTATCCTGCCCCACACCTGCCCTTCTTCCTCCTTTTTGTCTAATTTATCCATCTGCGTCTCTTCAAGGATATCCACTCTCTCTCTCAAAGAAGTCTGACGCATCATTGAATATGGCTTCTTCTACAACATTCTTCACCTAATTTTCGCCTCCCGTTACAGTTATTCTTCTCTTTTCCGCCTTCTCCAAGGTTGGCATTTTTACATAATTGGACTTTTCTCATCTGACTTTTGTAAAGATTTTTGTTAGATGCAGTCAACGCTTTCCAAAGTTCCGGGATTTTTTCATGACTATGAGAAACCGTAAAACCTCTATTATAACTGCACCCCTGGAAACTTCCAGGCCTATCCCCATCCTGTTCTTGTATGTATACCTGAACAAATAATAGAAAACGCATAAAACCTTATGTGTTTTCTGAGAAAAAGAAGAAGAAGAAGAACGTTTTGTACATAACTTGTCGGAAAATCTATGAACATCAACACCTCTTTTTCTTTTTTTCCACTTTTTGAAAAAAAATATTCTCTTAGCAGACCTGGTAACCCAATAGGTACTTTGTGGCAGGAGAAATTTTAAAATTTTCATTTCGAGTGGTTCTTTTATCTTTTGTTTGCAGATGTGTTTTTTTTCGGGGTTCAGAAAAAGGTCAATGAGTTATTGGAAAAATTTAACATTCACAATGAAATCAGAGAAAAGTTATGAGACCTATGTGCTTGCTGAAACAGAAAATACGATTTTGTTTTCTCAGAATTCAAGTTTTGAAACCGAAGCAGATCAAACTGAAAGTTTTCACTGTTTCATGGAGGTTGGAAATTCTTGATATTTGGTTTTTCTTGATTTGGTACTTGCCGAGCGTCTAGAATCTAGAAGCTATTTCAAATTTTTGTTTAGTTTTGCAATTCAATTTTGACTGTTTCATCTAACTGGTAAGATATTTGGCTCATTTATACTTACTGATTATGGATGAAATTTCTGTTTCACATTGTTTTGAAAAATATCAAAGGTTTTTATTCCAATTCTTGAATTTATATAAACAAAAAAAAGAAACACTCTGCAATAAATCAGATGATAGCACCTTTTAGTGTGTTCGGACCCAGGGCCAGTTTGGCAGGTCACCAAAAGCGCTAATTCTGAACGACTGTTGCGTTTCCGGTCCTCATTCCATCCCCATTTGAAAATATGGTTCGCATCCCCTGATAGCCTGGATCGTAGAACTCTAAATTTCACAGTTTCACCTAACTTCCAAGATCTTAGGCGTTTCTTTTACTTTGATAGTACACGTTTTTTATTCTCGATAATACAGTCGTAAATTATCCTAAAAGTTTAAAGTAAAAAGAAAACTCTGTTTCACATGGTTCTGAAAAACTAGCAATGAATTCACCAGTTAGTTTTCGACCTGAACCCCTTTCCATCAATTGTTTTCCGATGTTATTCTGAAAATTTCTTCTGTTTCAAAGAGTTTTTAAGATAAAGCGTTGCAAATCGGAGTAGTTTGTAGGAAACAAACGTTCAATCAAATTTCCACCGTATCAATGGATTGATAATTTTTCAAAACTATCGATAAAGACAGTCCGTATGGTCTAAATAGGTCGATAACTAGACGAGAAAAAAAAATCAGTTTCTGATAGTTGTGATTGATAACAAAGGACTTTTTGAACTTAATCCTATCTTCAGTTGCAATATCTGATTTGCGAGGCTTTCGACCAAGCTTGGACAGAAATCTCAGTTTCGCAAATGTTTTTTCCTTTCTTGAAAGGCACTCTCCTATAGAGGTTGAACTCCTTTCCATCAGTTGTTCTCCGATGTTATTCTGAACATTTCTTCTGTTTCAGACAGTTTTTAAAATAAAGCGTAGCAAATCGAAGTAGTTTGTAGCAATAAAGCTAAAATTCCAGCTAAATTTTTCCCAGTATCAGTGGGTTTATAAGTTTTCAGAACTAGCAATAAAGACGATCCACGTGGTTTAAATACAACTATACAAAAAATTCAGTTTCTGATAGTTGTGATTGATAACAAAGGACTTTTTGAACTTAATCCTCCGCACGAACGTTTTGAGGTTAGTACGACCTATATGACAAGTTTGAACAGAAATCTCAATTTCAAAAATGGCATTTCCCTGTTTCTTGAAAGACACTCTCCAATAAAGGTATCTTCATCATTTCTTAATCCAATTAATTGATTTATGTTTTTGAACAGTTTTTTTTCCACTGTTTCTTATAGTTTTCAAATCTAGTGATATCTTGTAGTCATCATTCCCATCAAAACAAAAGTTTCTTCTCTAGCAACTCACCAGGTGCCCTTCTATTAAAGACTTCTTCTTACATCATTTTTATTCCTTTTAGTATCCATTTCCCATACACACAGCTGGATCCCCCTTTTATCAAATTAAATTCCGTTCCGACTATTATTATTATTAGTCATCAAACCCCCTCTCCTCTGAATCTTGATCATAAATCTCAAAAGGCGGTTAGATTTTATCTTCGCTCTACATTCTCACATTTCTCATAGATTTGGAATTCTAAGTTTCCGAAATTCTATTAATTTTCAACAATATTTTTTTCTGACTCTCACAACCACCAGACTAGAAGATGACGTCGTTTTCAGTGGACAAGGTAATATTGTGGACCCTACGCCCTTATTGTTGTAAATATGTTTTCGGTACTTGTTCTTTTTGTCTGTGTGTGTTACCGACAAAAGTAAAGAAAAAGAGAGAGGATTGGCAATAGTCCAATCTACCCGCAACTAACCAGCCGTGTAGAGGAAGGATGGTCATTGCATTGGTCCAAACAATTGGACACACACGTGTACCTACCCTTTACAGTTCCCTCTCTTGTTTGTTAGTAGTCTCGGGAAGGTGTTTGGCAAGGTGAACAAATAGAAAGAGAGAGAGAGAGAGAGAAAGAGAGAAAGAGAGAGAGAGAGAGAGAGAGAGAGAGAGAGAGAGAGAGAGAGAGAGAGAGAGAAGGGCTCAATGAGCAATAGGTTGATGTTTTGGGTTGGACTTGATTTTTGAAATTTTTCTGAGAATGTTTACAACTTTTACAGTTTCTCTAAGGTTTCATTTTTCGGAGAATTTTGATTTTCTGTTTTCGTGGACAAAATCGGTATACAGCCCAAACTGTTAACTGAAAACCAGCAGAAAAAATTAACGGGAACCTACCCACGACCAGCAATATCCTCTTTTTTGACAGATACTTTCTTTGAATTTTCTAGAACATTCGGATTGTATAGACTCATTGAATGACCGAATTTCCAGATCATTGTAAGAATTCATTGTAACTGACAATCTTTTTTTTTGAAAATCAAAACTTTTTTGTAAAAGTTTCGATGTGTCGATTTGGCGGTGTCAGTGATGACCAATATTTTTAAATTAGGCATCAAACGATTGTTGATATCAATGGAGTTTCTATTCCCCTATGAACTTTCAGAGGTTTTTGAAACATTTTTGTTTTTGATTCGAAATCATTTCCGTCTCATAGCCCGATTTTTTAATGAATACTTTTCGGATTGATTTTCACCTTTTCGCACCTGCTTCAGAATGTCAAACCTAATTTGACGGATTTCAAATGCATTATTTGAAACTGAAATTCTTTTATATTCTCGTTATGTTGTCCTCCTGCTCATAGCTTTTTTTTTAGAGTGTGCGTTCATTTTTTCATGACTGAAGCACGATCTAAAAAACCACTTTTTTTAAACCGAGGGACAACAGGACAAACAAGTTTCCAAACCCTTGCTCATTTTTCTGAAGTTTTTGAAACAGAAAATATTGAGTAATTATGAGAAAATTGAAGTTTCAATGGTTTTTAATGTCTGCCGTTTTCGTTACTTCTAGAATTCTGCTTTTTTCTTTAATCTGATACAATTCTTGGTGCCTGAAATAAGAAAAGCCCCCACAGAAGTTCGAATCAAGTTTAGAGAATCTAAAAGTATCCGACAATTGCCTTTCGAAACAAAACGAACTTTCATAAAAGAATTTTGGAACAGAGAAATTTTGAAACATTTTTGAAAAAAATAATTTTTTTTCACCAACGTTATCTAAACCAGTAGCTTTCATCAACGAGGTTCCGCAGATTGAAAGGGTATTTGAAAATTAAAAATTGAAGATAAGAACCTAACGATGAGCTTATAGGATAGTCAGCCTTATTGAGTTATTCCACATGCAGCCATATACGAACTAGTTCATAAAAATTTCAATCTTTTATTTCAATTTCTTGAAACAGCAATGTTTTTTTTTTCAATTCAATCACTTCCTGTGGAACTAGTGTTTCCCGTAATTTTTTGGGAAAATATTTTACTGTTCTGTAATTCTTTTCCGGTTACAGTTGTTTCATATTTTTTGGAACCAGAAAGTCATATAGTTTGATATGTTTTCCTTCTAACTAAAACATCTATATATTCTAACACTTAAACTTGAGTCAGGATACACAGTTTTATCGAAAATATTCCCGGAAAAATCGATGTGTTTTCCTTCTTTCCTTTCTGATTCATTCCTATTTTCCATGTTCATACTTGTAATCCTCTTCTTCTTCCAAATACTCTCAATTTCCTATTTATGTCCATCCTATTGTTATAATTCCCTTTTTTCTCCCACCTCCTCCTTCTTTTCATTTCTCGATTGAAGGGGGTGTCCTTGGCCCTCTCCTAACTACTTCCATTCCTTTTTTATTATTGTTAGATATATTCGGTTTCCTTGTTCATCTCTTGGATTCCTTTTTTCCATAACTATGCTTTTTTGGAGAAGAAACATACATAGATTTCTTGTATGTTCGTAGGGAGAATTGGAATTCAAATTGGAAAAAGGGGGAGTGGGAAAGTAAGGAAGAGCGGGTACATAAATTAAGTACCGTTGAACTGTCTAAACTCGAGGATTTTTATTCCTTCATATTTCAGAAGCATGAAAAACTGCAAAATCCGCAGGTATTACGCTCGAGTTTGAATAAAAACTTGTCGATTTATTATGTTACTTGCTAGGTGCTTCGATCCGATCAATTTCAACTGATAGTTTCAATTCTTATGACTTTGTCGAAACAGTAGAATCAACCAAAACTTATCTAATTAAAAAAAATTTTGGGCGGATTTTCACTTGGCAACTATCTCTTGTTTGAATAAATGGCTAAACTTTGTTCAAAGAATGTACTGAAAAGTTAGAGGAGGTAGGAACTCAAAAAATCATTTTCTCTAAAAAAACAAATATAAATACCTCAGGTGGGTTCGAACCCGGGGTCGGACTGACAGATCACCAAAATCGCTACCGACTGCGCTATGCGGCCGAGAAAGTGCGATTCCCACCCCCTTTTAATTTTAATATGAAGAAATTCAAGGTTTCGGGTTTCTGACAATTGCTGTTTCCTGAGAAATCTGTACTAGAATACTGCTTGCTTTTTTTACCATTTCCACTTTTTAGGTATTGTTTTATGCCCCGGGTATCTTATCCTTATTCTGAAAAGAATTTCACAGCTTTTCTTTGTATTTAGCTGCTTTTTTTTCATCTGAAAACGCTTCTTTTTTTCACAAGATCTATGAATTATCGTATATAGGAGTCCATGAATTGATTGTATTACAACGAAATCTAACAAATGATGTTCTGTAATTCTCTGCCAAAAAGTCTTGAACATTCACTCTTTTCTCGCATATTTCGAAAAAAAAGTTGCACTGTTTCTGAAACTTTTGATATTTGTCTAGAACTGATCGAAAACAGTGCTGGATTGATTGCCATTCTACCATTCAACTGAAACAGAACAGAAACACCGAGGTGTAATGAGGTTCAAAATTCCAAAATCATTTTCCGGACAACTTCAATAATGAAAAAGACTGTACTTCAAACGCTCTAAAAACGCCAATATCGGTCCGAGCCTCCTGGTAGATTGCTCCCGTTTTCCTAACTTTAGTGAAATAGCAAAGATTGTTAAAGGTGGTAGAACATGAAAAAAATAATTTTTCTGAAATTACAAAAATAGATACCTCTGGTGGGTTCGAACCCAGGGCCAGACTGACGCGTCACCAAACGCGCTACCGGCTGCGCTAAGTGGGCGGAAAGGCGCGATAAAAAGGTTTCCCTATAAGTGACGGGAGAGAAAAAAAGGCCCCGAAAAGTCCTCTTAGACTTTCATGTTCCACCACCTTTAAGGTTTCTGTGACTATCAGGAAAGTTCAGCCTCTGAAACTTATCTGTTTCGTTCGCATAATGATTGTATTTCATAAGAAGATCATAACTAATCGGGGAATGTGTACTTAGTTTTGTGAATAACTCTTGCCAATTATTCTCTTCATTAGCTCTAATTCCTCGCATCAACACATTTACTAACCCACAAGTAGCACATGCTCATTTCAACCGATCAGTATAGAATTGATCTCTGAATCTCATGACTGTCAGGGAACAGTAGATGTTCCTAAAAGTTTGGACTATATTGGATGAACGCCTTTTCTTGAAACTTTTTTGTTTCAGCCATCTCATGAATTTATTGATTGAGAATTCAGAATAATCGGAGTCCATATCCATTGTCTAAGTATAAAAAGCTCATTTTGAAACGAATTTCACACAGTATTATTATACTATCTCTGTAATGCTCGTTTGTCAAAACTGTTGGTGCTGGGAAACTTTTCTGTTCCTAGATTTCGATAAGTCTTCAGTATTATTGTTTAAGTTAGTGGTTTCAAAATCGGCGTTCAATGATGTTTTCCAATTTTTTCGCAACCTTATAGAGTTAAAAAATGTATATATTTTTGTGAAACCTATCCCAGATCTAACAATATTTTTACTTGGGAAACCAAAGTTTTAAGTTTTTTCATGTTTCTCAAAGTTTCAAAGTTAGATGAATTATAGAATTTTGGGCTCTACTCTTTTTGGTCTCTTCAATATTCATAGGGTTTCGAATATTTTTAGACCGAACCCAAGAAAACTTTATGTGTCGAAAACTCCATAGTTCGGACAATTCATTTTTCAATGTCATGACTCACTGTATATCTACCAGAACTGTTAAGTTAGAAACATTCGCTGTTCCTACTTGTCTATAAGTTTTTGTGATGTAAGTTTCGTTAATAGTATATTTCTCGGGCAGTGTAAATGTTTTTGTACTTGTAACTTTTGATTAATTCCGATTTTCGAAGATTCGTATGGAGTTTTTGAAACTCAATCATATTTTTCAAAACGGCAAACCTAGAACATGAGGTTCTTGACAAAAACCAGAAAAAGTATGTTTCTTACAGTTTTCATGTGAACTCAATTGATTTTTCTAAGTAATTTGTCCTGTTCCGGTTCTGTTTATTTTTCAGAAAGTTTAAAATAAAACAAAATTTTTCTCCATTTTTCGAGAATTATATGGTTAAGACGACCAACTTCCGACTGCTCATTGTTACTAAGAATTACGCTTCCAATATCATAACTCACTGAAACAGACATCTGAAAACTAACTAACTCCACTTCATTTTTTCTTCTCTTACTAGTGTGTATTATTCACATTTCATTAGCCATTTCATTTCTCTTTTCTCTTATTCTTCTCCCCTATTTGCACCACAACTTCCTCCCGTGACCAACTGGTTGCCATTGACAACTATCTTTTTCTAAAACTTCTGCCATTCCTGGTTTATTTTCATTCTGATTAAAAAATATGAGACGAATGTCTAATATTTATGACTTTCTAACACAAGGATGCTCGGGTTATTGTGATCGGAAGGTAATTATTTTGGGTTAGGTAGCTGAAAAAATCTGTTTCAAGTAGTTTTTATGATTAGAGCACTATCATGAGTATCAATTGGATTTCTTCTTGTAGCCGTACTATGTATGATCCCACCTTTCGAAAAAGCAACAGTGAGAATTCGAATGTTCCACCTAATTTACATTCAATTCTCACACAGTTTGCCATCTTCTTTCGCCTTACCGCTTCTTGTCCATCCGTTGTTCGTCGTTTTGTCCGAATACATTGGAAAATAAGTATCGTTTTCGAACGACAAACGACCAATTATATAGGCGTTACGTCGTCTTTGTCAGACATACACACGCATGTCTTCAGGTTTTAGGAGAGAAATGTTTAGACATTTTATGTTTTATAGGATCTTCTAGGATTCCTACTAGTGGTTACTGTTCTAGAATGGTCATAAGTTGAATTTGATTCTGAAAGATCAATCTGAGTTTTCCTTAGTTTTCCAAGATATTTTTGTCATAAAAAAACAAAAAACCATGTAATTCCCTCCAATTCCCCCCCCCCCCCCGTTTTTCTGCCACAGTACTGCCCCCTATTCAAAATTGAAGCCAATTTTTCTTATCTATTCACACTCTGTATGCCAACCAAAATGTTTTTTCGGTAGTTCTTGGCCTTTTGCCTTTTCTTTTCAAACGAGAAGAAAATAGAAATGAAAAGAGCATTCTCCCATGACTTATCACCTCCTTTTTGACTATATTTTATTATTTTCAGTCGAAAGAAACGCCAGTGTTCGTGCCACCACCACCACCGCCAACCGACGCCATGCCATATTTGCCGAGACTTGCTGAATTGGTGAGTTGTCACTTTTCAAAAATGTGTTCTCTAAATCATAATTAGGAGTAGGGAAAATGATTTATGGGGGTATTGAAACAGTTTTAAAAAATTATAGTTATCTTGGTAATTTTTCCAGTGCTGTGTATCACGAGTTTGGAGATAAGAAACTAACTATTTTCAAACACGTTGATACATATTTCTGAATTTATTGAAGCAGTGAAAAAGTTTAACTTCTTGAGTGTTTTAACCAATTTACTGTTTTATATTCCCTGTAAGGTTCAGTTCTGTAATGTTTTGTATTGCTTTGATAGTCGGAAAACTTAATTTACTCAAAAATCTTCCAGAATTAGAAATCTGTTAGCTCTGAACATCTCAATACAAAAAAACTATTAGTTTGAAGACAGCTTTCACCTTTGGATTATATCAAACGGCTCCGCGTCACTTCGCAATTTACAAATTTACAAATTCGACACTGTGACGTTTCGCAACTTTGACATTCTGAAACCCGTTATTTTGACCGAACAAAGGTGGTCACGAGTAAAGTTCGAAATGGTCCAAACAGGAGAAAATGACCAGATTTTGGTAACAAAAATTCAAAAACTTTGGTCTGCGCCTTTCCCGGTTTCGAGAGGGTTTCAGAATGTCAGAGTTGCGAAATGTCACAGTTTCACAGCTGTGAATTGCCAACCGACGCGGAGCCTATCAAACGTAGTTGTACGCAAGGCTGTCAGAAACTGACGGCTAGCCGTGGCCGGCCGGCCGGCCGCGGCTTTTTGGCGGCCGCGGCTTTTGACGGCTTTTTCAAAAGCCGCCGGCCGGCCGCGGCTTCATAAAAGCCGTGAAGTATTTTCATTATCTGAAGTTTTGCTTTCAGAGCGCCAACCTGTTTGAACCACCCAATCGGAAACATGTTAGGTATCCGTCATAATTATTTTCCAATAATGAAAAGGTTCAAATTTTGGTTGCTGACCTAAAAAATTAATTTTTTTTTCTGGGTTACTTTTTACTTCTGTTATATTTTGGATAGATTTTTTCCGGGTTTCGTGACATAAAAAAAAGAGAAACACTATTTTCATGTGAAATTTTCTAAATTTTTTCCCGGGTTGGCATTTTTCGAAGAAATTGATCTAGAAAATGGTGCTCTGATGCCTCAAAACATCTTGAACAACTTTTCTAATTCTCTTATGTTGCGGTACTTGCATTTCTAGTTCTTTCTGAAATCTCACAAAATTTCATTGCAAAAGCCGCGGCCGGCCGGCCGGCCGCGGCTTTTTGTACTGAGTTGAATTTTCACGGCCGGCCGGCGGCCGGCTTTTTGACGGCTAGCCGCGGCCAGCCGCGGCCGGCCGTTTGACAGCCTTGGTTGTACGAGAACCCTCACAAATGACAGGTGTTTAAATCGAGACTCGTACGACAAACTTTCTAATAATTAAAAAAAAACAGCTTCTTTGTTTTGAAAAAAGAGTTCTGAAACAGCAATTGCTGAATTGGTTAGTTAGGATTTCTTTTGACTGTATGTGTCTGAAAAATTGAAAGGAGTAGGAAAAAGTAATTTGTGGGAGTATTAGAACAGTTAATCAGGAAAAAGCCAGTGCGATGTATGAGGATCATTATTGGAACAAACTAACTTTTTTTACAATTCCTTTATTTCTCAACTTATTGAATAAGTAAAAAATTCAAAAAGTGTATAACTTTTTCTGAGATTTTAAACCAATTTTCTGTTTTGGAAAGTCGATAACTTTAAATTTTTACTCATTTTGTATTTCTGGATCATTTAAGATTGTCCAATTAGTTCCAGAATAAGATACTTGTCAGCCCTGAGCTCCTCATTTCGGAAGTTCTTTTAAGTCAAAGAAAACTTTTGAATAAAAAAATGCTCCACTGATCAATACGAATTCCACCTTCCGGTTGTATCAAATGGAATGAACACGACCACAAAAAGCAGCTTTGCTGTTTTCAAGAAAACGTTCTGAAACAGCAATTGTGTGCAAAAAAAAACACTTCCTCCAACATTTTTTGACTGTTTTTGAAACTCTATTAACTTTTCAATTTTTATCATCTTTAATCACCTCTTCAATTTACATCTTCCAGAAAAAGACGTCTCCATCCCAAGAGTTCGGTTTCAACCTTCACGCCGAAAGAAACAAGGGACACTTCATCGGAACTGTCGATCAAGGAGGCATCGGACAAGCCGCCGGTCTGGTGATCGGACAGAGAATTGTTGGTGTAAATGGAGAGCTCATTTATCCAACAACTGGACACAAAGAAGTCGTCTCACTTATCAAGAAGGATAATATGAAGACGACACTTTTGGTGGCATCTGAGGAGGTTGACAAATGGCATCACGATCATAATGTCAAGTATTCATGGGATAATGTGGAGAGAGTCACTCCATTGGCACCACCAGCTATCAATGTGGAGACTTATCATCATGAAGTGGAGGAGGCTCCTCCACTTCCAAAGGCCAATGGATACGATGTGCCACCATTAAATCCACATGTGAGTTCATCTAATAATTTTATGAAAATGGAACTGAAATATTCATGTTTCACTAACTTTACTTGTTCGAAACTTTTCCATACTCAATAGTAACGCACTGTTAAATATTCTGAAAAAAAACTTTTTTCTGGAAAATGTGAAACTGAAAATTTGTGTTTCAATCTCAATAATTGCGGTATAAAATCCATTTTGAAGACGAATATCTTGCAGAGCATCCAAGTGAACGAGGAACGTGAGATCTCCAAAATGACGACGACCACAAAGACGGAGACAATCTCGACGAACAGTGCATCCTATCAGTACAAGGTATCGTCTCAGAATAAAGAGAATTCGGAAACTGTTATCATAACAACTTGCTCGTTTTTGAACGTAAGTGATCCGACAGATCAACGGCTCCTACTTCTACCTCTCTCTCTCTTTTTTATTTGCTTTACTTCTTTTTTTGGATGATAGAGGATGGAATAATGGTTTTTGTGTATAGAAAGGTATAGGTGGAACAAAAGGAAACTGTAAAAGTTTGAATATAGAAATCGTGAAACTGTTTTTGTTTGCGTTTGGGGATGGGTAGAAACAATTGTATAAAGTAGGCATTAGATACATGTGATAGGTTTGGATCTTGTCCCAGACTAGAAAATCAGGGAAAGTGCTACCGGCTAAGCCACGCAGTCCGAAAAAAGTGGTTTACTCCTTAATTTGAGAATTCACCAAACTCCTCCTTTCCGATTTTCCAGCAAATTATTTTATTCCAAGCAGGTCATTGATAATTTTTCTGAAACAGTAAAATCTAAATTTTTCAGTACCACCTTCATACTGTGCTAAAACCATTTTGTTACTGTTTTGTGTGGTCTATGACTCTAGTGCTCGAATGAGATTTCTTTAATTCGTGTTGATTGCTTTTTCTGTGATTCCTGACTTTTGAGCTATTAGTGAAAACACCACAAGTGTCCGACCGGGTCAAGCAAAAACTTTCTTTTAAAACCAAACCTGTGCGCTCATAGACTCATCGAAACCTAAATTTCAGTGATTTTCACTCGTCTGAAAATTAATTTAGAATGACAGGTAGAGCAATCTGGAGGTCCACAGGCCCAGCTAGAACTTCAGAGCTCTGGAGTTTTTCATTAGGTTCTACTACTGTGTGGATTCGCACGTTTTGAACGATGTATATAATGTTCGATGAGAAATTGAGCTGCAATTAGTGACATCGTGAAACAGTGACAAATTTCAAGCGTGGAGAACTTTGCAGCACAATATGTAGAATAGTTTTGAAGAATAAGTCAGCAAAATGGTTCTGAACGCTCTTAGAAACCGTTGAAAATCCAAAAATGCTTGTAGACGTAGAACCATCTATTTTTTTCAATGGTTTTCACGATATTTTATTTTGAATCGCAAACGAGCAATACTTTTTGAATTATCAATTCTGGTCCAAAACGAATAAAATTAACTGTTTTTTATTCATCAATTGAACGACACCGGAATGTTAGAAAATCAATCTAGTGCCGTTTTTTAAATCAATCCATCAGAAAAATTATTCCATCACTCTATCTTTTTACTTCTACCCCATTTGCCTATTGGTTCCCTGTCGGATCACTTTCAGTTCAGAGCTTTTATCATTTTTTATATTCGCTGAGATGACTTGTTTCCTAAGTTTTCGCTTATATTCTCAGTTTCCATCAAAACTTCTCTCACACACTTTATTATCTCTATTTCTCTCTCTATGTTCATATCTCTCTCCAAAACAGGAATCAACGACCGCCTATGACGCATACGCTGCTCCACCAGCTGGAGATTCTGGAGATTTGATGGATCAAGTGTTCGGAAAAGTGAATCTTCCAACTGTTGGAACTGGTGCTCAGGTCACCATTCACAGTCATACCGAGGAGCTTCCTGAAGACGCCTCTTCCGTCTCTTCTCTATCCTCTTCTCATCGCGAAAGTGCTGTTGATGTGCCAGTTTCGCATCAGGTTTACTTTTTTTTTATTTTTTTGCTGAATTTTGGGTTTTTTTTTGGTTTGGTTTTTGGCTGAGTAACTTCTTTTTTTGGGTTTAGAAGTAGTTACTAACACTATTTTTTTTTGTTTGGTACTATTAAAATCATTAGCAAAACGCTGGGAGACCCGTTCATTCAAAAACACACTGAAGCAGGAAAAAAAGGAAATTCCATAAAAACCAAATTTTTTCCAATTTTCTTTCCCAGCGTTTAGTTTTTTACTAACTAACTAACTTTGGGTCATGCCAATACCACTGACACTGTCACAGCAATCTCCAAAACAATTCCTCCAAAACCATCCCTATTCTTTGCAGTACGTACCATCGTACGCCACTCAATCTCATCAACAACATGAGCAACACTCTCAAACTCATCATCACCATCATCATCATCAACATCAACAACCATCTCCAATGAGCAATGGATCCAGTCATGGATATGCGGCAAGCTCCACTAGCGGTTAGTATTTTCTTCATTTTTCACAGTTTCATCTTCTGTGTATGTTGGGATGATTGAGTTAGAAAAGCTGTTCGGCGAATAAAACATTAAATAATTGAGTGTTTCTAGAATAGCATGAATTCTGAATGATAGTTTTTTGAACAATGCGTTGGTCTGTCTTGTTAATCTCGTTATTGAAAAGAGCGTTGTTAAATTTTCATTGCCCTATGATAGCTAGTTGTGAGAAACTATTTTTCCTACAAATTGAGAAAAAAGCCTTACTGATTCTGATAAAACATACATAGATACTGATCAGAAAGATTCATATCCTACGTTACAGCTTTCTCTCTTGTTGAAGGTTTTTTTTTTCAATTTTCACAGTTTCACCTTCAATGTATTTTAGAATAGGTGAACTCGAAAACATTTCACAATACTTATGCAAAAGACATATATAAAAGTTTTTCGGGGCTTTGGGACCATCATAACTCAAGAAATAGACATTTTTCATCGGTAACACGAAGATTTCATGGTTACTCGTGGTGAATACTTTCATATGAGGCATTGTCATTTGTTTCGCTTTCAGCCTCCTTTAACTGTTTCAAGCATTCTGTATGATATTTTATAATTCAATCCAGTAAGAGCTGCCTGATGATAAGATAAAACATGGATCAACGGTTGATTTTTTATCGTCAGCAGATGGTTTGACAGTCGGCTTCAAAAAACTTTTGGGTTTTCTCAACAAATAAAAAAACTTTACTGTTCCTGAAAAACAATAAAAATGAGATAACAATATGTTACAACAGTTCTGTTTCTTTTTTGAAAGTCAGTATTACTGTCTCCAGTTTAGGTTTGATCAATTGATTTTACACTTTCACCTTCAAAGTATGATTGAAAAGCTTTATTTGAAAAACTTGATAACACTGTCGGTATATCTGCTTCCATCTCGGAACTCAACCTTACTGTTTTATGTTCAGCTAAAATTAGGCTAGCCGATTTTAAAACATTGTACTGTTAAAGATATTTCACCGCTTCGAGTAATTTTGAAGAACAGCCTAAATTGATATAGACACTCTGAAACATTAATGATTATTTTTCCAGGATACGACGATGACGACATCTACCACTTGTCGGCCAGCGAGGCTCGTGAACGTCTTCGCATGAAGAACAGAAAACATCATATGTGAGTTTCTTTGTTCAATTGTTTTCGCAGCACGATAGATGCTAATTGGGGAGTTTCATCTGCTGTCAATATGAAAACTCATTGAAACTGAGAACTTTTGGAATTTCATCAATGTTCAGTTTCTTCAGTTGAAAGTCCAGGGGTTTCAAGAGCGTAATGAGAAAAATACGGACGAAAAAATCCCTCAATTTTGATTGGTTTCAAGAACTTTTTTCATTTATTAGGGAAGAAAAACCCGGGACATAATGTCAAAATGATGACATCAACAGTTATAATAAACCATTTGAAACTGGGAAAACAATTTATTGTAAAGATTAAAAGATAAACTTACAACATGGGTCTCACCACAAAAAACTGTTTACTGTAGCAATCTATTTTACTCGAGTGTGCCTTTAAACTGAAATCACTCATCCTCATTTTCCAGGCACGAGATGTCACTCAACGAGAAGTACCAATTGGTCAGCAACATGTAATTCCAGTCCCCTTATCATTCATTCGTTTCTTCCGTTCCACAAACAACCATTCCTGAAGTAGTTTTTCTGTTTTTTTCTCTCTCAAAACCCCCTCGAACATGACTTATTTTATACTTTCCCTTCCCTTCTTTTTCTATTTTTAAATGTATTTTAAACCTGTGATAAGTGTTTGTGACCGACTAGTTACTTTGATTATTTCCATTCGCTCAACTCTCTTCCCCTCCACAAATTTTCAGTTTCACTTCTGAAATTTCAGTTCCCCCCACACACAGTCCAGTTCTTTATGTGCCTTCCCACCATTTCTTCTTGTGAAATCTTAATTTACTGAATCCCCTATATTTTCTGTCGGTTGTGCAATATATGCAATTCTAATTTACCATCCTAAACTACACTTTCTAACCGAATAAATCCTATTCTATCGATTATATTCTCACAAATGATGCAGAAAAAGGTAAAAAAAATGAATTTTCCGACTTTGAAAAACTAACTGCTTTGGAATGTCTATAAGTAGAAATGCTATTTCGTTTTGTAGTTGGTGATCATTATAAGGTGGTCAAGAACGTTTCAAAATCGGAACATTTTCAGCCCTGGGCTCCTCAATTCGGAGGACATGTATTCAGTCAAAGACAACTTCTGTTAAAATAATATGAGTTGCTGGATAGATCGAGACTTCACAAAAAACTCAATACTATTACAGGAAACATCCTTCTTGTTATGAAGAAGATTTTTTAAAACAGCAATTGTGCCCATTTTCTTCTAAAATATTTTGACTGTTTTTAGAACTCTAGTAAATTTTCAAATTTTCCATGCTCTAATCGTTTCTGTAATTCTATAAAGTTTTCTATAGATTCTATAGATTTTAAAAAGGACGTCTCCCTTTCAAGAATTCTGTTTCAACTTTACAAAACAAGGGGCACTTCATCGGAACTGTCGATCAGGGAGGCATCGGACAAGCCGCCGGTCTGGTGATCGGACAGAGAATTGTTGGTGTAAATGGAGAGCTCATTTATCCAACAACTGGACACAAAGAAGTTGTCTCACTTATCAAGAAGGATAATATGAAGACGACACTTTTGGTGGCATCTGAGGAGGTTGACAAATGGCATCACGATCATAATGTCAAGTATTCATGGGATAATGTGGAGAGAGTCACTCCATTGGCACCACCAGCTATCAATGTGGAGACTTATCATCATGAAGTGGAGGAGGCTCCTCCACTTCCAAAGGCCAATGGATACGATGTGCCACCATTAAATCCACATGTAAGCTTTTTTGGATTTCGTATAGTATAGAAAAGTAACAACTTCTCTGAATATAAAACAGTTGAAACTGAGATATTTCTGTTTCAGTATCATTACATTCTCGAACTTTCTTCAAGATTTTTATCTCTCGACGAACAGTGCATCCTATCAGTACAAGGTATCGTCTCAGAATAAAGAGAATTCGGAAACTGTTATCATAACAACTTGCTCGTTTTTGAACGTAAGTGATCCGACAGACCAATGGCTTTTACCAATCTCTCTTTTTGATTTGCTTTTCTTCTACTTTTTGAGGATGGAGGATGGAATAATGGTTTTTTGTGTTTGAAAGGTCAAAGGTGGAACAAAAGAAAACTGTAAAAGTTTGAATATAGAAATCGTGAAACTGTTTTTGTTTGCGTTTGGGGATGGGTAGAAAAACCGCATAAATAAGGAATTAGATGCATGTGGTAGGTTTGAATCGAACCACGTGATAGGAATACCAGCAAAAGTGATACCGGCTGAGCCACTTGGGTCAGATTGTGGGATTCAGTCTCCAATTGAAAAATTTTCTAAATCCCTATCTTTCAAACTATCGAAAAAATCAAACAAAGTTTAACAGAAGGAAAAGTCTAACAGACTAGGTTCATACAATAAGTAAATTCTTCAATTGCGAACAAAGCTTTGATAGTATTCTGTAACATTAAAATCTGAATTTTTCAGTACCAATTTTATAGTGTGATAAAACCATTTTTTTACTGTTTCGTGTGGTCTATGATTCTAGTGCTCGAATGAGATTTCTTCAGTTCTTTCTTCAGGGCATCCATTTCATCTTCTCGTGATTCCTGACTTTCGAGCTATTAGTGAAAACACCACAGGTCTGAAAGTTATTTTAGAACGACCGGTAGACCAACTCCTACTCGCAACGCATAAAATTAACTGTTTTATATTCATGAATTAAATGAAACTGGGATATAAGAGAATTAATCCAGTTTCTTTTCATATTTCTAACCATCAGAAAAATTATTCCATCACTCTATCTTTTTACTTCTACCCCATTTGCCTATTGGTTCCCTGTCGGATCACTTTCAGTTCAGAGCTTTTATCATTTTTTATATTCGCTGAGATGACTTGTTTTCTAAGTTTTTGCTTATATTCTCAGTTTCCATCAAAACTTCTCTCACACACTTTATTATCTCTATTTCTCTCTCTATGTTCATATCTCTCTCCAAAACAGGAATCAACGACCGCCTATGATGCATACGCCAGCAGCTGGAGATTCTGGAGATTTGATGGATCAAGTGTTCGGAAAAGTGAATCTTCCAACTGTTGGAACTGGTGCTCAAGTCACCATTCACAGTCATACCGAGGAGCTTCCTGAAGACGCCTCTTCCGTTTCTTCTCTATCCTCTTCTCATCGCGAAAGTGCTGTTGATGTGCCAGTTTCGCATCAGGTTTACTTTTTTATTTTTTGCTGAATTTTGGGTTTTTTTTCGGTTTGGTTTTGGGCTGGGCAACTCCTTTTCTTGTGTTTTGAAGTAAAGTTATATCAGTATCAAAAAATTTGAATGACTCGTTTATTCAATAATAATGGGAAGCAGATCATTTTTACTAACAGTTTTGGTCATGCCAATACCACTGACACTATCACAACAATCTCCGAAACAATTCCTCCTAAACCTTCCCTATTCTTTGCAGTACGTTCCATCGTACGCCACTCAATCTCATCAACAACATGAGCAACACTCTCAAACTCATCATCACCATCATCATCATCAACATCAACAACCATCTCCAATGAGCAATGGATCCAGTCATGGATATGCGGCTAGCTCTACTAGCGGTTAGTTTTCTTCAATTTTTGCAGTTTCATATTCAGCTTATCTTAGGATAGTTAAATCAGAGAAGCTATTCGAGAGATATTAACTGTTTCTAGAATAACATTAATTCTGAATGATAATTTTTTCAACAATGCGATGTTGATGGCAATAATCGTTGTTGAACTTTCATCGTCCCTATGGTAGCTGGTATTGGGAAAGCATTTTTTTTACAAATCGAGAAAAAAAAACCTTACTGATTCTGAGGAAACATACATTTTAAACAGCAATGAGTTACAGCCTCCTCTCCAGTCGAAGGTTTTTTTTCAATTTTTTACAGTTTCAAATTCAATGTATGATCGGAGGGATGAACTTGAAAACGTTATTTACGGCATATTTTAAGAAAAACTAAACTTTTCAAGCACTGCCTACATTATGTGTCATATTTTATCTAGTAAGAACTGACTGGTGATTAGATAAAACATGGATTGACAGTTGAACTTTTATCTTCAGCGGATGGTATGATAGTCGGGTTTGAGAAACGTTTGGGCTTTTTCTACAAAAAAATTACTGTTTTTGATAAACCAGAACATTGAGATAACAATATGTCACAACAGTTCCTATTTCTTTTCAAAGTAAGTACTACTGTCTCCAGTTCAGTTTTCGTTTATTGTTCTTACAGTTTCACCTTCGAAGCATAATAGAAAAGCTGTAATTGAAAAAATTGATATATGTATAGTTGATAGCAAACTGATTTTGGCAACGTACCCCCGGAAATCAACCTTAATGTCTCATGTTCAGCTGATATTAGGCTAGCCGATTTTAAAAAACATTGTACTGATAAAGTTTCTTCACAGCTTATAGTTTTTTTTTGGAGAATGAACCGAATAAATATATAGACACTCTGAAACATCATTGATTATTTTTCCAGGATACGACAATGACGACATCTACCACTTGTCGGCCAGCGAGGCTCGTGAACGTCTTCGCATGAAGAACCGAAAACATCATATGTGAGTTGAATTTTATTCAGTGGAGAAAGTTAAACATGAGATGTTAATGCGCTAAATATGAGATGTTAATCAGAGAGGGCAAGCTCTTTTGGTGATAATAACTTATTGAAACTGAAAACTTTTGGAATTTCATCATTGTCCAGTTCCTTTAGTTCAATGACCGCTGGTATTGAATCACAATGGGTAAACTGTTCACAAAAAAGTCCTCCAATTTCGATTGCTTTAGAAAATTTTTTCATACACAAAAAAAAGAAGATAATGTCAAAATGATGATACAAACTGGTGAAATGAACCATTTGAAACTGCAAAAACTATTGAATTGTGAAGATAAAACGAGAAGCTTGCAAAATGGGTCCCACCACAAAAAAAAAACTATTTACTGTAGCAAACTAATTTACTCGAGTATGCCTTCAAACTAAAATTATTCATCCATATTTTCCAGGCACGAGATGTCACTCAACGAGAAGTACCAATTGGTCAGCAACATGTAATTCCAGTTCCCTTATCATCCATTCGTTTCTCCCGTTCCACACACAACCATTCCTGAAGTAGTTCTTCTGTTTTTTCTCTCTCAAAACCCCCTCGAACATGACTTATTTTATACTTTCCCTTCCCTTCTTTTTCTATTTTTAAATGTATTTTAAACCTGTGATAAGTGTTTGTGACCGACTAGTTACTTTAATTATTTCCATTCGCTCAACTCTCTTCCCTCCACAAATTTTCAGTTTCACTTCTGAAATTTCAGTTCCCCCCACACACAGTCCAGTTCTTTATGTGCCTTCCCACCATTTCTTCTTGTGAAATCTTAATTTACTGAATCCCCTATATTTTCTGTCGGTTGTGCAATATATGCAATTCTAATTCTACCATCCTAAACTACACTTTCTAACCGGATAAATCCTATTCTATCGATCTTATTCTTACAAATGTTTATTATAGATTAGGTCCAGTAAAACAAGGTGGAAAAACAAAGAGATGATAATAATTTTTGGCTTTTTTCAAAGCAAGAACAGCGAAATGGATCGTATTTGATAACCAGTGTTTGTGTAGGCTCGTCACTCGAGAATGATTCGTTTTTTTAGGAGCGAGACATGTAGGCGTCGAGTTCGGCGTCCAACTCCTCAGCAGTCTTTTGTGGCTTTGCGTCGCGCTTCGGCTTCTTTGTCAACGACTTTTTCTCTTCTGGCTTCTTTTATTTCCTCGCCTGATGTTTAATAAGTGGGTGTATTGAAACAGGAAACTGACTCGTTACCTTAGTTTTGTTGGTTTTCCAGTGTGCTATGTAATCCTTTTGTTGGAGAAAGTACTAAAGGTTTTTAACACCAATTTTTTTTTTGAACTCACTGAAGCAGGAAAAAATCGAAAAAAATAGAATTATCCGACTTCAAAAACTTACTGCTTTGGAATGTCTATAACTAGAAATGCTATTTCGTTTTGTAGTTGGTGATCATTATAAGGTGGTTAAGAACGTTTCAAAATTGGAACATTTTCAGCCCTGAGCTCCTCAATTCGGAGAGTATATATTTAGTCAAAAACAACTTCTGATATAAAAATATGACTCGCTGAATAAATCGAGACACTAAAAGCTCAATACTTACGAAAGAAAACATCTTCCTTTTTCTCTCGAGACTGTTTTTGGAGCTCTATTGAATTTTTGAATTTTTTATACTCTAATTGTTTCTGTAACTACACAGTTTTCAGAAAAAGACGACTCCATTGCTAGAGTTCGGTTTCAATCTTCACGCCGAACGAAACAAGGGACACTTCATCGGAACTGTCGATCAGGGAGGCATCGGACAAGCCGCCGGTCTGGTGATCGGACAGAGAATTGTTGGTGTAAATGGAGAGCTCATTTATCCAACAACTGGACACAAAGAAGTTGTCTCACTTATCAAGAAGGATAATATGAAGACGACACTTTTGGTGGCATCTGAAGAGGTTGACAAATGGCATCACGATCATAATGTCAAGTATTCATGGGATAATGTGGAGAGAGTCACTCCATTGGCACCACAAGCTATCAATGTAGAGACTTATCATCATGAAGTGGAGGAGGCTCCTCCACTTCCAAAGGCCAATGGATACGATGTGCCACCATTGAATCCACATGTGAGTTCATCTAACAAATAAATGGAACTGAAATATTCATGTTTCACTAACATGACTTGTTCGAAACTTTTCCATTCTCAATAGTATCTCTTTTCATAGTTATCGAAATAGTCGACAATTTTACAGAGCATCCAAGTGAACGAGGAACGTGAGATCTCCAAAATGACGACGACCACAAAGACGGAGACAATCTCGACGAACAGTGCATCCTATCAGTACAAGGTATCGTCTCAGAATAAAGAGAATTCGGAAACTGTTATCATAACAACTTGCTCGTTTTTGAACGTAAGTGATCCGACAGATCAACGGCTCCTACTTCTACCTCTCTCTCTCTTTTTTATTTGCTTTACTTCTACTTTTTGATGATGGAGGATGGAATAATGGTTTTTGTGTTTGAAATATGACAGGTGAAACAAAAGAAAGCGGTAAAAGTTTGAAGATAGAAATCGTGAAACTGTTTTTGTTTTCGCTTTGGGGTGGGTAGGAAAAACCGTAAAAATAAGGCATTAGATACATGTGATAGGTTTGGACCTTGTCTCAGACTGGAAAAGCAGCAAAAGTGCTACAGGCTAAGCCACGCAGTCCAGAAAAAGTGGTTCAGTCTCCAATTAAAAAATTTATAAATCCCTATATTTCAAACAAAAAGTTAAACAGCGCAACTAGGTCTACGTTAAGCAAATTCTTCGATTTCAAGCAGAGCATTGATAATTTTTCTGAAACAGTAAAATCTAAATTTTTCAGTACCACCTTCATACTGTGCTAAAACCATTTTGTTACTGTTTTGTGTGGTCTATGACTCTAGTGCTCGAATGAGATTTCTTTAGTACGTTTTCTTATCTTGATTCATGACTTTTGATCTATTAGAGATAACACCACAAATGTCCAACCGAGTTAGACCATAACTTTCTTTGAAATCATAATTGTGGGCTCATAGACTCATCGAAACCTAAATTTCAGTGAGTTTTACGCGTATGAAAGTTATTTTAGAATGACTGGTAGACCAACCTTCCAATGGACCGGCTAGAACGTCCGGGATCTCGACTTTTCCACTAGTTTCTCCTATTATATTGGGTTAAAAAATAAATGGAAACAGTGAGGAATACTTACTAACAAGGGAATCGTTTTTAGACATGGGTTGGGAATTTTCTATAAATTGGTGGTCTGAAAGTAGAGGCTTCTGTGAGTGGATTCTGAAATTTCTAGCCCTCACTGGGGCCTGTGAGTCTGGAAATCTTCATCTGAAAATCTGACTCCGCCCCCTCATTTTTAATGCGTTGTCGACGTGGCGACTTGTCTCTGCGCGTCGTCCTCTCCTCACTGACCTCCAAGGCAACGGCAGCCGAAGAGTGGTTGGCAGCGGGGATGTGGTGTAGAACGGTGCGCGAGAGGTCTGGGGTTCGTTTCCTCACTATGGAATTCGTTTTTGTTTTTTTGTTATTTTTTAGTTTTTTGATAATTATTCATTTATTTTTTCTTTTTTCTTTCTTTTTTCAAGTTTCGGACTGATATGGAAACAAAGAACAGAATTTTCTAACAAAAAAAATTTATTTAAATTTGGTCAGCAACACTTATGATATTTCACGAAAAAACAACGGAAACAAAACGACTTCTCACAATAGATACATTTGATCATTGGAGTAAAATCACATCTCGCGTTTGCACAGTCCCTATTCAGATCCCGAGGAAATAACAGTTGTTGAGGTGTGAACCAATGTGGTGGTTTTGGCACGTTGTAACCAGCAGCAGCCCATGCTTGTCTAACCCATGGTACAAGCTTAGGAGACCGAAGCTGCCACCAAACTTGGGAGATCATCTACAATTATATATTTGATCAGAACACTAAAGTGTTGAACGAACCTTCAAAGTTGGGTCCCTGGCACAAAGCTTGTAGTCCTTGCAGGTGAGTTGGCAGTACGAAGTAATCGTTTTGACCACCTTCTTGAACCCGCCGAAAATCCCGACATTCCTTTTTTCTATTCCATATCAGTCCGAAACTTGAAAAAAGAAAGAAAAAAGAAAAAATAAATGAATAATTATCAAAAAACTAAAAAATAACAAAAAAACAAAAACGAATTCCATAGTGAGGAAACGAACCCCAGACCTCTCGCGCACCGTTCTACACCACATCCCCGCAGCCAACCACCTTTCGGCTGCCGTTGCCTTGGAGGTCAGTGAGGAGAGGACGACGCGCAGAGACAAGTCGCCACGTCGACAACGCATTAAAATCAAGGGGCGGAGTCAGATTTTCAGATGAAGATTTCCAGACTCACAGGCCCCAGTGAGGGCTAGAAATTTCAGAATCCACTCACAGAAGCCTCTACTTTCAGACCACCAATTTATAGAAAATTCCTAACCCATGTCTAAAAACGATTCCCTTGTAAGGATATATAATTGTCGATAAAAAATTAAGAGGTGCAATTAGTGACTTCGTGAAACAGTGACGAATTGCAAGCGTGGAAAACTTCAGAGCACAATATGTAGAGTAGTTTTTACGAACAAATCAGTAAAAAAATCCTGAATGCTTCTCGAAAACGTAGAATGATCTATTTTTTTTTCAATGATTTTCAAAATATCTTTTTTTGAATTACAAACGAGCAGTGTTTTTTGATTTAGACATTTTGGCACAAATTCGACTCGCAGCGAATAAAATTAACTGTTTTATATTCATGAATTAAATGAAACCGGGGTGTTAGAAAATCAATTTAGTGCCGTTTTATATAACAATCCATTAGAAACATTATTCCGTCTCTCCATTTTTTTACTCCTACCCGATTGCCTATTGGTTCCCTGTCGGATCACTTTCAGTTCAGAGCTTTTATCATTTTTTATATTCGCTAAGATGACTTGTTTCCTAAGTTTTCGCTTATATTCTCAGTTTCCATCAAAACTTCTCTCACAAACTTTATTATCTCTATTTCTCTCTCTATGTTCATATCTCTCTCCAAAACAGGAATCAACGACCGCCTATGACGCATACGCTGCTCCACCAGCTGGAGATTCTGGAGATTTGATGGATCAAGTGTTCGGAAAAGTGAATCTTCCAACTGTTGGAACTGGTGCTCAGGTCACCATTCACAGTCATACCGAGGAGCTTCCTGAAGACGCCTCTTCCGTCTCTTCTCTCTCCTCTTCTCATCGCGAAAGTGCTGTTGATGTGCCAGTTTCGCATCAGGTTTACTTTTTTTTTTATTTTTTTGCTGAATTTTGGGTTTTTTTTGGTTTGGTTTTTGGCTGAGTAACTTCTTTTTTAGGGTTCTGAAAAAATCACTAACACTAAATTTTTTTTATTTTATATAATTATCAAAAAAATTGAATAACCCCTACATTCAAAAACAATGTGAATCAGATAATTTTTACTAACAGTTTGGGACATGTCAATACCACTGACACTATCACAACAATCTCCAAAAAAAATTCCTCCTAAACCATCCCTGTTCTTTGCAGTACGTGCCATCGTACGCCACTCAATCTCATCAACAACATGAGCAACACTCTCAAACTCATCATCACCATCATCATCATCAACATCAACAACCATCTCCAATGAGCAATGGATCCAGTCATGGATATGCGGCAAGCTCCACTAGCGGTTAGTCTTTGTTCATTTTTTACAGTTTCATATTCAGTGTATTTTTGGGATAATTAAATTAGAAAAGCTTTTCGTACCATATTAACTGTTTCTAGAACAGCATGAATTCTGAATGATAGTTTTCTGAACAATGCGTTGGTCAGATGCTAGAAAGTGCAAAAAACGTTTTTGAACTTCCACCGTCCGTATGATAGCTGGTTGTAAGAAACTATTTTTTCTACAAATTGAGAAAAAAAAACCTTACTGATTTTGATAAAGCATACATTCGATATAGCAAGATGCTACAGCATCCTTTGTTGTTGAAGGTTTTTTTTCTCAATTTTTTTCAGTTTCACCTTCATTGTATTTTCAAATAGCTAAACTCGAAAACGTTTTACAATAGAAATGAAGATCAATTAACTGTTACAATGCCTCCATTATGTGTAATATTTGATCCAGTAAGAACTGTCTGGCGATCAGATAAAACACGGATTGACAGTTTATTTTTCATCGTCAGCGGATGGTATGATAGTTGACTTTGAGAAACTTTTGGGGTTTCTCTATAAATAAAACAACTTTACTGTTCCTGATGAACCATATAATTGAGATAACAGTATGTTACACAATATGTTACTCTTATGGCATTCAGAACTATTGTCTCCAGTTCAGGTTTCAATGAAAATCTTCCATCTATAGTTTTTACAGTTTCACCCTCAAAGTTTAATTGAAAAGCTGCATTTGAAAATCTTGATATATAGTTGTTAGGAATCTGATTTTGGCTACGTATTCCCGGAACTCAACCTTACTGTTTCATGTTCAGCTGAAATTAAACGAACCGATTTTGAAACATTGTGCTGTTAAATAGAGCTTCTAATATTTTTCCAAAATGAACCAAACTGATATAGACACTGTGAAACATTATTGATTATTTTTCTTGCAGGATACGACGATGACGACATCTACCACTTGTCAGCTAGCGAGGCTCGTGAACGTCTTCGCATGAAGAACCGAAAACATCATATGTGAGTTGAATTTTATTCAGTGGAGCAAGTTAAACATGAGATGTTAATGCGCTAAATATGAGATGTTAATCAGAGAGGGCAAGCTCTTTTGGTGATAATAACTTATTGAAACTGAAAACTTTTGGAATTTCATCATTGTCTAGTTCCTTTAGTTCAAAGACCGCTGGTATTGAATCACAATGGGTACACTGTTCACAAAAAAAGTCCTCCAATTTCGATTGCTTTAGAAAATTTTTTCATACACAAAAAAAAGAAGATAATGTCAGAATGATGATACAAACTGGTGAAATGAACCATTTGAAACTGCAAAAACAGTTGAATTTCGAAGAGCAAACAAGAAGCTTGCGGCATGGGTCCCACCACGAAAAACTGTTTATTGTAGCAATTTAATTTACTCGAGTGTGCCTTTAAAGGAGGTGGGAACTCTCGTTGTATTGAGACTCGTATTGAGACTAAAAAAGGCCCCGGCGCATATAGGCTAAGAGAGTCGGCGCGCTTTCCGGGCCGCATAGCGCAGCCGGTAACGCTTTTGATGTTCAGCCAAATGAACCCTAGGTTCAAACCCACCAGAGGTATCTTCTGTCAAATTTTCGGGAAAATTATTTTTTTGAGTTCCGCCCTCCTTTAAACTGAAACTGCTTTTTTTCCAGGAACGAGATGTCACTCAACGAGAAGTACCAATTGGTCAGCAACATGTAATTCCAGTCCCCTTATCATCCATTCGTTTCTTCCGTTCCACACACAACCATTCCTGAAGTAGTTTTTCTGTTTTTTTCTCTCTCAAAAACCCCCTCGAACATGACTTATTTTATACTTTCCCTTCTCTTTCTTTTCTATTTTTAAAAGTATTTTGAACCTGTGATAAGTGTTTTTGACCGACTAGTTACTTTAAATATTTCCATTCGCTCAACTCTCTTCCCTCCACAAATTTTCAGTTTCACTTCTGAAATTTCAGTTCCCCCCACACACAGTCCAGTTCTTTATGTGCCTTCCCACCATTTCTTCTTGTGAAATCTTAATTTACTGAATTCCCTATATTTTCTGTCGGTTGTGCAATATATGCAATTCTTATTTACCACCTAAACTACACTTTCTAACCGAATAAATTCTATTCTATCGATCTTATTCTTACAAATGTTTATTATAGATTAGGTCCAGTAAAACAAGGTGGAAAAACAAAGAGATGATAATAATTTTTGGCTTTTTTCAAAGCAAGAACAGCGAAATGGATCGTATTTGATAACCAGTGTTTGTGTAGGCTCGTCACTCGAGAATGATTCGTTTTTTTTAGGAGCGAGACATGTAGGCGTCGAGTTCGGCGTCCAACTCCTCAGCAGTCTTTTGTGGCTTTGCGTCGCGCTTCGGCTTCTTTGTCAACGACTTTTTGGCGGTGCTCTTCTGGCTTCTTGGCGATTTAGCGTTGATTTTGTTGGCTGGTCTTCCGTTCGATGGTCTTCCAGTGGAGTTTCTGCGGTTTGGAGTTCCTCGTGCTTCGGCGGCTCTCGCTGCATTACCGCTGGTTTCGATGATGGCAAAGTGCATCACCTGAATGGAAGATCAAGTTGATGTGTTGGGATTGGAATTATCGATGAATTCAACAGGAAATGATGAGCGGAAAGGTTAAAATTGTCTATTCTGAGTGGATTTCGCATCCCAAATTGTCTTACCTTTTGGTCGAGCAAAACGCCGGCGTAGTCTTTAACAAGACGATCAGCATCCCGTTTGGAAAGAATGATGTCCGCGGTTCCGGATGGAGTTCCGTCCTCGCCAAAGTGGACCGAGACTTTTCGAAGATTGAAGTCTTGGAAGAGCTCTTCCAGGTCACTCGACATGACAGATCGGGCGAGATTCGAAATGTTGAGTCTGACTGTTCTCTTGTCTGAAATCCATCAATTGATTGAAAGCCAGTAGAAGAATGTTGATATCTACCATTCAATCCTCCACTGGATGTTGTGAACTTTCGTGCTCCTCCTCTGCCTCCTCCACCGCTTTGACGTCTTGGAGTTCCGGCGTTCGAGGTGCTACCGCGCTTTCTTATTCCTCCTGTGACCCTCTTAATTGGCTTCTTGCCGCCTTTCTTTCTCTCGCTCTTTTTGCTTGATATGATGTCGGAGAGAGCCATGTCGATTGAAGACGCCTTCACCATTTTCGCGCTGGAATTCCGTTGGAATTAAATTGAAGAAATGAGAAAATATACGAAACGTTTCGAAAGAGACGTGGTTTATGTTGGAAAACAACACAAATAAACGTGAAGAATGGCACTCAATGAAGTTTCAACAATAAACCCGAAAAATACACAATTTGTGAGAGTTTTGCTTACTTGCCATTGAAATTGCATTACTCGAGAAAAACAGAAGGAAAATGTGAAAAATCAACTGGGAAAAACAAGAGAAATGACAAATTTATCGAACGAGACGCTGGAAAATTCAGCATTTCGCGCTTGTTTTTCGAGAAATTCTCGCGCCAACGATACTCCGCGATCCCGCACAGCGCGTTGTTTAGCGAAAAACTTTCTAGGCCAGCGGGCGTGTACAACACGAGGACAACTATTTTTCCCAAAATTTTCGAAAAACTTTTGTCGAAAACAGTGTGAATTATAGCGATTTTCAGCTAGTTTGCAGTTTTTTGTTCATTGTAATAGTTTTCAATTGTTTTTCTCATAATTTAGCTGCGTTATAACGTGTAAATACCAGTTTTATCCGTCGAGTTCGCTTGAAACGAGAATTAATTGATTTTTGTTGTTCAGAATGGACGGCAGCGCCACTCCAGGACCAGGACAAGCTCATGTCAAGTCGAACAGCATGATCTACATTTGTGGAGGTGAGTTTTCAAAGGTTTTGAGAGAAAATAGCATTCGAATGTCTGTTTGGGCATTTAGCCCCCAAAAAACGAAATTTTCGATTATGAAACGCAAAAATCGCAGAGTAATGCTGCAATTTGCATTCTCGAAGCTATTTTCAACGAATAAATCGTCAAAACAATAAAAAGTAACGTGAATAACTTCTAGAATGCCACGGCGAAAACGAGATCAAGCCAAAAGACGCGATTCGCTGCCGAGAGTGTGGATATCGTATTCTCTACAAGAAGCGATGCAGAAAGTGTAAGTTATCGAAATTTTAACAATATTTCGAGAATTTTATCGATTCGATCCCGGAATTCCAGTTGGAAACATAGAAGAACTGACATTTTAGGTGTATGAATAACCGAAAAGCGGCAAATTCGAGTATTTTGAGCTTCTTTAGCGATATTTTCAAAAACATTGACAAACTTTCATAAAGTCTGTTATAATTTTTTATTTCAGTGATGGTCTACGACGCTCGCTAATCACTTCTCCGCCAGCAACCTGTATCTTCTCGTTGAATTTGTGAATTTTGGAAAATCTTCCTTCTTGTTTTTTCTCTTCTTTTCATCATTATATACTTTCCCACAAAACAATCTCCAATCGTTAACAAATAAACCCTCTTTTCGCTCAATGATTCCCTCTTATTCCGCATCTTGGGAATAACAACCCAAAGCAAGAGAGCGCGCGCGCATGTGTCTCCATAGCAACCGGCTCTTTCTCTGCAGCTCAGCAGCATTCATTCCTTTCATTTTCTTATTATTACACCCTTCATTTCTATTCATTAGAATGCGTCCCCAATTACTGTGGGTGGACAAAATCAACGATGAGACGAACGAAGCGGGGTGAGTTTTTTCGAATTTAAAATTAAAAGTTCTTTTCATTTTTTTCAAAGAAAACACAAATGACACTGAAAAATATAAAAAGACATTTTGAGAGAGAAGAGAGAGAATAAATAAATTGTTCCTGATTTTTCAAAATGTATGCTGCTTAATGGGGGGGTCTGTCTGTGGCTGGAAGGGAGGAGAATTACTTTCCGAAGCGGAGGAAGTTTGGCTTGCGGGATTCACGGTCAAAGTTCTCGAATGAGCGGCCGAATCTGAAAAGTTCAGAAGAATATTAATAGACTCATTAAAAATTTTGTACCTCAAGAAATTTGGGTCAGCTGATCGCTTTCCGAATCTCAAGAAGTTTGGATCGGCGGCGGCTTTTCCGAATCTCAAGAAGTTGGGGTCACTTCTACCTGCAAAGACAAAAAAATCCAATATTCTGAATTCTGGATTGTCCCTAACTGACTAGCTTTATCACAGGAAGCTTTGTGTGCAAATACACTGAAATATTCATTGAAACGAACACAATTCACGGTAGCAAAACTCACCGAAACGAAGGAAGTTCGGGTCACCGCTGGCCTTTCCGAAGCGCAAGAAGTTTGGTTGAGAGCGTCCGAATCGGAGGAAGTTCGGGTCTGAACCGGCTTTCTTTCCCAGCGACTTTACGGCTTAAAAGAGCATTGGATGCTCTTTTAATAGGGGGAGGAAGGGACTCACCTGCTGAACGACCGTATCTCATGAAGTTGGGCTTTCTCTTCTCCATCTTTTGCAGTGCCACCTCGGCGTCACCCTCGCAGTTTTCGCCTGGAAATAGTTTTCTGTTTCGAGGAACTGATTTCATAGGAATAGGTTTTGGGAATTTTAGTCTTCACGTCTCTTATATCTAGAAGTTCGAAAAGTTTTCTGTTTCATTGAGTTGACTTTTTGTCAGGGTGATCGTAGCATATGATTTTTGAACTATATCGTATTTCGACTATTCATTTCACTGACATATTTTTGATTTTTTGTGCATTTGATAAGTTATTACTACGTTGCGACGACTTGCTAGTGATCCAGAATTTGGTCATCGGCAAAATGATGGGTATCACCACGACAAGCTATTACTGCATTACTTAAGAACACCACTGACAGATAATCATTGTAAGGGTCCCACCCTTACGACTTCCGTCTATCCCTAACTGATAATATCGTCTCGCTCCGACTTACTCTAGACTTGCTTTCTTACCCTTCTTTCCCCTAACTGTCTCTCTGTCTCCCCCAAACCCACACTCTCTCGCTAATGTAAGCGCGCTCTAGCGCACACTCTCTGCCCCGCCAATTACCTTTTGTTTCTCTAACACCCGCCACTTTCTCTGCGTCTCTCTTGTTAGAGGGAGTATATAAGCGCAGTTAGCCACCCCAACCACACAGTTCTTTTCCGGGCTGATCACCCATTATCTTGTTTTGATCACTAATCCGCCCTTTGCGTTTCCCAGGGTTTCACCCTCCGCATTTTAGCTTTAGCGCAAAGCTATATTTATGTGCAACCTTTTGTTGTATCATTTTTATTGTTTAATAAGATAAACGTGTTGTTAACCGATGACTTTTGTGACTGAGATCCCAGTGTGACGTGTCACCTACAATGTATGGTTTACCCATACATTACTGGTAGCAGCTCGGTACCGAAACTGTTTGTTTCGGTTAAATTTCCACCGCCTCGGCTTAGTAATGCGTTTATCGCCGCGCTAAATTGTTCGGTATTCATAAACCGCGCTCGCTTCGCGTGAAACGTCCGACAACATCTTCGAAAGGAGTCGCGATCTACTCGAAGGATGGTAAGGATGAAACACTAGCAAAGGAAACAACGGAGCAGTGGCAACAAGCAGGAAAAGATCGACTCAACGAGGAGAGGACATCGAGGAAGCTGGGCACGCAGCAAATCGAGGGACACTCCGGATTGGTTCGAGGATCGAAAGATTCACTGTCGGGACGAGGAGCTGAACTACGCAGTCACTCGTCGCACGGTCCTTTGTAAGCGACCCGAACAAAGGATCTCGTGTTCTTCTTGGTAAAAGTCAGTCAACAACGGATTCGCTGCGCACAGGACAGCAGCAGCAACAGGACAGGACGTCAGCGGTCAACACAAAGGATCACTGGACGGAGTCAACGGATAAGTGGGCGTTCGGTTACCAGTGTGGCTGGGCAAGGCGTCCCGGCACCTGGCGTTCCGATCCCCACTCACCTGCAACGGCGTTACGCCGGTTTTCACCTGAATTACTCTCTTGCCTATAATGAGAGGAATCTCTTGCCGATTTGGAGAGATGACAAGGACTGCAGTTACTGACGCACGAACCAAGAAGAAAACGCTCCTGGTAACAGGAAAATCAATAATCGTGCGATAGAAACCCCACACCGAACGAGGAATCTTCGGACATGTACAGTAAAAACATGATTTTGTGATACGTTTCGACAACTCTTGGAGAGTTGATAGGCTCGAAAAGGACACCGTCGGTCGGTGGTTGTTCAAAGAGCAAGGGAAGGAAAAACAACGACACCCGAGCGACAAGGACTACAATCTACGTCGTCTCAATGCTTCCCGAAAGCGTGCGGTCGTTTGAAGTTTCCCTCAGAGGAAACCCCGGCAGAAAGGAAACCGGGCAGCACATTTAGTGGAACACGCAAGTTCCGATCGAGGTCGCCTCAGGCACAGCCGGCTTCGAGCAACGAGGAGCGTCTACAGCTCGCTCGGTCGAATCTGCAAAAGATCGCCCTTGGCAGTCGGGACGGATCGCAGAAGACATTAGTAGTGGAGGAACAGCAAATTCCATTTGCACGGGACGCCATCAACACGGCGAGCAACAAGTACCATCAGGACGGCACACACACCGTGATGGATCTCACTACGATCAGGACAAGTCAACACAAGAAGACGAATCCATGTGGGACAGAAGGAGAATGTGCAACTCTGTCGCCACCGAGCAAGCAGGAAACTGTGCACCTGCCGATGTACGATGTAGTCTACACCTAGTACTTCTACATCTGGTCACAATTACATGTGATGTCAGTACACGACTCTCGTAAATCTGCATAGTTACGAGGAGCCGAAAACCCACCGACAAAAAGGGATTATGCAGCGGTCAACGCACACGTCGCTGAAAGCACAAAAACAGGACGGACCACCTACACAAAACCGGATCAACAACGGCAAAACCAGGATGTAAGCATCACAAGCACACAACCGGGTCAGCAACAACGACGACCGGAGAAATTAAGCATCAAATGGACATTGAGATGCGGCAGAAAATCATGTCTTGGATCGCAGAAACATCACACAACGATCCAGCTGGCGATCAACAGTCTACACAAGAGACTGACCGGTTCCTATAACAATCCACGAATCCATCTACGAAAAAAAAAAAAAAAAAAAAAACATCATCACAATTGGAACGGTTACACGATCATACCACGGCGGCTACGACGGTTACAGAGTCCTGCAAGGCGACAGGCTCTACCGCGACTAGCTCCACGGGAACAGCAAAAACCATAATACCCAATCAATAATTCGTTATTTTAACGGTACCTCATCTGCCAATCAAAGAGGAAGGCCAAACACGGGCCAGTAACAGAAGGACAACGTCACCAACAGACAGGGAAGCAGCAACATTGCCCCCGAAGGACGAAGTCAGCAACAGACAGGGAAGCGACAAAAACATCATTTCCGAAGGAATAGAACAGAAGGACGTAGCTTCACATAGCTTGACAACGTCGGCGCTCATCGGAGAGCTGGAAGTAGACAGATGAACGACACAACGTCTGAATATCTGCAACAGAAGAACGCAGCTTCATACAGCTGGAACAACGTCTATAGGAAGACTCATCGCTTCACAAGAGGATGAGGATCCACCAGTACCACCTGCAAAGGGATGTCGATTCATCGACCTGCGAAAGGAAGACCCACCGAAACGTGGGAAGGGCTGAAAAACCCTGCTACAAGGAGATACAACTCCACTGAGCCTATGGAAGGCAGTACAACGTCTTCATCGTCGAAAGACGACAGGAATCAACTGCGAAAGCAACGCTGAAACGTCCGAACAGACAAGTACAAGGACAAACGGACCCATCTAAACATGCGGACCGGCCAACATCACAGAACGATACCTGCAAAAGGGGACAACGATCCATTGATTCATGGATGTACGGAAATCCACTGGCACGTGGAAGAACAGAAGGAAGGATCCATCTCAGCATGCGGATCCAGTAGCAGCACGGAGTAACACCCGCTGAAAAGTCAATGGTCTATCGACCCGTAGAGACATGTAAAAGAATCCATAGTTTCACACAAAACACACGGATGAAGTAGTGCAACAACAGCACTTGTACAGGAGGAAGATTTGATCCATCAATCTTCTGCAAAACATGACGATATCGCTTTCGAAAGAGGCATATCGATCCATCAGTGTCAACAACACTTGCAAAGGAACGAGGATCCATCGATCTTCTGAAAGAAAAGATCAAGCAGCAGTACTGCAACATACTCCAACAGTCATCAGGAGGATGGGCGACAACATCATGTAAAGCCGCAAAAGAAAAACATCCAAGGACGCAAGGCGCCGTCCAATGCCAAGGAAGGGACGTGAAGTCATCAGGATGCAACGACGCAAACGTAATAAAGGAAAGAGTGAAGTTTGTCTAACTTCTGAAGAAGCTCAACTATGGTTTACACCTGTAAAACACCTGCAAGGCTCAGAATTCAGCGAAATCAACATCATCGCTTGTGAAGGAAGCAGCCGAACGGATTTTCTACACCTGAAAACAGTAGAAACAGCCCAACAGCCGTTACAACTCCACGCTATCACGCTGAAGGAGGACTACAAAGGATTTCCGATGCAAATTCAACGATCGGACGCAGAAATAAGCACAGGAGATCACTCTCGCTTAGCTCAAGCGATCGGTCACGAGTAGCAAACTGAAAAGCTCTCGGAAAGATGTCAACAGTCAACGACAAGAAGAACGACGAATGTGATACATTATACCTGAAATAAGTGTTCGCCGAAGAAGTTTCAACGGAATTGCATCATTCCAATGATCGTAATAGCATGATTTTCCTGAAATCATCGCAGAAATCTGTCAAACTCGCCGATTTTCGTCGAAAACGAGAAATGCGTCAGCATGACACCGGAAATGCGCCAAGGAATTTTTCGAAATTCAAATAACCGCCCAAAGAAGCTAGGACTACGGTAGACTCGAGGTCTCGCAACGACAACTTGTTTACGCAACGCTCGAGTTTCGAAAAGGATTTTCAAGAATTATTCCCAAGTTTTTGAAGTTTTCCTACCGGTTTTCAACGCTTTTCAACGGATTTTTCTTGATTTTTGTTACAAATCAACCGTCTTGCATCAAGTATTGCACGTTTTATCGCTCAAAAGGCTTGGAAAGTCTTGTGTTGAGGATTTTCACCAACAATCCGCGCAAATTTTCACCTAAAATCGTACTTCTACGTGATACCACCGTTTGATTTGCAGACTTGAAGCAAAGCTGAAGCGCCAACCAAACTCGCCGAACTCTCCACCGGAGAGCAAGAGGATGCCGAAAGAAGCGGATCCAAAGGAAGGAGCGGGAGTGGAGGCGGCGGTGACCTCAATGGGACTGGGCAAGGCGCCTGGTCTCGAGGCAATCCGCAACTCTGCTCCCTCTACAAGCTCCAGGACTAGCAACACCCAAACCACTACCCGACCTACTCTTAAGTCGAGCACTAGCTCATCTAGCGACACATCTAATGCATCTGCTGTGACCAGCTCTTCAACATGTTCAACAGCAACAACACAACATGCGCCCATTCTGGACCCTTTCAATCCGGACGTGGAAACTGTCAAGGAGTACACCGAGGAGGATTTTGAGAAGGCTAAAAAGGCAAGAGATGAAGTTTTCGAGAAGCTTGATCCGGAAACCAAGGAACTCGTACTGAAATCGGACTTCGAGGCTCTTGTCAAGACAAAGTTATTCCAAGAACGTATGAATGTCAACATGGATGACTGGAAACACGAGGATGCTGATCATCGCATCGAGCCAACCGAAGGAAGATTCCAACAATGCAATGAGCTGGAAAAGGTCGTCACAGAGACTGACAACTCGCTGAAGGATGTCGGAGACGACTACGAACGTGAAAAGGTCCGAGAACCAGTTTTCCGTAAGGATTGCGAAAATTATCAATGGTACACAACTCCGAATCCAAATGAAGAGTTGCCAAAGGACAAAGTCTTGAACCTGATTGCGTCAGAAACACCGAAAAGAGTTGCACTCTTTATCAGACACTTCAACAGTCAACAGGATGCAGTACCGGAGAGACTGGAGAACAACCCCAAGAACGAAACTGTTTACTCGACCACTCCGCCTTCGGATCGTTCAGTGTTATACATGGCCGTAGAGCACAGAGGAGGATCGTTCTTGCTGACCCCAATCCATTTGGAGATCGTCGGTGGATGTAGACCTAGTCTACATTATATAACACTGACCGCGACATCGTACGATTTGGCATCCAAGAAGTTTTTCAACATGAAGGAGATCGAGATCGGAGACGTGTTCATCGTCGAAACGATCGTTCCGCACCAGCAGAAACACAAGGAGCCCGTCACAATGCTCACAGACATGGAACATGTTAGCGACCCCGCTCGTAACAGATTCTGGAGAGTTCTGTACGCTGTAAGAGTCCCGAGGACAGTGTCAAAGCAGAAGCTAGCCCACCATTGGATTCCAAACAAGTCTACACAAACCAACGCTTATTTGGTCGAAGATTTGGTATATCCAGCCCTTCTCAGCAGTTCAATCGCCCCGGAGAAAGGAAAGCACAGAGCAAGATGGCTGGAGGTCACTGTCATGACTCCGCCTGTTCAACCAGGAAGGAATCTCAGAGGATTCAACCCAGGACCCGACGAAGAAGAAGATGCTTTGGACCTTTTCCGCCCTCACAACCCAGTATGGACGATTAGTCCGAGAATCATCGAAAGCAAGAAGCTCGCTGGAGAGTTGCTCGATTTGGTCAACCAGGGAGTCAAGCAATTCAAACAGGATGGACAGCTGCCGGATGAATCATTTCAGAAAGCAGCCAGGCTGATTCGCCTCGGAGCATATGCTCAACAGGCTATGGTCAACTTCCGATATGATCCTCGATCATATACTGGACAAGTGACGGAAGCCAGCGAATCTCAGTTTGGATACACTTTGGATGTCAACTTGAAGAACCCAATCGCCTTCCCGATCCAAGTTATCCACTGGAGAGCAAATACCATGGTCATTGTCAGACGAAGCGAAACGACAATTCCTGCAAGAGTCGTATCCGTAATGGACTACAAGGACGGACGTTTCCGAGTTATTGCAAGACTCGCGAAACGTTTCAGCATGGATTTGGACTACTACAAGGACAGGAAGATCTTCGTACAACATAAGATCCAAGATTCAGAGGACCACCTACGGATGCAAATCGGGAAAATGGTACCACCGGAATACAACACTTCCATGAAGGCAATGAGAGTCTGGGCAGCCACTCTCGGCGCGGATAAGATCACGGATCCAGAAGAACACCGGAACGAAACTCCGTACGAGCAAGGAGACTTCACATCCACAAGTCAACAAGGACGAGTTCTCGAGTACATGGACGATGATCGAATCCCCGGCTGCATTGTGCACTGTGCATTTGGAGCTGGTAAAACGACAACACTGGTCACTTCTCTGCTTCACCATTCGGAGGCACATCCAAAGAGGCTGTTAGCGTTTACCGCTCAGTCCAATACCGCCGTAGTTCAGGCAGTGCACACGTGGGAGAAATGGGATCCTCGAAGAAACGTCAAAGCAGTACGTGTCATGACCGCCGCTAATAGAGACCGTCTCGATCACAACCAACACACGTGCATTGATCTGCCAGTCTTGCTTTGGCAGGTACTCAAGTTGGATTTCGACCATTTTAACTTTCCAAACCTGCCGCAGTCACAACTTAACATCTCAGTGACAAGACATTTGGAAGCGAACAAACGGATTGCATTCCGCGAGATCTCTTCCAGAGAACTTCGAGCAGCTTGCCGTGCTTCGTACCGAAAGGACCCACCGGTTCATGGTTTGCACGAATGTTTCATGCGCCTCTACAAGCCGACGCTCTTTTTCGGCACCACCACATCGTTGCGACAGATTTTCTCAACCAACGATTACATGAACAACCTGAAGGAGAAGATCAAGATCATCTGCGTGGATGAATCGTCACAACTTCCACGTGCAGCATTCACCGCGCTTGTGTTCACTTTCCCGAAGGCTAGATTATTCCTGACTGGAGATTCAAGACAACTCCCGCCTTATGAAGAGACGAAGACACCGGAGGATCTCAGTCGATTTGCCGGAGCTTGGTTTCAGAACGCTTTTGACAATAAGGTACTTCCGATTGTGAGTATCTCGAGAGTCTTCCGATGCCCACCATACATCACTCGCTGGCTCTCGCAATGTTTCTACCAGAACACCCTCACGTCAGCCAGAGCCCGAGGATGGCAATATACAGCACTCAACAGGCTGGGATTCACATCCAGATCACCACTGCAGTTTGTGAACACTGTATCAGAGGAAACCAAGGAAGGAACATCGGCTCGAAACTTGAAGGAGGCAGTTATCTGCGACAAACTGGTCCGACAACTACTACCATTAGTTGGAGGCAAGAACATCGCCGTCGTTTGCTTTTATCTTTCCCAAGTGTCACTACTCTCTGGAATTCTACCACAAGGAGTTCATGTCACCTCCGTCGACGGCGTCCAGGGATCTGAATACCAATACGTCATCGTCTGTACGACGCGCTCGATGGATTTCACCAAGTCCAAGTTTATGAACTCTAAAGAGAGAACAAATGTAGCTCTATCAAGATCTACTAGAGCAACCGTTGTCTTGATCAACTTGGCCGCCACTCACGGCGCCGAGGACTGCTGGGATTTGATCGTCAACAAGGTCCCGGAGGAAGCAAGATTCAACGTACGCAACCTGGAATGGCTCAACCCAGCAGCCCACGAGGTCAACAGGCTGGAAGACACTCTTCGTGTAGCCGAATACGACGACCAATGGATAGGGGATCAAGGAGTCTTCTCACCAAGAAGATAAACTCCTCCACAGCAACAACAACAACGCCAATGTCAGTTCAACGACCAGGACAACAGGACTATCCCGTTAATTTTCTTTAGAAGTCTTCTAACGACTTTCTGTTTTAGTTACCCATCCCAACCCATTCAGTAAAAGCCCCACCTAAGTTTAACCTGTTTTTGTTTAGCTAACCCCAACACCTAGTGTCTATTTACCCTTGTTTTATCAACATCCAACCTAGTAGAGACCTACCCCACACCTACCCCAATGCCTTGTAAAGGAAAAGCAAAAAGTCAAAGAGTCAATAAGGACATGGACAAGCATCAGTCAAAGGACACCCGCCTCCAACCAATGCTGAAGTAACATCAACACCCTCGAGGAGTCAGCAAACTCTGTCAAGGACGCCCACGTCATCAAAGGAACGCCGGACACCACATCTCAAGGAGACCAACGATAGCCGATGGACATCAGTATGTAGCAACTCTGCCGAAGTTATCCAGCTACCAAGCAAGGAGCCAAGCAAACGCTCATCGTCATACATCCATCGTGGCAACCACTGCATCAACACCAGGACCATCTGCAAGGATCCAAAGCAGTTGTATCAGCACAACATCTGTCAACCGAGAGACGTCAACAGCAGCAGAAGACACCCAGAGGTCGGACTGTACAACCACAGCGACAGCAGCCAAGTCAGTCAGTCAGCACACCAACACCGTTCAACGTCAGCAACACCATCGCTCGACAACACATGAGGACATGTGTCTTATGGTTGGGAGGTGTAAGGGTCCCACCCTTACGACTTCCGTCTATCCCTAACTGATAATATCGTCTCGCTCCGACTTACTCTAGACTTGCTTTCTTACCCTTCTTTCCCCTAACTGTCTCTCTGTCTCCCCCAAACCCACACTCTCTCGCTAATGTAAGCGCGCTCTAGCGCACACTCTCTGCCCCGCCAATTACCTTTTGTTTCTCTAACACCCGCCACTTTCTCTGCGTCTCTCTTGTTAGAGGGAGTATATAAGCGCAGTTAGCCACCCCAACCACACAGTTCTTTTCCGGGCTGATCACCCATTATCTTGTTTTGATCACTAATCCGCCCTTTGCGTTTCCCAGGGTTTCACCCTCCGCATTTTAGCTTTAGCGCAAAGCTATATTTATGTGCAACCTTTTGTTGTATCATTTTTATTGTTTAATAAGATAAACGTGTTGTTAACCGATGACTTTTGTGACTGAGATCCCAGTGTGACGTGTCACCTACAATGTATGGTTTACCCATACATTACTTCATTAAAGGCGTATTAATCTTTCTCGCGAAATTTTTTGTGTTGATGCTATAAAAGCTTGTCTTCCATTCGATGATATTAGCTTTGTGTAATGTTCCCGCAGATCAACCGATACGAAGATTATTTCATCTTATATTGATTCCGAGAACGAAATTCCGATGCTTGAATCGTGAATATCACAACTTCGACAGCACTGAATGCGTAGATGCACTCGGTGGCTGTCTCATTATTAGCCACCCGCTGTTCTGAAGAGTAACTTGCGCGTGATTCTGAGATACTCCAGGCTGGACCTCACGTAGACTGTGATAGCAATAAGATCTTCTTGTTCCTATAGAAAATATGTTCGTGCTGAGAATGACTTAAACCTTTTATCATTGACAATACTATCGATAGATAGTTGAAGCATTCACAGTCTATAGACACTGGCCCCAATTCGACAGACAGCAACCGTTGCCCCGCTCACTAGCATCCTTCTCACACTAAACTGGATCTCAAGA
>GL379910.1:249080-339410 GCA_000143925.2 Caenorhabditis brenneri | reverse complement strand
TGCTGCTGCGTTTATGCGCGTGCCCGCTTGTGTGTGTATGTGGAGAGAGCCGAGAGAAACGGTGCTGCCCAGAGAAACAGAGAGAGCCACAACCTAATCAGCGCAGCCAACCAACCAACCAACCAAAGGGAGAAGAGAAGGGGCTAGCCCTAGCATAGAGCTCCAATGACTAGATAGATGAGACAGAGAGAGAGGGAAAAGAGCAGAAGCTTTGCCTCCTCTCGTAGTAGTCCACACCACACACTGCCATAGGGAGTCGAGAGATTTCGAGACGCAGAGAGCGCGAGACGATGGGCCTTCTTCTTCTCCGCCACGGCCAGAGCAACTAGATGAATTCACATACAAATGACTAATGGACATGAGTTGTGTGTGTTGTATGCAGCAGTGCAAATTGATTTCCAACCCGCCCCAAATTTGTGTGTGGGCTTTAAAGGAGGATGATGAGGAGAAGCTGGAGAAAAGAAAGAGGAGCAGATTGGAGAAGAAAATGAAGGGAGACAAATGATTTTTTTTGGGATAACTGGAACTGTAAAAACAAAATTTAGAATGAAAAAAAAATGAATGGAACTGGAACATCGTGATGGAAAATCCAATAGCGTCTATTACCATTTTTTCATTTCTGAAACATATTTCTCAAGTAGAAGAATTTTCGCATTGAATACTGTATTTGTGAACAATCAAAATCCCGGATGCCGTTCTGAACCCGTAATCTGTTTTTCCTTAAACCTCGACTTTCGGTTATTGATTTCAATTTGTTACTGTTTTGGAACTGGCCGTATTGATTGTTCAATCAGAAACCGAATGAAAAAAATACCAATTCGAAATTGGGACAGAAAATATGTTGAATACCTTTCCGAAAGGCTATAAAAATTGAATATCCATGACTAAGATTGCCGAAAACTAGAAGAAAAAACTGAAAAACGTAACCGATATGCCACGTTGTTCAAATATTGAGTAAACCGAAAATTGCTTCTTGGAACCTTCTCTCAAGTTCAAGCGGAAACACACCTCTTAATTTTTAAAAATTGTTCCGAACTCATCTTTCGTAATATCGTTCGTAAAAAATTCGAATCGTTTGAACTATCCTTCTAAATCTGAGAAATTCAGCTCTCAAGAGAGCCTCGAGAGCTTCCAAACTGAATAGACAAATCTCGATCAACTCTGAATAGAAAATGTTTTTATTGTAAATATCTGTCATCTCCTACCCAGTCAAACTAAACATGAACAGAGGATGAATTCCTCGAAAAGCGGTTCTGAGTATTTACGAAATGCAGAAAATACATCCCAGGTACTTTTCAATAGGTTTCAGGCTAAAAATCATATACAAATAAGTTCATTTATCATTTCCTTTTGTTTTCAGGGACTGGAGAGTCCGGCAAGTCCACGTTCATCAAACAGATGCGAATCATCCACGGACAAGGTTATTCGGATGAAGACAAACGAGCACACATCCGACTTGTCTATCAGAACGTGTTTATGGCCATACAGGTAGGATTTGTTTCCAAAAATAACCTCCCAACCCTCTGACTGCATTTTTACCCGAGATCGTACCGTGTTTCCACCATATTTCCAAGATTATCGTATGATGCGCGCGGAAGTCATTAGATCCTCCCCCATGCGATACTCACTACTAGAGGAAAAGGTGTCAAATATGTCGCGCACAAGCCCACACACGGAAATCTGACCTGGGATTGAGCTAGAGCCACCCTTCCTTCTTCACTACTCAAAACCCTCAAAACCACCCAATAATTAGTGGAAATATGACCTATTTTATGTGGGGTTGTGTGTGTTTGTGTGTGTGCCCCCACACAATAATTTGATCGAATCATGAGCAATTGTGTATATGTGTGTAAGGGGTGTTGAAGACAACACATCAGCATTTTTCTTTTGAATAGGTCAAAGATCGACTTGAAAAGTAGAGATGTGAGAAATCTGTAGTTGCCATAATCCGCCAATGGGAACGGGTTTGATCTAGTTGGAAATCGAGATCATTGTAGAAGAAATAAGAGAAATCTGCAACAGCATGGAAAATTTTGTGCTGATCGAAAACTGATCCCTAATTATTGTTCGAACTGAACATTTTCTGTATTTCCAAAACTCGTTATCGAAAAATCTGTAAAGCTCAGTTAGAATTCCACAGTATGCCACGAGATTGCTCTTTTGGTCCCAAAAGCCACCGAAGCAAAACTTCCGGGAGCGTCGCGGTAAATCACTTTGAAGTGAAAATAACCGTTTCAGAATCTGTGAAAAACGAAGCTTTTCGACACTTTGAATGCCTATAATTTGCATCAAAGTGATTTCCACACTTCTGAAAGGATCTTTTCTGAACGAAATACGGAAGTGATTCATGGGAAAATAGGGAAAATGTGAAAGCTGAAATAAATTTAAAAAAAAACAATTTTTCAGTCCATGATACGAGCGATGGACACGCTGGGCATACAGTTCGGCGATCAGTCAGAAGAGCTGCAGGAGAAGGCAGCTGTGGTGCGGGAAGTGGATTTCGAGTCCGTGACGTCTTTCGAGGAACCCTACGTGTCGTTTATAAAAGAGCTATGGGAGGATTCTGGTATTCAAGAATGTTACGATAGGAGGAGAGAATACCAATTAACAGATTCTGCCAAATAGTGAGTTTTTGTGTTTTTCCAAGAATTTTAGCACAGACGGAAGAATGAAAACATATCTAAACCGTCTGAAAGCGAATTAAAAGAACTCGAAACAACTGAATGTTTTTTCAGCTATCTTTCCGATCTCCGACGGCTTGCCGTGCCGGACTATCTTCCAACAGAGCAGGACATCCTGCGTGTTCGTGTGCCAACCACCGGTATCATTGAGTATCCGTTTGACCTGGAGCAGATTATTTTTCGGTGAGTTTTTGTTTCCAAAATAATCATGATTCAAATCCATCCAAAAACCGTTCCATAACCCCGTCTTCCAGAATGGTGGACGTAGGAGGTCAGCGGTCAGAAAGGAGGAAGTGGATTCACTGCTTCGAAAACGTCACGTCGATCATGTTCCTCGTTGCACTTTCAGAATACGATCAGGTGCTAGTCGAGTGTGATAATGAGGTGAGTTATGCGAAAATGTCAATTTTGAAGTCAAAATGACATTCAAAAGGTTATAATTTTGTTGATGTAAAAGTGCACTATCGTCTCAGAAAATTGATACTTATGACTGGAAACTTGCACTTTTATCAGAAAATGATATTAGTAATTTTTGCACTTTTTGATTGTGGTTTTTGATATTTCTGATGGCAAGAAAGCTTGAAAGAAAGAAGGGGCTGGAAAAATCTGAAAGAGATGCCGTTTTTCATTAGATTTTATCTGCAAACCAATCTGCCGGAAATTGGACATTTTTTACAATCCTTGGCAGAAAATTATTCTGAGCCTCTATAACGGAAATTAAATCATTTTTTACCATTCCTTTGGTAAAATGTTAATAAGAAAGGTTCTTCAGTCAATCACAAAACGGAAATTGGATCATTTTTTACTCCCCATCTAGGTTTTCTTTTGAAGGTTCCGCACCCGGAAATTAAGCCATTTTTTGTTCCTCAATGCCGGGAAACCCGAATATAACAGTTAGTAGGAATTCAATGAAAGGGACCGACATCCTTTACAATTCCTATAATTTTCAGAACCGAATGGAGGAATCAAAAGCACTGTTCCGAACGATCATCACGTATCCATGGTTCACAAACTCGTCAGTGATTCTGTTCCTGAATAAGAAAGATCTCCTGGAAGAGAAGATTCTCTACTCCCATCTTGCAGACTACTTCCCAGAATATGACGGTATCAATTTATTATTCAATCAGACTTAAAAAAATGCAATTCTCGTTTCAGGACCACCGCGCGATCCGATTGCAGCCAGAGAATTCATTTTGAAGATGTTCGTCGATCTGAATCCTGATGCCGACAAGATTATTTACTCACATTTTACGTGCGCGACTGGTATGTTTTTCTATGTCTTGTTATAACGATCTTCGTGTTAACGAGCACGTCTACGAAAAATACGAAATACCCTTGAGACATCATTTTTGATGTTACCATGGAAATTATTGTCGTTGGCTCGTCTTGAGTGTGTGTGCGCAAAACACCACTCATGATGTCTAGAAAAGATGGGTGTTTTTACGTTTTTACGGCACACGGTAACCCATGGAAACGATATATACACCATCTATATACTCTCTTGAGATTTTTTGTTTTTATGTCAAAATTCTCCATACTCTAGCTATGTGGTAACAAGAAAAACATAGAAAGGGACCAAACCACAGAAAGACGTTTTCAAGTCACTGATCAGAAGTTTCGTTGTTTCCCATAGAAAACGTGGTGCTGCAAGACCTGGAAAGTAGTTTTTTCAATACAATTTTCAAATTTTCCCAGTACTTCACGTGAAAAACTTGAGCCAAAGCCCTTCCGGATTACGGTGGCCGCATTGGAAGCTGACAAGATAAATAATGGTTTCGGCGCGAAGAAGCGCTTCTTTTCGAAAGATCCTTCGCTCTATTATTTGCCTTCGCGAAACTTCAAAGAGATAATAGCACTCTCTTGAAGCTCGTGATCTCCCTCAAATCCACGTTTTCAATTACCGAAAGAAAGAAAAAGAATACTTTATCTAATCCTCTTTTTTATTGCAGATACGGAAAATATTCGGTTTGTGTTTGCCGCAGTCAAAGACACAATTCTACAGCATAATCTGAAAGAGTACAACTTGGTGTGATGTGAAAGATTGAAAAAATGAATTGGATTGGATGAGAAGACTGTTTTGTTTGGAATTCCCTTTCCCTCTCTCTCTCACTGGGTCGAGTGAGATCGCACACCAACATCTAACCTAGGAAACATTTTCTTGTACTCCTTCTTCTCCTGTTTATCTCTTTCTTCTTTTTTGAATTCTGTTTTATTTTCATCTCTTTTTCGCCTATCTCTCTCCCACACTTTTCTCTCCATCCAATCCATCCAAAAACACCCAGAAAGTCATCTTTCACCATGTATTCTTTCTTGGAAAAGTAAGCACACACACCATGCTGATAGCCGAAAAAGTTCTCTCTGAAATCTCTCCTGTCACTCTCTTTTTCCTGTCCTGCCCATCCATTTATCATCACAAAAAGTCGGTTTTCTCGTTTTACAACCCAGCCACATAGTTTCCGGCCTACGTATAAACTAGTCTCTTCTGTCATTCATTCATTTTTTCTCACAAAAATTGTCTTGTTTATTATTTTTTGAAACAATCCAACCATCCACACAAACCGCTGCTTCTTTCGAAACACACTGTTTATCCCCCCAAAATACTAACCACAAAAACACAACAGACACAATTTTCCGTGTTGAACATAGATTTTTTCATGTCTCCCATCCACTCATAATTCAATTTTTATATAAATAACAACTTTTTCTTTTGAGTTCACCATATGTTCTTCGAAAATTATCGAATGCTTCCCCCCGTCCCTTACATTCAATACATCCCCCTCCCCACAACAAAATCCCGTTTTTTTCATCAACCTAACCTCGAAATCTCTAATTTTAAAAAGTGTTTCTTCATTTTTTTCATCGATTTTTGTCATTCTTTTTTTGTCTCAACCTAAAAACCATCCATCCAGTCCCACCCATCCCTTTCCCTCATCTGCACTCATCCCCCCTTCTCTTTTTGTATCGACTTTTTGCGATAGTTTTTAATTTCATATTTATTTCTATTAAACTTTGATCTAATTTTATGTAAATGTTTTGTGGACAAAAAAGAAATGGTTGAAATTTATAAAAATGTGTATTGATTTTTCAAAACAGATTGCAAAGGATCATGAAAAGTCTACAAAAACTCAAAATAATCTGAAAGAAAGAGGGAACATGAAGTCAAGGAACATAACATCTGAACCCAGCTGCATAGCAAAATAGGCTATGAGCGGTGCACGGTTCAATGAGCCAAAGGAAAACTCTAGTGATTTCATAAAAAGGAAATCAGAAAAATACTTTGAGCAGAAACATGGAAAACAGCTGATCTCTAGATTTGGAGCCGATTGCAGCTGCAGCAAAGTTTTTTTTTGCGAACAAAATGTATCAGCTTTGAATTTGACAGAATGAACACAAGAAGGCAAGAGAGAGTGCAAAACACCTTGATGGAAACATTTCTATCCAGAAAAACATACATACGAAATTAAAGTCTGTTTCATTTTCAGATTCTAATAATTCTTATGCTCACCAGTGGTTTTTCATTTTGTTGGTATAGAATTCGCATGTTTCAAAGCATTATGAAACTCTTAGATTTATAATCGACGTCGATTTGATTTCACAACTTTTCATTCGAAATTGTGTTTTCAGATGCGAAACATCTTTGCAAACTATTTTCTCTCCTAATGTATTTCGAATGTTTTTTCTAGCCTAAACTCAAGTGTTTTGTAGTTCTTCATTCTCTGTGCATCTTTATCATTTATTCAACCAGTCACCCAACAAAACTTGATGGAAATCCAATGAACTCTTCGCACAAATCCAACTCGAAAAACCACCTGCGATAATGTACCGTAAATCCACAATAATTAAGATCGCGGCGAGACCGCGCGTCTCTGCGTCTCGTTGTCATGGGTTCTCTTTTTTTTTTTATCAAGATGAGAGGCATTTTTGAATATTGAACCGTTTATGGCGTTGCGTTGTTTCATGTCAACTGACTCTTTTATTAGTTTTTGTCTGAGGAGTTAAATCATTAGCGTGACTCTCTTTTAAAATCGAAATTGATATATTTTGATCAGGACTGAATACAATCTATTTTCGTGAATTTGTTCCCTTCTCACTTGCAAGATTTCTTTCCTTTTATGTGTTTCGTTTTCTCATTTTTTCCTTTTTCATTCTTCGAAAACAATCCAATATTTTCAGACCATCTCATAAAAAATGGACCTATCCCGACTGACAGACGTAGAACTCCGCGAGACATTAAAGGATCACGGAATCGCGGCCGGGCCAATTGTCGCGTCGACTCGTAAGATTTACGAGAAAAAGCTTCTCAAGTTGGTCGAAGACACAAGTTAGTAATTGTACAACTACTCTATAAACATAAAATTTTCTTGTCCGTTCAGATCTATCACAAAATCTCAATGATTCGCAGCTAACCGATAGTGACTCCGTACCGGCAGCGGAGCAAAGCTTTGAGCCGATCTTCAAGAAGAAATCACCATCACCGAAGAAGACGCCCGCGCAACCACGAGTAGTTCATCAGCCATCGTCGGCGGCTACGGAGGCGTCTGTCGAATCAGACAGCGATGATTGTGAAGAGTCGATGCGATACTTGACGGAAGAGGAAATGGCCGCCGATCGGGCTTACGCACGTCAATCTCTTCAGAACTACGAGAAGAAGGGGACAGGCTTCGCAGGCACTGTGAGTTGACAAAGCATGAAAATTACATGTTGTCAAGGGAAAGAACAGAAAACCCGGAAGTGGGGGTGCTCAAATATATTGAAACAAAAGAAATAAGTTCGAAATTGCAATTATTTTTGCTTGAAATTTAGAAAAAAAAACATGGAGATCAGTTGGGCTTACAACATTTTTAAGTTTTCAAAACTGATACTTTTGAAAAAAAAATCCATGTTTGGTGGAATACTTTGAGAATCGGGACATACCAGCTTTGAACTTGATGGGAATTATGCTTAAAAACGGTTTTCATTGTTATGCAATTTTCCAGGCGTAGACCACGGAATACGTGCTGAAGTATGTCGCACGAAAAGATTTTCTGACTGGGAAAAAAAATTAGATTTTGCAGCGCTAACTCACAGCCAAACTGGTCATCTTTTTTCGGAGAACAAAAGTAGTTCAATCACTGGCTTGATGATTTATTATTTAGCTTTGAAGCAGGCTTTCCAATTGAATATTCAATAAATTTCAGATCGCCTACGCTCTAGTCTTCATCATGATCGGCATCTTCGTCTACTACATCATGGAGAACGCTGAAAAGTTGAAGCTGATCCCGCAACCAAATGAAGACGCCGTCTAAATGTTTCTGTTATATTCGATTTCCGTTCCCTATGAAAACACAATATCTATGCCTACCCTCCACAAATAATCTCTTCTTTACTGTTGAAAATTGCGAATCGCACCTGAATCTTGTGAACTTATTTCACTTTTTTACCGTTTACCCAGCTCTCGACTTCTTTCTCCATTTCGGCCCCAAACCAAAAACTTTTTCGCTTCTTTTATATATCCTTTTCATTTGTAAATGAATTTCTCTTTTCCATCCAACGACAACTCGACATGCTTTCATCATATATGTCCCCGAGATTTTATAGATTTTATATAGCCCCATCAACTCCAGAAGAGAACCCAAATGGTTTTCCCTCCAAAGTTTCCAGTAGATTCTGGGATTCTGTAGGCGTGGCCGCTGGGGAAATGAGAATGGAAATGAAAATGACGAATCCGGGGAGTAAGAAGGGGTGGAGTAACGGGAAGGGGGAGAACTATAAAAGGCTGACACCTCGGTAAAACTTACTTTCAATTGCCCCCAAAACAGCCTCTCCCCGGAAAATGCTCCGCCACAGCTGCGTCCTGCTAATGCTCATCCTCGTATTCGCAGAGGGTTCGTTTTACTTTTTTTCTTTCTGTAGAACAAATATTTTTGGTTTTTTTATTATGAATACGTCTTCATTTTCCAGTATTTGCCACACAATCCCCAACATTTGATCGTCAGGATCGTGACTATCGGCCACTTCAGGTAACTTTTTTTTTGAAATTTTTATTTTGTGAAATGGAAACTCGCATGATCCTAATCTAAAAACAAACGGACAGTTTTCAGTTCGGCAAACGAGATGGCTACCGTCCACTGCAATTCGGAAAGCGTGACTATCGTCCACTTCAGTTCGGGAAGAGGAGCGGAAGCGGTGGAGTTGTGCTCGAACCGATTTGGGAATGGCAATAACCTGAGCCGTCGAATCTCAACTCTCTGAATCTCTCTCTCTTTTCATCTCTCAATTTTATTATATTTTAATCCACGTCACCATCCCACCATCACCCAGTCGAACGATTTATTTCATTATTAACCAACACAGAGACAGTCGCCAATGAATCATTTTATTGTTTTTACTGTTTTATGATGAAGTTTTGGGATATTCAGAAGTGGGGAAGAGAAAGGAAAATATGTCAAGACTAACTGAGTCAGGAAGTATTATCATCGTGAGAGTCAGCAGATTCCGGATTGGAGTTCATGAACTCAATTGAGTTCAGACTAGTTCAGATCATCAAGACTATTGGTATTATTCAAGTTCAAGAAGTTTGTTGAAATGTGAAAGAACCACCGGATTCAGAGAAAGTTGTTTCGGTTTAAATCCATCGAAGATTCCTTCAAACTCATGGAGATCTACATATAATTTTTTAGAAGGGTACTAGCATGATTTTGAAACTAGGGTTACGTTGAATGGGTTTATGTGAGATGTGATCTCGGGAAGAAAAGCCTGTTGGTGGATGTTCTGAAAACGGCTCTCAAAAAGCTACAGGTAGGTTGAAAACAGGGCGAGAATATGAACATAGCGGTAGTGGAACAAGAAACCTTCGGTGTTTTTTTAAGGGACTTTTCTTTCCTTTTTCCGTGAGTGTGTTGCACCGCGCTGTGTTTGCGTAATCTGGATTACTGTATGACAAAGTTCAAAGACACCGTCCGCTGTGACACGGCCACGCAAAAATGCACGAAAAGTCCCTGTAGCTTTCCTGTTCCATCACATCTATGGGTGCCAGTTGAATTCCCATTTTTATTATCCACAATATAGAAAACTCAATACAGCTGAAAAGTGAAAACTGCACCCACTCCGCTCAATGGTTGTCCTCTAACTTTAGCCATTTTCAGATCATCCTCCAATATACTTTTCTTCCGGAAATCAGATTGTGCATCGACTCATATAATGTTTTGGAAATACCTCAGTACTCCTTGACTATAGATACATTGTTGAATATTGAATTGAGTATTTCTTATTCAGTTACATCTACCTTCCAAATTATGTAAGGTTAATGTCTAACAAGTGTCAGCTTCTTTCAAAGTCTACCATCTCAAAGTCCGTCTGAACATTGTCTGAAAATTTGTGGGTCATCAATATCGAGTACGTCAAAAACGAATCTGAATTCCGTATCACAATCGGTCATTGACCCCCAAACTTTCAGAAAATTTTTCAAACAAACTGTAAAGTCATTTCAGATTTGTCGACTAGCATTTTTGGTGCTTTTTGTTAGATTTATCTGGGTATACGTGCTAATAACATCAAAAAAAAAAGGTCAAAAAGAAGATTTCCTTCAAAATACCCAGAAAAAAAAACTGTAAAGTCATCCCTTGTAAGTATAGTTCCTCAAATCAACACTGTTCACAAAGTTCTTCTTCTCCAACCAATAAGGAACTAAAGATTTTCAAACCAGATAGACGCTTTCGCGGCATACAACGTGGCAATTGAAGAGAGATGTGGTCAACAGAAGAGACACAGACAAAGCTACAAAAAATATTTGTTTATTGTGTATGCAGTGGTGTATTCGGTCTTTGTACATATACTGGCGATTTCGTCTTCATTTATATACTGAAATTTGATAAGAAAAAGTGAAACAAACTATACAAATTTGTTTCATTTCATTTCAGAAAAATTCGTAAATTTTCAATTTTTTGAATTGTGCTCCTTTTTCGCATAAATGTTCAAAAGTTTCAGAGAAACCATGGCCACGAACGAAGAACTCCATGATCACTTTGTGAAGTTGTATGGAATCGAACCAGAGGTTCGGATTACTTGTCCGGGAAGAGTCAATTTGATTGGTAAGCTAATTTCCTGTAATAGTAAGAGCTGGCGGAAGATCCGATAACTTGGCGGTACCGATATCTCACCACGAAAACTACTGTATAAATTTGATTGCTACCGTAAAAAATTTCGAAAATATTTTTTTATTTACCGAGTTTCATCAATTTTAATCGATTTTCAACACATTTTTTCTTTTTTCTTTTCGAGAAAGAGCTCGAAAAATCGTTGAAAATCGATGGAAATTGATGAAATTCGATAAATGTTACGGTAGAAATTGAAGTTATACGGTAGTTTTCGTGGTGAGATATCGGGGCCGTCAATTTGTCGGATCTTTTGCCAGCAATTGCTTTTACACTGAAACCTTTTCTAGGTGAACACATCGACTATCATGACTACGGTGTTTTCCCAATGGCAATCGACGCGTCTACCGTAATCCTGGCTGCAAGAAATTCCACTCAAAACATCGTTTTTTCAAACTTCGACCCAAAATATTCCAACTGGGAATCACCAATTCCATGTCCATGGACTGGAAGTTCCTCTCCAAAATGGTTCGATTATTTACTGTGTGGATGGAAGGGAATTCTAGACCACGAGGGGAATACAGAACGATTCGGAATGAGTTTTTTATTGTTCGGAACTATTCCACCATCTTCTGGTCTCTCTTCAAGTTCCTCATTGGTGTGTGCATCGGCACTTGCCACGTGGTCATTGATTGTTCAAGGAGATCCATTCGAGCATATTTCGAGGTAACTTTGTTCTTATGACGTATGATGTAGTGCTATGATTAGAAAACAATAAAAATTTCAAAATCAGCAAAACAAAAGTTAAGCTCTTGTATTAGAGGGTTCTAATTTCTGCCCTTTATGTTTCAGGGTTTAACTTTCCATAAAGAGTTTAATCCTTTGAACAGTAGTACTATTTTAGTCAGTTCAGTTTTTTTCACTAAACTTCTGTAGTACTGATTTTTAGTAACCTAATTTGATGATAGTTCTGACAACCAGAGTAACTTTCAACACATTGATTGACCATCCTATTCGAAAGTAATAAAGTCAATAATAATTTTATAGTGTCTCTGATTAATTTTTCATGCTCAAATTCATTTTTAATTGTTAGGCAGTGATGTGTCTTCTTCTCCCAAAATAGCACACTTTGAAAAACTGAAATTCCCTCCGAGTTTATCAATTTGGATGAATTATCAAAATATGAATTTTCGCAAAAAGTTAATAATTTTTGAATTCCTGCCAGAATAATTTTATTTGACGTTTCCGGAGTTTTCTAGAAATTTCTGGAAACAAGAGAATGTTCTGGAAGGTTAAACATCTAGAGTTTGTCAGTGGGGTTTTCGAATTACTGTAACTACCGTAATCCCATTGTAATCTTTATCTTTTTTTTGTTCGTGTGCTATTGGGGTCCCATAGATTCTACATGCAAAAATTGGAATGATTTCGTTTATTCCGAACACGTTTTCAAAAATTGGGTTACTGTAGCTACCGTAATCCTACAGTAATCCGAGCTCCAATCTTCAGAGTTTCAGTTTCAACCAAATCTATAATTTGCAGAGAAAACTTTGCTCATCTTTGTGCCAAAAGTGAACCTCTCATCGGAACATTGAGTGGAGGAATGGATCAAGCGGCAGAAGTGCTCGCATCAGAAGGCACCGCTCTTCGAATCGATTTCAATCCACTTCGATCAAAAAACATTGAATTACCAGAGGACGCCGTGTTTGTTGTCGTCCATTCGAACACAGAATTGAACAAAGGAGCCACGTCTCATTACAATGAAAGAGTCATTGAAGGAAGGATTGTGGCACAGGTTAGCGTTTCAGAAATATAGGTTGTCGATTGAGAAAAGCCAAACATGAAAAAGTAGAATCTGGAAATCTGATTTTTTCCGTCCAGTTATAGTGTTTTGTTGTCATTCACTACTCTCCTACATTTCCAGATCTTGAAACAAAAGTTTTCAATCTCAACACCTTCTTTCCGTCTCAAAGACGTACAAAAATTATCTGGAAAAACATTCGAAGAAATTCTAAAAGTTGTTGAAACTCTACCAGAAGAAGTGAACAAAGAACAGGTTATCGATTTGATTGGAAATGATAAATTGGAAGAGTGTCTCACTGAAAACACCCGAAAATGTAAGTTCTTGTTTCCTGAGTTTCCTGCCAATTCGAAAAAAATTTCAGTCACCGAATTCAAGCTTCGCTCACGTGCCCGTCACGTATTCAGTGAGGCTCATCGTGTCGAATTTTTCGAAAAGGCGTGCTCCGAAAAAGACATTCGAGAAATGGGACGTCTAATGAATGAGAGTCATCGGAGCTGTGCGGTGGATTACGAGTGCAGTTGTCGCGAGTTGGATGACATTTGCAAGTTGTACTTGGAGCACGGTGCTCTTGGAGCTCGTCTGACTGGTGCCGGATGGGGTGGATGTGCTGTGGTGTTGATGGCAGCTGATGATGTTGAAAAGGTCGCCGAATTGCCGTCGTTGTTTGTCTCGAAACCGGCACAGGGAATTCGAGTTCATCGGTTTTGATCAATTGAACTTAATTTATTAAATTCTGGAATCTTAAAATCTTCAAATTATTCTGATTCACAACTGAAATTTCTCTTCATTTCATACATGGAGTCTTGAATGGGGTTGTAAATAAACATTTGACAATATTATAAAGAAATTGAAGAATAAATAAATTATGAACAATCGGGATGATGGTGGAGAGGGCAAAAAACTTTTTTGATTTACATTTTTCGATTTTTTTTACTTTACTGGGAGGCTATTGGCTAATTTTATAAATTTACGAATCGATTCTTCTGCTCAATTTTACAAAAATAGTTAACTTAATGAAATAACATTACACAAGACATGTGAGAAAATGGCATCTTTATTTAGAAACGTCCTTGAGTGGCCTGATTAAATGCGGCTCCGGCAGCTGCTTGTGTGGCTGCAGCAGTGGCTCTCTGCACTCCAGAATCCGACATGACTCCATTGGTGAACTCCTGTCGAGCCTTGTCAATGGAGAATCCAGCTCCACGGTACAGGCGGTGAACTTTGACGAGAGCGGTTACCATTCCGACGAGAGCAACGGTGAATGTGATGGCAGAGATGAGCATGATGAGGGCGACAGGGACGCTTACTGAAAATAAATGTATTAGTTCAGAGATTTCAAAAATACTAATTTGAACTTACCACTGAACGTGTCGAGAGCATTAATCCATCCGCACGCATAGTTAGAAAGTCCCAAAGTTTGAACAAAAGTGAAAATGCAATGGAAGAAGAGAACGAAGAAGAAGACCATGAAATTGAATGACGAATCATTTCTGAATGCCTTGTATACTGGTCTGAACCAGAACAAGAATGAGCATGGAGAGAAGAGCGCCAGTTGAATACAGGCGAGGAATAACTGTCCAATCGGTCCATGCGCGAATATCATGAAGAACAGAGAGGCGATGACATTGACGACGAGAGCAAGCACGTAGGCGAGGAAAGCGTAGTAGGCAAGTGTCACAGTCTTCTGGAATTGAACGGGAATCTCCACTTCAATGTCCTGATAGAAGCATGGTTCTATGGGAATGATTGTTGGAAGTGGTGGCCAGTTGTGCGGACGTGGCGCATTGTTTGCGGCGTTTGTGTTCACTGAAATTTGAAGAATTGAACCTTTTTCCGATTTTTTTCTAATCCTCGTTTTGACGTCAAAAATATCAAACGATTTTATAATAAAAACCAAAAAGTAAAGCAGGTGTTAATCATTTCGAAATCAAAAACTACTTTTGAGCTTAAATTTTTGAAAATCCAATACTTTCAGTTCAAAAAACCTGCTTTATTTCGTTTTCTATCATACAGAAATTGTAATATTGAAAAGACAGAAACACTGATCGCAACATCGAACTCACAATTATTGGACGCATTACTTCTCTGCCTTCTATCCAACTCCTCTTCTCTCATACGGAGCTCTTGCGCACGTCTCTCTAAATCTTGCTGTTTTCGGAACAGCTCATCGTCCATGCCAGCCGATTTGCCTCCGAATCCACCGGACGACTGTAAAATAAGAAATTGAGAAAAAAGAAAAAACGTGCAGAAACGTAGTAGCTCAAATGTTTCTATATCAATTCTCATAAAAACAACATGGGAAACGCCTTCTAAACCCTCTCTGTCTCTGCGATTAATCAATACGATGCAGCTGGAGGGGAGCTTTTTTCTCCATAAAAAGAAGAGAAAAAAAGGGAGGAATGAAACAGAAGAAGGACCTGATGAGTGCTCGGCTGAGCATTATTTGTCGAGGAGCCGGCTCGATTCGCAAACGGGTTGAAGTCCTCCGTACCACTGGAAGAGGCTGCTGGAGCTGGAGTGGTTTTCGGTGGTGGTGGAGCCTATAAATTAAAAATAATAGATAAATAAAATCACAATCTATTTTTTCAAAAGTTGTCTTCAACTTAAAAGTTTAGTTTCTTTCAAAAGTTCAAATATCAAACTACTCACCGAAAATGGATCGGCGAATGGGTTGTCTGTCATATTCCCGAGGTTTTGTTTTGATTTTTACCTGAAAATAATGAAAAGTTAGTTGATAGTCAGAACGAGAAAAGAAAAGGAAACGAAACCAACGCGATTTGTTTATTTATTCTATCATTCATCACAAAAGATGAAACGAACGAGGAATGAGGAAAAGGTTACGAAATAAACAAATCAGATGAGTCAGCAGAAAGGAAAGAAAAGAAAGAGCTACGCGGTATTCTTATCGAAAATCAATTGGGTCTTGTAGCGATGGTTATCTCTTCTTTGCCGAGAATTGATAAAAAACGAGCGGTTCGTGCGACGACGGCGAGCAACAATTGATTTGTGGCTTCATTTTTATTCATTTTCGCAAAAGAAAACCGAAAAAAAAAGGTTTTTTTTCATGTTCCACTCACAAAATCCGAAAAAAAAATTCAATTTTTTCAACTCATCAGAATTTCAAGCCAAATGTCTTACTGTAGGTTTTCAAAGGCGCATCTATAATTTTATTATTTCGTGGCGAAACTCTAAATTTAAAATAATGTATGCCGCCTTTAAATTAAAAAAAAAACAGTTGGTTTTGTGAAAACCACAGTTCTCTTTCAGTTTCAATATTCCCCTTCTTTTTATTTGTCGCTAATTACCTCGGTGCTCAAAAATTTCAGTTTTTGAACAATTGAGTTTAGCCAAACAAGCGAAAGTTAACTTGGTCGAAACACTTGAGTGAGAACGCTCGATTTCTCTCAAAAATATCATTTACGATTTCTCACTAATCTCCTCGCGGAATTTAACACACGAAAGCTTATCAAATCAGTTCAATTGACTCAAAGAAGTCTGAACGAGACAGAGGAACAATTTGCAAACAAAGAAAGGTTCTTGAACCGATCTAATCTGCAAAGTCTGTTCACTTCCACGTGTCTTGAACATATTGCGAAATAAAATGCCCCATAAGAAAATTTCCACATCATTCGTTCAAGAAAACACCAATTGAAAGCAAGATTTCAAATAGAGCCAAACAATCATATCCATATAATTATGGTGCCATTTGGCGTTCATCAAAAGGGGGGGGGGGTCTCGAAAGGAACACACGAAGAAGACGAGAGAGCGAACGAGAAGCCTTGTGTTGGTTTACGGAACATAGACGCAGGTTTTCTCTGTTGTCTACGTTTGAATCCCACTATTTCCGTTCTTTCGGCGTCTCCTGATTTGAAGTGATCTGTCAGCTCCCACTTTTCCTGTCTAAGAAGAGAGAAAGAGAGATAGAGAGAATGAATGAGTGAGAGTGTGTGAGTGAGTGAGTGTGTGCCTCTTCCCTTTTTAAGCACCCAATTAATATTTGTCTCTCTCTCTGGGCACTCTTCCCCTCTTTCTCTTGTCTACACCCGCCTGTCTCCAGGGAAGCGCCTTCTCTCGCTCTGTGTGTCGCCCTGCCGAAAGAGAAAGACACGTCCTGAAAAATCGATACTTTTAACCGATTTTAAATTCCGAAACTTAAAATTTTCACTTATTCCGCTGAAAACTGGTATTCCTATTCTCTATTGTATTCATCTGATGCTCTAAGCATACTCTAAGCTATATGAAGATATTATGGGAGAGCGATTGGCAAGGAGCCAAAATCGAGCAATGCATCAATCATTTGGCTTGGATTCAACACCCCGAAACAGCGGACGCCGGGTTGCTCGCAACTGGCACAGATAACGGGTCAGTAGGTGTCACCACAACCGATCGCCATCCGACTCCAGATGACAAGGAAAGGTACAATTATAATCTTCGTGGTCACCATAATTCCATCAAGATGGTGACATGGAATCGAAGTCAAACGAAATTAGCCTCTTGTGACTCATCTGGAATCATCTACGTATGGGTGAAAAACGACGACAGGTGGTCCGTTGAATTGGTTAACGATCGAGGTGTCAAAGTAAGTGACCTGAGCTGGAGTCCTGATGGCGGTTCGGCTCTTATCTGTTATGAGGATAATTTCGTGTTGATCGGAAGTGCAAATGGTCAACGTGTATGGAGTAATTCGTTTCCTGTCACCTCTTCTGTCACCTGCGGAGTATGGGCACCGGATTCGAGGCAACTCGTTCTCGGGTTTTCAACAGGAACAATACAAGTTCTGTCCAATCAAGGTGCGAATATAACCGAGAGAAGTTATACTGAAGATAAGTTGGTTCAAATGGCATTTTCTCCACTTCGAGGAAAAGATAAAGAAGAAGAATGGACATTGGCTATGCTAACCGCTTCCAACAAAATAATCATGATCAATGAATACGACCAAATCAACTCTTCCGTTTATCGATCACAATTTCAAGTCATCAGAATGCAGTGGAACTTTGATGGAACCATTTTGGCTGTGATAAATTCCAACAACGAGCTAGTCATGATTGACCCCAATTGTAAAGTGATTCACCGCGAACGGATAACAATGCCGGAGAAAGGAAAAACACTGGTACCTCATCCCCCTCCAAACCAAAAACTGACGGCGCTCACATGGGCACACAATGGCAACGTGGTGATAATCGCAGCTGGTGGATGCCTCACTGTTGGTAAGATTATCTTTGGTGTTCCTTCCTTGTTCGAAATCGTCACGTATGACCTGTGGAAAATGATGGGAAGCTCTGCGAAAAGAGTGGATAAGCTGCCAATTCCATTGAAGGAGATGAATGCGTTGAGAGAGCTCGATCACCACGTCATCAGGGTGAGTATATTTCTTATTTTGTGGGAGCACTAATCCCTTCTAATCTTTTCTGATTGAAGAGGTGTTATTGAATAGAATTGTATTAGGGGCATTGAAATTGTGTATGTCTATGAATAATGTTATGTAGATTATCAGATTTTATTTTATTTTTCTAGAAAAAAGAAGAGAAACACATCAGAAATGTCTAAAAAACTCCGAGAAGATGTTTGGTTTCAAGTTTAAAACTCAAAAATTTTCCAGTGTCGGATACCTCGGCCACAGGACTTATGTTCCTACGTATGCAGTGTAGTGGATGCCCGTTGTCACTGCACAATTCGACCAATGGTTCGTGGCAGTCATACCTATGTTCTATGTTTTGAACATCTCGGAGGGCTCGTTCCACTGTTGATTGGACGACAAGTGAATCGGTTTTTGCCACAATTCCAAATATTTTTGTATCAATCTGGTCAGCTGGCACCGTTCACTTTTCCACCTGGCGCTTCCGCGCAAGTCGGTGAGTGTTATTGAAAACATAATTATGAGAAATAATAATAATACCCTGGAACGAAATGAGTCTGAAAAAACAAATGAGTCATAGAGCATAAACTTATGAGTTGATTCATCTCAAATATGGAATGACTGTATTTTCGTTTTTAGATGAGCAACTTAAAAATCCAGCAGATCTAATATTCGTGTCGCCAAGCGAAGCTACCGTAATCCCATAAAATAACGACACTGAACACCACTAATTTGATACGGTTCATCTTGACTACCGTTACAGATATAGCGATAACAAAAATTTCATGTGACACACTTAAAGTCATTAAAAAAATGAAGATCTTATCTAGGAATTACTGTTACATCATCAATGGCGATCATGTGATATTCATGAGTAGGTTCCTGTGATTACAGGTCAACGTATATCCAAAAATAACACTATTTTCGTGGCTAATGAGCCTTCTTGTATCCTATAATTCAATAAAAACATTCTAGTTATTTCCTTTTCAAAACATCATGAATCAGAATTCAGATAATCTGTTTTCACCCCCAAAATCCCCGTGCTCTTTTGCATCAAATCCAATCTAAACACTTTTGCAGAAGATGTTAATCCAATGATTCGTCACTCGAACGGACGGAATTCACTGTGGCGTCGAAGCAAAAGACAATTACGAGCGTTGATGTCCAAGTAAGTTGCGCCATACAATATTTCTCCTCTCATGTTTCTTTTCCCATTTTTTGCCCAATTTCCGATCGAGACCATTTCTGTGTCGCTCCGACGCAAATAGACAAAAAAAAGACCACGCAACAAACAAGACGAGAAAAAGTTCGAATAATAAATAGAGAAACAGAAAAAAGAACCGGTTTCTCGGTGGGGCAGTTGGTTGATGGTAGTTGAGAAGAAGGAGAAAGGAGGTGGTTGTGTTGAATTATTTCATCGATGACGTAATTGGGAATAAGGAGTGACACCCCCACCCACACATGTATATACACCGGTTGAAATGGATCAAAGTGACTAATTTTTTTAAAGGAAGGAAGATAATTAGGAAGGAACTAGACTTTTTGCGGCGGAGGAGAGAAAATGTAAAAAATTTTGAAGCGAAAGTGAAATTGTCAGAGTGGAGGCAACTAATTCTAATATAACGGCAGTTTTGAGTTGAAAATCAAAAACAAAAAATTAAAATTCCTAAATTGAAGCATTGAGAAGCGCTGCTGACATTACAAATCTTTCAAATCGTTCGTTTACTGAGAACCATGACAACCAATGCGAAACGCAATGAGAATTAGAGTTATTTTGAAGTTTAGTAGTTTTTAAAAAGCGAAGCCTTATGATCGCCCCTATGCTGTTTCTAAAATTTTAAAAAATTACAGGCATGTCCGACCATCCCGACCTGACACCCGTCTTCTCCAGGTGTCCTCAAATATCTGGTGCACTCGATTCAACATAGCATCTCTATCGCCAACACTCCTACCATCTTTCCTCGGACAAGTTGTATACAAAACCTCAGTTCTTCATTTGCAACCAAGACAAATGACAATTGAATTGGCTGTTTTGATGAAGAAAGACAGGAAAGAACTACCAGAAGCAAGTCCAGAGAACACCGCTCACATGACGAATTGTGGAAATGGATTCACTTCTGAAGAGAGTCAATTCTTTGACAAGATTCGTCAAGAGTGTTTTTCATTGAAAGCCGCCGTTGACTCTTCGAATTTTGGAAGACCTTCTAAAGTTGCAAGCAGTTGTCAGCCGTCGACATCAAGAGCTCACGAAACATCCACACAAACGACTCCGATTAGTAGTCGAAATGAGCATGACGTGACAAGTATGGCGAGTTCTGTTTCCACGTGGCACGAGGAGATTGAAACGTTGGATTTCATTGATGGCGACACCGATGACAGAACGCTGTTGGTAGAGCCCGCGTTGAAGAATGGGTTCGCTGCGATGCAGATAGCAAGTAATAGGAAAGATGCAGAGATCATACGAGCGCACGTGGATCAGTTGGCTACGATGGCTGAACAGTTGATTAACCAACATGGAGATTTCACTCAGGTACGAAAATGAAAAATATTTTGAATTATTTGAAAATGAGACAGCGAAAACAACAGAATTATTTACAATGGAAACCATCATGACACATGCATAGAATATGAATCAAAAGATGTAGTAACTCTTTTGTGGATTTATAGGAAATTTGTAGAATATTCACTTTTTCAGAAACAGGAAAAGGCTTCAATAAACGGAATGCGATCCCAGATGAAAGAGCTTCTCCGACGAGTGAACGCCATTGAACAGCAAGTCGCAAAAGGTGAAAAAACGGAAGTTCGACAACTGGTAAAAACTCTGAAAGAGATCAAAAAGACATTGGGAGAAGGTGTTCCAAGGAGCGGACGACATCCTGATTCATCCTGGAAAGTGGAGACGATGTCCAACAAAACACCTTTTTGGAATGAACAAAATCAAGTTTATCAACTGGACTTTGGAGGGAGAGTCACTCAGGAATCGGCGAAGAATTTCCAAGTAAGATCAACAAAACCGAATTTTCTAAATATTCCATGCTTGATTTCAGATTGAGTTGGATTCGAACCAAGTTCTGCAGTTCGGCAGAATAGAAAACGGTTCGTATACGCTCGACTTCACATACCCATTCTCCGCCTCTCAAGCGTTCGCCGTGGCTCTCGCCAGTATTACACAACGACTTAAATAAGTGCCCCATCTACCTTGATTTCCCCCAAAAACACAATCCTGTGCTTACCCAAATTTTCTCATGTTCCCATTGACAACGAGTCCTTTCTTCCCGAGATACCACCGAAACACCATTCGATTCTGAAAACCAGTAATATCACATAATAAGACAACGAAAAAAAATTATATCTAGGTGCAAACCCCCCAACACATTTGTAACTTTCGCCTCTCAAAAATACGTTTTTCAATACCAATTCTCTGTGATTCAACCAGTGTTTCTCTTCTTTCTCACATCCACTTTTGTACCCATTTACATGTATAGAAAGTTCTGGTAACTCAGAACTTTACCTCTGAACCCGCTAGTTGTTACTTTGTATTTTTTGCATACTAACCATCTCCACGCCCACCGTCATAGTTCATCTTTCTAACCCCATTGAATACCTTTCCCAAACTCCTGTACATGTAAATGTCTAGTCTTGTTGAAACCGGGTATAATGTGCTCTGTGCACATAAAAACTCATTTCCAACTTGACTATTCGCCTCCCTCCGAAAGATACAGATTGTAGAAAAAAACATGTACTTAATACGACCATGCACCTTTCTTTCTTTCTCGCATCAATAAAAATTGAATTTGTTAAAACAATTGAGAGTTTTTTCTTCTCATTTTTCAGATCCCGATGCTATTTCAAGATTTCTCATCCAATAGGAAAAACTGTAGCTTATTTATTCTTTAATACTGATCATCCTTGGATTAGTTTCGAGAATTAAAAAAGAAATGTCAATAGAATCCTGAACACTTTTCTAAATCGTTCGAATTCGGTGGCCGAATATGAACAATCTGTGGTTTAGTGGGAACAACATCCGAAACCGGAGATTCGGCTTGTCGGTGTTCGATCCAGTTCCGTGTTATCCCCACTCGAGATCCCAAGAATTGCTCGACTCGATCCCACATTTCACGTTCACAGAATATTCCCTGATGACTTGCGTGTTTCAAAAGATGCAGTTCGCAATCCGGAATAGTGTCTTTCAGTAAAACTCCATGTTCGTGTCCCACAATATAATCCTTTTCACCATGACAGATGAGAGTCGGTGAAGTGATTTGCTTCGATTTCTCTAGACTTGGAAACATGTCAAACCACGGGCGGACTACAGAGGGACGACGGCAAGCAATCCGGAAGAATGAGGTGAATGGAGCAATGAGAACAAGAGCAGCGACCTTGTAAATCTCAGCTACATGAACCATTGCCGCTGTTCCCAGACTGAATCCAATCAGAATAATCTTCTCCTGTGGATAGCCTAATGTTTCCATTGCATATCTCATCACAGATTCGATGGCTGCATACACATTCCGTTCGTTCGTAGTTCCCTCACTAACACCATATCCAGGATAGTCGAAAATCAAGAGATCACATTGTAGAAAATCAGCGATATCGGCAAAGTTGGGATCCATCATTAGACAACATCCTAGATCAGAGGAATTCGGTTGAGAGAAGATTATAAGGTTCGGAGAGCGCAGCCTTCAAAAATTCATTTTTGGAACAATTATGTTCAATGACAAACCGTTTCCGATTCTTATCTCGATGAAGCCATCGAATAGATTGTTCACAATACAGTTCCATCGCACAAATCTTGTGCTTCTCATCATACGGTAATGTGAACACTTTGCAACGGAGTAAATGATAAAATACATCGATCGCTCGAACTTTTGGTCTGATCATTTGAGGAAGGCATATTGATAGATGATCGTAACCATCGGCTTCACTGGCTTGGAAACATGCTCGACGTTTTCTGCCTAGAATGAGAAGGGTTACGGTACTTCCCCAGAGTTAGAAAACCCCACCTTTCACCGCAATCAAATAATAGTATCTGCCTTTCTGCGGACAACAAAACACCAACTTTCGGAACAGTTTCGGTGGATACGGTGGCAACAACACATATAGAATTGACACTAAAACCACCAAAATCTTCCATAGAACTCTCCAGATCGAGTACTTCTTTGGTGCCACTTCACTCCACAATTTTGAGTCATGAGCTGGACAAGCTACACGTCGAGCTACATTAAGACAGACCGCTGATTGGAGGTTGGAGACAATGGTAGCATAGTCTTCTGGACCCATTGTAGCAGAGAGCTACAAATTGAAAATGGGATTCAACATAGAATGAGATGTTCTCACACTGTTCTGACCCATAGGAAGAGTGGCAGCCGACAAATGGAGTTCTGAACATAATCCAGCTGATTTACGTTCATATCTGAAAATTTCTAGCTGGAATAGAACTAGCTTGTGATTGAACTCTCACTTGGATTCGTGTTTGAAATTTCTTATCTTCGGATAAATCATAGTGTAGGTTTAGATTGAAAATTTATTTGAAAATAAATTCTTTCCGCTTCAGATCCAAGACTGTTCATTTCTAAATTGAACAATATCAAAGTTCACGTTCGATTCAAACTCATTCTACAATTTTTGTAGGTTCAGGAAAACACCTCTATTAGAAAGGCACCCTCAAAATTTTTCAGTCTATTCACGATTTCCCAAGTTTTGTATCCATCATAACTAACTATCTCTTCCTCGAACTCCCTCTCTTTCCGCTTCACGAGACACTACAAGAAGCCACGAGACGCAGAGCGTAATTTCGGAGCGTCGTTGCACAAAATCCGGAACTTCATCTTATTTTGTTTATTTTTGTAAAAATGATTGCCAACTCATATTCATAAACAAAAAATCAATTTTTAAAATAAAAAAAATTACGTTTCAGGGTAATATGGATCGAGATTCGTTGGATTTAAATGGGTTATCAAGGAGCTTCGTTAAAAATTCTGTAATTATTTCTCGTGAGTTTTTTTTTGTTTGAGAAAAAAGCTTTAAAACTTTAGCTTCACAAAATATTGAAATTCAGATGCGGGTGTCGATCAATCATTCTCAGTCTACCAGCATGCTCTCGTCTCGCATTTCTCCAGAAGTCCATTGGTGTGGAAAATGTAAGAAATTTATTTTCAAGAAATACTGGAACCGAATGACTCTACTGTAAAACTCAAAACGAAATATTTCAGAAACAATAAACCGTTTCCTCACCGTCTAACTCTACCACTGAAGTTTGTCCCCTACGAAGATAAACTGTGTTTTGGACCACAAATCTCACCAACCGAAATCACAAAAATTGCATTTCTACACATTTTCAATATAAATGTGACATCAGCAGATGATTATCGACAGAATGTTCGACATAATGTTTCGGATTGGTTTGCAAAGGTAATTATTTTATTCAAAAAAAGATACTTAAAAAATTGAAAGAATATTCGAAACCGCGGAAATTCGGGTCTTTTCAAAAATGAAACAACTAAAAGTTGAAACTTTATTCATAGTTCTGTTTTTTTTTTTTTAGTTTTTCTTCAATACAGAAAAAGAGATGAGACAGTGCAGATCCTCGATCATCACAGTTGGTTTTCGTCTGATACTTCCTTGCCAAACATTATTCTAGCCTTACAAAAAAAAAACAAAATTTCTGATTTTTTCAGTTAAACTCAAAATCTGACATTCAATGGATAATCGTGGTCAACACGAATCGAGCAAAAGATCGGAAAACGAAGGCGGCAATAATGGAGAAAATAAAGGCGGATTTTGCCAAATACACATCTCGTTTGTTCGAGTTACCCGACACAAGTGATCAGAATGCATTTGTTGCATTTGTACAGGGAATTCAACAATTCCTGTTCACACATCTCACTTTGGTCATGGAAATATGGGACAAATCATGAAACATCAATATGAGAGGAGGAAGCACACAGTTGGGAACCGTTCGCGTATTTTTCGAGTATGGTGAGATTTTAAATCACAGGAATACTCGTAAAAATCTCATTCTTCAGACAGAATATGCCCGTGTCTTCTGGAGTTTTGGAACCATCGAGTATGCGATGTCAATATTCGATGATCTTGAAAAACTAATTCACGAATTCGTGCTTCGATCCGGTGAACAGGATTCTCCAAAGTGGCTTGCTCAACTATTAAACACGAGAATCGAGGATCGTCCATCTCTTGTTGGAAACTTCTCAGTACAACGAATAGAAAAGAAACAAGCTCACTACCTAGGAATGAGAAACTATTTGTTATGTCAACACATAATAATGTCGATTCATTTATATCAACAGAAAATGAAGTCGAACGACGCGGCTCCAAGTTTGAGGTCAGACTGTGCTGTTGGAATTATGCAGAGAGCTTTGATTACGATCGAGGCTGTTAAAGAATTCAATAATTTAATGAATGTGAGCTCCCGTACAAGTGATTTCAATAACATATTTTAATTTCCAGAACAAACGAGACGTTCCAATGACATGTTGCTGGACGTGGTGGACAGTCAGTGAATCACTTTCAATCTGTCAATTGTTATGTGATGTTTCACATTTGAACGTTGCTCCTGTTATCTTGGCTCGTCTTCATTTAGCAAGATTTGATGCTCTTCATACTCTGGCTAAACAGTTGAGATTGAATCCAGAAGATAGTTCTCAGCTATCAGAATGGCTGAGTATTAAACCGATTTCTTTGGAGTCTAAAGTTCTGAAATCAGCGGTTGAGTCCACGGAACAAATGTGTACGGAGATGGAAAAGGCTCATGATGTTTGTGTTGCATCGTTGAATCATGCAAGCAGGCACCGATTTGTATTGAATATCACGCATCAGTTGTTCACTTTTTTGAGGTGAGATTCAGATGATTTGGTATTGGAATATATAAGCTTGTGACTTTTTCAGAAACTCCAACGCCAAATTTCCTCTTCACAAACTCTCCATGACGAAATCACTTCTCAAAACAATGCCAGCACAGGTATCGACTGCTCGAATGCTGAAATCACTTTGCTCGGAGTTACTAGAATCTGACTCGATTACAGAAGAAATGCTTTCTTTATTGTTTTTCATTTCTCAATGTGAAAATGGGAAAGATATGGAAATCAATAAGAAATTGATGGAAAAATGTGAAAAGAAAGCAAAAGAAGAGGGTGGACCTATCACTTTACAATCGATTTCTATCAGTGATGAGGAGTTATTCAATGTAAAAGTGGAGAATTTCGAAGCAGTTCAAAACACCGATTCAATTTTGGAAATCCGAACAATGATCGATTCGAAGCTCGGTTTTGAGTTGGAGAATGTGAAGGTGGAATTGTGTTTCTCAGGCGATCCAACAAGTTCGATTGCTCAGGAATCAAATTTATCCGTTTTGTCCTTGCAGCATGAGGTAATTAATTAGATGCAAAGGTTAAACAAAACAATCTTCTTCAGAAAAAAGAGAACATTTGTCGACTAGTCTCAGAGCTGAAATTGAAAAACCAGCAATCGCAACTGTCTAATGATGAGAATTCGGCTTTGACATTCATTATTCAAACGACTCTTCCTGTTCTTTCTCCTGGAGAAAATGAACTTCTCTTCAAAACAGATATCACTAAAATCGGATGTTTTGTACTGGAGAAAGTGCGAATATCAACAGAAACCATTGAATATGAAACATGTAATGTGGTAACAAGACGACCTGCTGCTTTATATTGTATTGCCACACCGCACTCGGTTACGGTAGTCAATGAGGCACAACGTAAGCAATTGTCAGATGTTTCCAGAAACACAAGAACTGGATTTTCAGATTTCTTTGCCGGTGTAATGCAAAACTTGGAAATCGACGTGGAAGCAAAATGTGATATTCCACGAGAAACGCCTCTAGAAATAGAGCCCAGTACCCAAAATTTCCAGTTTTTGAGTGAAACAAACGAATGGGTGGATAGTCTGAATATAACTCTAGAACCGTTCAAGTCAAACGAAAAACGACGAATCCACGTGAAAGTTTGGCTAAAAATCGACTCGACTATTTGTGAATCGGCGGCTGTTCAGAAGAGATCGGTGAGTTGATTACTGTAGGTTTGGTCACACAATCATTTCATACACTCTAGTTAATTTTTCGATTCTTCAATTTCCATTGAGATCGTAAAAGTCGCTGAATCATTGAAGTGCAAACATTTTGCATTACTAATTGTGATAAACAAGAAGTACACAATAATTGTGTTCAGAATCATTTTGTGTTCATCAATTTGAATAGTGTCGTTTTTAATTTTAGAATTCCGGGTTCGAGAAAATGACAAATCTTTTTGCAAAGTAGGCGAATGATTTTATCGTGGGTTTTTTGAACGAGGTCAATGAGAAAAATAGCATCCTACCTGAAAATCTTGGAAATCTGATGTCAAAATGATTATCAAAATAACTGTTAACTACGATTCTGAAGAGGTTCTGTTTGTCAATCCTATTCATTTCTTGCCATCAAAAACTATAACATTTCATATTTTGTACTTTATCATCGCCAGCTTCTGCATCATACTTCTCTTCCACCTCTCTTCTCTTCCTCCGACTGCGTAGTCTGTTATAGTTAGTGAGTGGAATTATATGTGACAAGATGTGACTACTGATAACGCCATCCTAATGATAACTATACGATTGCTGCTGCTTCTTTCAAAATTAATGACATTTTATTCATTGGAATATTCAAGAAACATATAAATTTCAATGAGGATGTGACACGTAGAAGGGGTGAAATATGACGCGGCTATACACAGAAAGTTATGTACTTCTCGTATGTACATGGAGTTTAGGAGAGCTCAACTTGAGCCATCACGCAGGCGATCTCCTCGTGAGCAGTGTTTCCAGCGTTGTAGTTGAACATGCGGATTTCGAGTTCGTATGGCTTCTGAAGTTGAATAATAATTAGTTCGCCACAATTATTTGATGGGAAATATCACTTACATAAGCAGCCAACATGTTGATAATGGCGGAGAATTGACTCAAATCCAATGGAAGAATCAAGAAAAGTGGTCCTGAAGTCAATGGACAGTTGTGAGCAAATTGGCATCCGTCGATTCCATTCAATAGTCCGAATGTTGGAATAGAAGTCCATGAGCAATCTCCTGACCATCCAGCCTTGTATTGATTGATTTTCACGTTGACATGATTATCATCAATTTGTGGTCCGTGGTTGTAGGTAGTGAGATTCAAGATGAATTCTTGGCGTGGATCGATTGGATAGAATGGTTTTCCATTCTTGTCCAAAGTCTGAATATCGGTGATAGAGAATTGTTCATTGTCTGAACACATATAGGAATGAATAGCCTTATCGGTTCCATTTGGGAATGGACAATCGGCTAGATTCTCAACAGGGAAAGCATGAAGACTGCTGGCCAAGAGGGCAGTTCCGAGGAAGATCGTTGAGAGCATTTTTAGAGGACAACTGAAAATATCTCTACGAAAATCACTATTTATGCAGCTTCCCCCGCCCAGTCACACCACTTCCCCGAGTCGCCGCCCATTTCGGCTCTCTTATCACCGTAACTTATGCGTCGCATAGGTTAGTTATCGTTATCTGTGTGACGTGGAAACGGGGGGAAAGCAGTAAATGTGCATGGTCGTTTGGACTGAAGGCCAACTGTTTTCTGAACAGAGGCGCCGTGATGATAAGAGTTAGTCATTCGAGGAATTTGAAAGCAATTGTATTTGTGGTAGTGGAAGAAATTTCATGAAGGAATAGCCAGAAGAATGGGTGGCATGTAATTTTCAGTCTGCTCAGTCGAACTAAGAATTCAAGCACGACCTGACACCTTAACAACAGGGAACTTCTGAAAACAATATCACAGCTCGTGCATGTTTATATGATCCAAACTTTACTCCATTCATCATCTTACTTCCGTTTGTTCTAGAAAGAAACGTTATGTATTTTGTGCTGCAACATCTCTCACAGCTTATTCCGATGCCAAACATTCCGATTACTGATCTTCACCCTCTCTTATAGTTAGTTGATTGGTGATGTCAATATAGTTGTGTATGATTAACAACAAAATTGTTGCAACACTACAAGCTGTCCATCAGCAAAATGACAACTTTTGGGCGGAATTAGAAGATGAGCTGGAAAATGCTGGTTTTTAGACCACCGCCTGAACTATATTCTTTTTTGAAAAGCGCCATTTTGGATTTCTTGAGGAGTACTAGGATGAAAACATGTCTTCAAACTTTGTAAACAAAATTGTTTAGAAGCTAGTTTTTTCTAGTATTCTTTTGATCCTGCAAAAATCCTCAACATTTTTTTCATTTGAACAGCCGGAACTAGATCACAAATGTTGTGTTTGAATTGCTCAATTATGAAAACTTCCATACATTTTTTCATGAAAAAGACTTTTCTCACAAGTGGCCTCTGCTTAATTTCAAAGTTGTTTACCTACGTTCAAGATTAACAACACTAGACCAAGTCAGCATTTTTCGTGTCAGCCATTTCGAATTTGAGGAAATTGAATTGATAATAAAAGCTTACTGTAACTGACAATAAACAAGTAAACAATTCGAAAACTTTAAGATTTTTAAAGCCAAAATTCTAATATTTCATTTTCAGATCCTTGTGAAATGGATGAATCGAAAGTACACACTCTCATTGCAATTCGTTCCGGTTATGGTCATCAATAGCAAGACTTCAATGCTCACTACAGAGTTAGTTTTTTTTAACCAGCTAAATTTTATAAATGCCTAGTTTTCAGTATTCTTCTGGAAGTTGAACTGAATCGAGCAGCTGGTCCCAACATCACTACAGTAATCGAATCTGCAAAACTATCCACGGAACCTATACAGTCAAATCCCAAGTATTCAGAAGCACAAGTGGCAACATCTCTCAGCAGTTTCCCAATGGAAAGTGATCTTCTATCGATTATTAATTTGATCTGGAAACTTCCAATGAAAGGATCTTTAGTCAAACATCGTCTTCATCTGGACTATTCTGTCAAAAATCAGGATCCACCACTGAAATACACATTCGATGATATTGTTGAGTTGACAGTTCCAGATGTTCAATTCGAGATATGTACTCAAGTGTTGTCACAACAACCTGGTGCTCAATTGTGTCGTGCCACGTCTCCATGCCATTTTGTGATTTCAATTCGATTTTTGAGAGAACAATCGTGTAGTTTACTGGTCGTACTGGATGCGGATGATCGAATGTGGACACTGGTGGAAAGGACTAAAAGTATGTGAATCGGTGACTTCACACCTATCAACACTTCGAAGAAACCGTACTCTAGCTCCGCCTCCTCATTTGTTGCACTGGTTATCTTTCAAAATTTTTTGAATTTGTAAATTAACTTTGAGGATAATAGAGCTAGGAAAACTGGGGGCTAGACTTGAGCCTCTCCTAAAAGGGTGCTAAAAGTACGGTAATCCAGAATCTTTAATCATCTAATTTGGAAAGCATCTATTTTGTTTTGATGACTGAAAAAATAAAACATTTTCTAAAAATCCATGAATCTTCTTCGTTTTCAGTGGTCACCGTCAAGGATAGTGGTCTTGGACAACTGGCTCTCACAATAATACCAGTCGTCGCCGGTTATTTACCATTCCCCAACGTCTCTATTTATGAGTGTCAGTATGCGGTAAGTTTGAATACAGGAGAGCAGAGTTACCGTATAACATATTGGTCAGAAACATCATTTCGATCACAACTATTTTATTTTTGCAACGAGAGACACAAAACATATCAACATTCTTTTTTCTGCTGACCGAATCATCATATAATTAATGGAAAGAAGAGGAGAGAGCGAGCGGGCAAAAAACGATGATTATATGTTAAATAATTGATAACATGTACACAGTTAATGTGCTCTAGAAGTATGGTTTTTGCATAGTTTGAGTGATAAGAAAACCATTTATGAATGAATGCTTTTTCATGCAATAAGAAATGGAAGGGATGAAAGAGACTACTTGAATATCCTGCAATAGAAGGTCATTTCATTATTTCAGTCTGACAACATTATTCCCGGAAACGACATCCTCTTTTTCAATCGAACTGCCGGAAAGCAGATTCGTGTCTTGTCACCGAATAACTCGGAGAATAATAATTTCGGGAAGGAGGACTCATCAAGAGGATCGAATCGAATCAAGAAGACTATTGAAAAACTTTTTGATTAACTGATTTTGTAATTATTTTAGATCGAGTACAAATGTATTTATTGCATAATTTTAATTATAATAGGGTCCATTGATTGTGATAATTTGGTGCTTGTAAAACATTTTATGAATATTTTATTTCTGTTTTTAATTTGGTTTTTACTGTCAAAAGAGATGATTCATTGGTTGTTTCCGACGAAATCAAATACTTATTCTCGATCCCACCACCAGTTTCATGAAAGAACATTTCAGAACTTCATGGTCACCTAATCACTTCTAATAACAACAACTTTGTACATTAAAATGGTTCGGAACAAACAGTTATGGTTGATTATTGCCATTTTCGCCATGTTTTTAATGTTCATTTTCTTGGTTACCGGACCATCACAAGGATCCAATTATGGATATTTTGAGGGTGGAGTGGATCCCAGAAGTTCAAGAAGATTTCGAAATGTACTTATCGATTTTTTATGATTTTCAATTCTCACAAAACAGTTTTCCAGGTAATAGTTCACTTGGATTTGAAAGGAGCTCCACCACGTGTCGAATATCTCATTGAGTTTTTCAAACTTCTATCAAAAAACTATGTGGATGGTGTACTTATTGAATACGAGGACATGTTTCCATATACAGATGAAATACGAAATATTCGAAGAGAGACTCATTACTCCGAAAATGATATTCGACGGATTATTCAAGCAGCAGAAAAGTATCATTTAGAAGTTATTCCATTGATTCAATCATTCGGACATTTGGAATTTGTACTCAAAAAACCAAAATTCATGCATTTGAGTGAGGATATTATTGATGTAAAGTTTTGAATGAAGTTCCAAAAATAAAACGAAATCAATAGTTTTAGCTCAACACAATTTGTATTTCCGATGAGAAAGCCATCAGTATCGTTGAGCAAATGATTCTTCAAATCCGTCGGCTTCATCCAAACTCCACACGAATTCATATTGGATCCGATGAAGCTTACCACGTGGCAGAAGATAGAAGATGTCAGAAGAGAATGGAAACAGAGAGAATTGGAAAATCAGAATTAAAACTGAAACATATCGCTAGAATCGGAAAGTTTGCGAAAGAGAAAGGAGGATTTGATGTGGTTTTCGCGTGGAATGATATGTTTGATAAGGAAACTGAGGAGACGATTCGAAATGCAAAACTCAATGAATACATTGTTCCAGTTGTTTGGGGTTATCGAACGGATGTGAATGAAGAAGGATACTTTCCAGATGGACTTTTCGATAGAATTGACAATTCTTTTGATCGGTTTTACGTTGCTAGTGCCTACAAAGGTAAGCTTTTTTTAATACCTTCTTGGACAAACTGGAAACGTTTACATTTTTCAAATTTATCGTAACCCTACAGTAACCAAGATTTCATAAAAGCATGCGCTCATAATAGCTGCAAAATGAGGAATGTGATCATTTCTGCTTTTTCGAAAATTGTAGATCATTTTTTCTTTTCTAAGCGAAAATTCACAATTTCCAGGTGCCGACGGCGCTCGTCAACCATTCTCAAACATCTCCCGATACTTGGAAAACCAGAAATCATATGTAAAACTAATGGAACTCCACCCCAAACCATCTCAAAAAGTGGAAGGAATCTTTGTAACTGGATGGAGTCGATTTAATCATTTCAATGCTCTCTGTGAACTTCTTCCTGTCTCCATTCCATCTCTTATCGTTGACTTATCCTATCTTAACTATCAATTAACACAGAATCATGCGTGGAAAGCGATGAAAGATAGTTTGGAGTGTGAGAATCAGAAGCATTTGAGAGGAATTCTATCCGAGTGGACTATTCATGGATGCAAGTTTCCTGGGGCGGAGGTTTTTGAAATTGTTAGTTATATCCTCTAATTTTAATGGAATAGTCAATACCCTTTTTCAGATAATGCATGAGTGGAAACGCCACGTGGATCGTCGTCTACTCGGACGAAACGACCCTACAAAATCTGCCACGTCACCACTGGAAGTTTTGAATAAATTGAGAGACTCACTGGAACCAATTCTTTATAAATCTGATATTGAGGAGATTTTCAATCAGTATTTATCGGATTATCATTCCATTCAACGGACTACAACGCCATAATTGAATTTTTCAGGATCATTGTTAATATTTCTGCATACTGTTTCATTGTAACGGGTTACCCAACTTGAGCATTTTGAAAAGAGAATTTGATTCTTTGTTACTTCCCACCGAGTATTTTTTGCTCCGCATAAAACGAGTTTTTTTTTGTTGTTAGCAATGGTTTTGAACTCGGGTTTTATAACCAACTTTTTTTATTGCTTGATTTTTTACCGGAAATGTTCAAACAATTAGTTTCAGGTCCACAATGAAGAAACGAGAGAAGGAGGATGAGGAGGGACTCCTTTATAGAAAAAATTATTCTACTGGATCTTCGACGGTTTTAATAGGAGGTAAAAGGGATCTTTTTTTTTCTTTAGCTCGCTTGTGTATCATTTGCTATTCTTGGCTCAGTTGCTATTTCGGAAGACCGAAAATAGCCAATTTTCTCTTCTGTTAAAATGAGATAAAAATTGAATTAAAATGCCATTTTTCTTCGTATCAGCCACGCCCATCCTGTCTCATTTCCAGACCACGATTCGGATTCCGAAGATCCATCCACTTCATTCAAATCTTTCCCTTCTTCCTCCTCCTCCTCATCAGATCCATCATTTTCTCCATGGCCTCATGTTTTTAATCTTGCCAACTGCATCATCGGTGTATCAGTCCTCGCAATGCCATACGTCTTCCAGCAGTGTGGAATACTTTTGGCCGCAATTATGATTGCATTATGTGCAGTTTTAACAAAACTTACATGTCATTTTTTGGCTCAGGCCGCTTTTAATACACGGTAATTCAGATGAAAAAGTCAATTCAATATCATGAATTTTCAGAACAACATCATATGAAAGTCTAGCGATGGCAACACTTGGACCGAGTGGTCGACGATTCGTTGAATTGTGTCTTCTGGTGTTTCTTGTGTCTTCAATCGTCGCTTTTATTGTGGTTATTGGAGATATTGGACCACATTTAGTCGCAGAGTTTTTAGAGTTGGAAGCACCTACCCAGAGGCTTCGGATTCTTGTTATGGTCAGTACTGACGTCAGTGAAATCTACTGCTTTTTGCTCAAGTAGCATATGAAAAATAGCAGTTGAGACTATAGTCTAGACTATAGCACTTGAGCAAATAGCAGTAGATCTTTTAGCATTTAAGAATCCGTCAAAGTAAATAAGAAATTTCAGATCGTGGTGGTTGTGTTCATAATCCTCCCCCTCTCCTTCATAGATGATCTCAAAAAGTTCTCAGTGATCAGCTCGTTGGCTTGTCTCTTCTATTTTCTTTTCGCCGGCAGAATGATGCTTGAATCACTTCCAACGATCTACGAAGGCGAATGGAGTATCCACGTCATTTGGTGGAGACCCCAGGGATTCTTGACGTGTCTTCCGATTGTCTGTATGGCAATGTGTTGTCAGACACAACTGTTTCCAGTGATTTCATGTATAAAAGATGCGACGACGGATCGTGTCGACTACGTTGTATCGAACTCTATTAACATCTGTGCAGCAATGTATGCGGCTGTTGGAGTCTTTGGATACGTGGCATTCTATTCACATGAACTTCATGGAGATGTTCTTGTTCAATTCCCACCGACTATTGTTACACAGAGCCTCAAATTGGCATTTTTATTATCGATTGCTGTTTCGATTCCGTTGATGATGTTCCCAGCGAGAACTGCATTGTTCTGTTTGATATTACGAGATGTAAGGAGACGTTATAGAAAAGTTTTAATGTTGACGTGTTCTGCAAGGTCTCATCCTACAGTAATCCGAGCTCTAAACTTCATTGAATCGAAGCGCTCGGTGATCAATTTAAGACAAACTCCAAAAAAAAAAAAAGAATCCTTTCAACTATTCCATTATCATTATTTCCAGAAAGACAGTATCGCTCACACTGTCGATTTGGAGAAGTTCACCTTCCACATCCTCACTGCCATCATCCTCATCTTCAATACAGTTCTTGCCATTCTGACACCAAATGTGGAATTCATTCTTGGATTAACTGGTGCATTCATTGGATCCCTGGTCTCCACAATTCTCCCATCCACAATCTATATCGCAAATCAGTCATCCGAAACAACGAATCGAGCGAGAAAAGTGGGCGGAGCGACGACATCAACAGCGAAAATGTGTCTGATCGTTGGATTATTTATTCTGGTGGCAAGCACTTGTGCTATTCTGATGGCAGAAAAGAAGACGTCAGTTGTGGAGAAACCGAAAGCAAAAGATGATCAGAATTCTGGAGAATTGAGAAATGAGGAACTGAAATCATTGGAGAGTTTGGAAGAGAAAGTGTTGGATGCCAATTTGAATATATCAGCGGTAAGGCTTATTATAGAACAATGCAACAAATTTTATCTCAGAAACTCGACGACATATCAGAACTAGCGGCCAAAGGAAACGACACTGAAGCTGTCAAAATGTTGGTAGAAATGAAAGAACAACAGAAGATTCAACAGCAATTGATTGAGCGACAAGAGCAAATTGTAGCTCAATTGAATAAGAAAACTGAAAATTTAGGTATGAAATTCTTCAAATTTTCAAAAACTCTAATATTTTATTTTCAGCGAATCTGACAGCAGAAGAACCAACTGCTCCAATGAGTCCAGCAGTCGAAAAAGCTGAAAAAGTGAATGAGAAGGATGAGAAACCATCAGATGTTAATACGGTGAAACCAACGGAAAAAGTGGTTGTGAACGAGGAAACTTAAATTCTTCATACTAATTTTTTGAATTTTATTTAATGGTCGTTTTGGGTCCGGGTATTCCATATTCAAAAGTATTTCTTTCACTTGTTTTTTATTTATTTTCACTGTGTTTCTGCTCAAAGCATTTCCCTGTTTCCATAGATAATGTGATAGAGAATAATATGATTTACGAAACGAAGATACTTTTGTTTTGAAACTTGCAAAAGCAAAAGCTTTTTGAGAATAACAAACTTTATGCTCGAATAAAGTAATGACGCGAATATGAAATGAAAGAAATCGAGGGGATTTGGAACTAGAAAAAAATAACAAAGTGGCTAGAAAAATTGAAAAATGTCTCAAAGTGATGTGATCATTGATGAAGAAAAACAGGCTCTTCGACAAAATGCTCGGCGACTTCTATCGGTTCGTCGGAGATCGTTGGGTCCATCTGTAAACCTCATTTGAATATTGATTTTCCATCCTCTAAATTTACCATTTCTTCCATATAATCCTCCTCATCATCATCTTGATATTCTCCATTTGACTCTTCATCCTCTTCTCCTGTTTCCACATTCTCTCCTCCACCTCCATCCACCCATGAAAAAAATGTTTGTTGTGAGCATTTCTTTTCATGATGCCTCTGATTGAATGCTGATGAGAAGACACGTCCACAGCCACGTATGCACACGTATCTACAATATTTCGATGTACTGAAAAACTAAATTTTCCACTTACTTCTTCTTATTCAAGTGCTTTTTCTCCACGTGCATCTTCAGAATTGCTCCAGACACGAATCGTTCCTTACATCCATCCACATCACATTCGTACGGTTTCTGATCGAAATGCCTTCTCAAATGTAGTCTCATCGGTGTTTTTTGTGAGAATGCCATTCCACAAATATCGCATTTGAACGGCTTCTCGCCGGTGTGAGTTCTCATGTGGGCACGGATTTTCGACGGGTATTTGTCGACTTTCCCGCAATATTCACATTTGTGGAGGGTTGGTTTTTTGCGGACATGTGGGGAGGCTTCGTTGACGTCGACACCCTGAAAAAAGAGGACATTCAGCTTTTGAAATCTTATTGTGAAGGTACAGTAATCAGCCAGCCAAATTTTTTTTAAATGACAAGGACTCTTGAGAAAAGGTCTAGTTACGAATATAGGGCAAGCACTCAGTTGCTAGCAGATCTGTTGCTGGAATTTGTTTTTTGCTATAGTGGATCTTTTACTATAAAATTTTTCTCAATTGTTACTTTCCAGAAAGTTGCTATTGAAATTTCTCATTTGCTGTAAATTGTTCATTTGCTATTCCATAGCAAAGAGAGATCCATAGCAAAACCATAATGAAAGTTCGACTGCGTACTGTATTTTTCAAATAACAGAGAAAAGAAAAAAAACGACAAAAATTTTTTTTTCTAGAAATTACTTCCGCAGCTTCCTTCGCCATCCTATCATCCATTACTCACCTTCGCCACGGCATCAATAATCCAATCGAGATTCTCTGGTTTCTTCTTCCCCCGTCCTCTTCTCTTTCCAGGAGGATACAACTGTTTCAAATGTCTTGTGGGTGCAGCCATTTCCAACGTCGATGCATCTACAATCATTTCTGTCATTGCTGCCGTTGCTTCGTGATGATCTCGAAGACTTTTTGTGCCACGTTTCGGTGGATTCGGATTCAGAATAATGCGAACTTTCTCCTCTTGTTCATCGTCGTCTATTTCATCGTTCACAATACACTCTTCCACTTCGTCTTCTTCCTCTCTGAAAAATGGCAAAATGAGGTTAGAGTTGAAAAGAAAAAACGAACAAATTCTGATGAATAATGATATTTTCATACAAATCAGGAGGTATCACTTCTCGTTTCATTTCTTCTGGTTTTGTATTCACTTCAACAATTTCCTCATCTCCTTCATAAAGTATTTGATCAGAAACGATTGGTATTTCCGATGGACCCGCGACAGTTCCATTAAAATGATTATGATGATAATTATTAGATTCAACGTCTTCTGACGTGGCATCGTCTATGATAGCTTCAGAAGCCACTTCTGGAACGAATGGTTCAGAGAAGTATTCGTAGAGGCGACCAGGTGGATTTGGAAAGTTCCGAACGATCATTCCTGGTTGGACTTGAACCTGAAGAGAATGGATTTATTATAGGAACACGTGGAAGAAAGTTCTTACTGGTATCACATTGATTCCATTCATTTTTGCATCTGGAACTTGTGGAATAACATTTCTTTGAACATTGTGATCTTCTACAGATCCTTCAGCTCCTACTCCACTTCCACCTTGTTCCTCCTCTTCCCAACAAACGTTATCATAGGAGTGTACTATCGAAATGTGCTCAATGACTTCTGTTTCTTCAAAACTCTGAAATCCACACATTTCGGGACATTCGTAGATTTGACACATTTGAGTTGGTTCAGCCTCTTGAATGGGCGGAGCTTGCCGAACTCGGAAGAATTGGGGGCGGAGAATGGGGCGTGGACCGTCGATAGCTTCTGGATGATCCATGTGTTCCTGGAAATTCAAAAAAATATAAGAAGAAGAATCATTTACAGTATATATACCTCTTCATGCTCATCTTTTTGATGTACAAGGGCAAATCCCATTGGACAAAACGAGCATTTATACGGTTTCTCATGTTCATGCATCAGCATATGCGCTTTCAAAGTGTGTGCCTGACTGAAACTCTGATGACAAACGACACAAACATGTGGCTTCTCTCCCGTATGTTTTCGAATATGTTCCGTAATTTTTGACGGATATTTTATGTTTTTGTTGCACTGAACACAATGATACACTTGTGCAGGCGGTCGTTTTTTCATTCGGTACATTCGATTCGACGGATCATTCCTTCGATAGACTGTCTCCACGTGTTGATCGTCACGTGGCGGTGATGAGGAAGGGGAATACGTGGAGTAGTGGAAATCGGGTTGATTCTGTATCCGAGGTTGAGGCGGAGGAGGAATCGAATCGATGGGGCGACGTGGAATAAGAACAGGAATCCGTGCTCTAGAGAGTTGTTGCTCCATTTCTAAAAATCGGGTTTTGGAAGTCTTTGGATTGAATTGGTAGGAATTTATTTTTTCTCGGTTCGTCATTTGAGAACAGATTCTCTATCAATCAGAAAAATTATAAATTTTTCGTCAAATTTTTGAAAAAAAGAAAAAAGCTTACTAAACGGAGGAGGAGGCGGTTGTTTCTTGAAAAGGCCCGTCAGCATTCTGACATAGCTATAAGTTTTCTAGTAAAGCTTTTCAAAAAAAAAAAACTGAAACCAAAAATATGAAATCAGTACTTTCAACTGAAAAACGTGCGACACGTTACCGACCTAATTTTGAAAAAAATTCATTATTCTAAGTCAAAGATTTTCTTAATTTAAGAAAATTTAAGGAAAAAAACAAAGTGAGGCAACAAAAAAATCTGTTCAATTGTACACAAAAAGTTAAGAGATTAGCTGTACAAAAGTGGACCTAGACAAGCTAAATTGATGGCAAAAAGGGGGGAATTTAATACCGGTTCCGTTAGAAAAACCTACTACAGGATAAACATGAATTAAGCAGAAAGCACAGGAATAGTGAGGGAACATGAGTAGAGCAAGCCAGTGAACATGAAATATTCGAATTGAAAAAAAAGAGATTTTTGAGGTTACAACCCCTGCATGATGTCCTGCATTCCTCCTTGCTCCACAAACTCCTCTTCATCGAATTCAGCCATCATCTTCATCTCCTCCATACTTAACAACATCACTCCTGGCTCTTCGTAATACATATCTTTTTCATCAATTACTGGATCCGCTGCCTCTTCCGCCGTCACTTGATCACTATCAAAAGCAGGTGTGTAGAGTTCTGGATGCACATTCCTTCGATGTCTCATTAGATAGGTTCTTCGTGCGAACACTGCATCACATCCCTTCACAATACACGTGTATCGTTTGACTCCAGCATGCACTGCCATTTCGTGCTCTTTTCGAACGGAATCCGACACAAATGACAGATCACAACCCCATTGACACATGAATGGACGTTCGAAGGTGTGTAATCGACGAATGTGAACTCGGAGAGAAGAGGCTTTCGATAGTGTTAGACCGCATTCACCGCATTGAAATTGTTTTTCACCAGTGTGAGTACGAATATGCTCCTGGAAAATGGTAATAACTTTTTTACTCATTCTGTTTGCTGATGGTAATTCATACAGATTTTTTCATCGAGAAAAAAGCAAAATGGATAATAGAGATCTAATTGTTCAACATGATTTCTTGTTCGGTTTGAGAAAACTCACTGCAATCTTGCTTGGATATTTCAAAAACAGTCCACAAATGGTGCATTGTGCACACGTGGCAGCTCGTGTCGTTGCATAGATTCTCTTTCGACGTTCGCTCTTTTCTGGATTCGCAATAGCTGGAACTTCTTCAGCACTCGGTGCTAAAACTCTGGCAAGAACAATCGAAATGACATCGTCAATACGAGCATTTGATTCTCTCGTTTTCTCTGATTGTTCCGGCGTTTCTTCTTCCGGTGGAAACAGCGGAGGTTTTTCAATTGGTCCTGGTGGAAGAAGTAAGGTTGCATCATTATGATAGGAGGCTTCCACGTAGTTGGCCATCGCTGACATTGACAGATTCGTATCCATTATATCATCCGCCTCCAATTGTGCGCAAACTATTTTCTTTTCCGGCTTCAGATGAGGTCGTGGAGGCCCTGTGCGTTTCTGAAAAAGGAAAACGTCGATTTCAGAAATAATATCAATTTTACTTACCATTCCAACGTGCCGCAATTCATGTGCATTCCGCCTAGAATTATTCACGAATTTCTTTCCACAATGCTGACAAGGATATCGTAAATCGTTAAGATGTACTGATCTATAATGATTTATCAAAGGAGACGGTTGGGTGAATCTTTTTCCACACTGATCACATTCGTACGGTTTTTCGCCGGTGTGCGTTCGCATGTGTTCCTGAAAAATTATTTTTAATTGTTTTTTTCGAAACGATATACTAGAAAACTCACTTTAATTCGAGATGGGAACTTTATATCGACGCCACACACTTCACAGGTGACAAGTGTCGCTGGACGCGGATTTCCTTTTCTGTAATGGTAGTCATTTTCAGGATTTTTCTCTCCAATGTTAAGAATAATTTTTCGGAAAACTGAGCATACTTTCTTTTGTTTGGCCTCTCAGAAGCCTCTTCTTCTTCCTCCTCATTATCCTCATCGCCGTCCTCGTTGACATCTTCCTCATTCACGTATTCTTCGTCTTCCTGCTCTTGTTTCTTGCCGCTTGACGACGTACTTTCGGCAGCCCATTCCTCGAACATTGGTTCGGAATTCTGACAAAATTTGAAAATTAATTTGTTTTTCTATTAGTTGAAAACCTCTATAAGCGGTATAGCATCTCCCACTTCTTCGTCGTTTTTCATACCAGGCTCTGCAAGATCACTATTATTAAAAAAGAGCGGGGACCACCAAATTTAATAGGTCAGCATGAAAAAATTGCAATAAATTTAAATTTTCATTCAAGCTTTCTAGAAAATTTTAAGAACTAAAATTTGATTTATAATCGATTTTCTTGGAAAAATTGAGAAAAAAAAAGAAAAATTAAAAACAACGACACTCCGCGATTCCGCCTTGTCTTGTTGGCGGTCATTCAAATTCAGTTTTTTTCATTATTATTACTGTACATATACTGTGTATTTACTTAAAGCCGTTTGCATATTATTTCGAAGAAGGCCTCCTTCTAGAAGGAGGTGTCTAGATATTTAACTTTTCATTTGAACAAACATGTACAAGGTGCAAAATGAAAGAAAATATTTATTTACAGTATACTGTAGTAGGTAACATCTAATGATGTTGTAAATTGTAGATGTCTGAAAATGCTGCACTCATTGAGAAAGTGACTGCTTCGGTCATGTATATTGAGAACGATGATCATTGGATTTCGTGTACTGTTCTCAACAAAACATACGCAGTAACTGCCCTACAATGTATACCTGAAGAATCACGAAAAATAGGACAGTCTTTTGTTCTTTGCGGATCCGATGGTTCTCATCATGATGCACTGATTCATGGCATAAATCAAATATCGGATTATGTTGTTTTTAGGAAGATGGATGGGGAGTTTGGAAACTATCCAGAGATCATTTATCCATCTGTTCTAGATCAATATATTGCGGTGGTGAGTAAATAAACTTGACTTTTTGTTTTTTTTTTTTTGTTTATCTAGACTTTTTTTGTTAGATTAATAAAAAGTATAATTGAAAGGTAAGTATTGGAAAATGGTTATATAAATCATCATCTACAGTAAAATGTTTCTTTTTCAGGGGTTTTCCTTCGGCGAGAAGAAACCATCTATAAGACTCGGTCAGGTGTCATCGATTTCAAACGAGTGTCGAGGATTTTTTTATGGAACCACCGGAGGTCTTCCTGGTTTCAGTGGAGGAGGAGTATTTTCTGCTAGAAGTGGTCGTTTGATGGGGATAGCTAGAAGCAACGAATGGGACGGAAGAGACACGAACCAATTTATCAACGTCTTGGAAGTGATCTCTGTCCATGGTGAGCATAAATCAATTGTAAATTCATATATAAGTTTTTTAGTTATCCTTAATAACATCGAACTCTTCCACCACTTGCCGTTCACCGCATGATTCCATCAATGTACTATAATTTTTTTTTAGCCATCTTCATTGTCATCGAGGCCTTCCATTACCAGCCCTTCACTGTTTGATGCGATCTTTGTACGTAATTATTCCGTTTCCAGTGTAGTGGTTACCACTATTCTGAATACACGATAAACACCTTTATGTTTCAGACGCTTCATCTCCTTTCCGTCCTTCGATCACCACCACCTGCCACCATCTGCTGCCACGCAACTTCTTTTTCTCTTCGTCTCGCAAAACTCTCACTCTCCCTATCAGAAACGTTTTCTCATTAAATTTACATATTTAACTTTTCATTTGAACAAACATGTACAAGGTGCAATATGAGAGAAAAGATTATATTTACAGAAACAATTTACAGAAAAAAAAAAAAAAATTTGGATCACATTAAATTCTGTTTGTAGGCATGGATAATATCAGATATCATCGCCATTTTCGCATTGAGACTCGACTCGATTTGAGTGAAAATGTGTTTGGTAGCAGCTTCGTCAGATAGGTCGAGACGGAGACGTTGTTCAATCTGAAAATCAATGAAGGACTTACAGAAAAATATCTCAAAAACAAACCTTGAAAATAGCCTTATCTGGTTCGGAAGCAATATCCGGAATACCAGCATCCAACATCAACGAGAACAAATTCAGAAGAACATTCGAGTGTCTTCTTAATATTCTATACGCGGAATCAACGAGTTGGACGAATTCTAAGAATTGTTTACTCTTAATTCCACCCATCACTTGAACCATTTCATTCGTCAATTTCATCGGAGGTGGCATCGGTTTGGGATCTCGTCCCAGGATGAAACCGAAATCCACGTGGAACAGTTTTCCGTTTTCACAAAGCAACAAATTATCCAAATGACGATCGCCAAGTCCCAAAATGTACATGATAACAGAGTAGCCAGCAAGAGAGCGGACATAGTTATCAATGACATTCGCCTCGATTCCAAATGGTCCATCTCCCGGTCGCAGTTCTTTCATTGCTTCACGGATACAGTCCATTTTATGCACTTTGTATTGTTCTTGAATGGCACGAAGGGGTTTAGATTTGATGCACTGAACGAATCCTTGACCGACACCGGTAGCAAGAACCTGGAAGAATTGATATTTTAATTAGATTTCAATTTTAGACACATACCAAATATGGAGTCAGCTTCAAATCCAACTGTTCCTTTTTCAGAATATTATCAATCAATCGAACCATTTGCTGAATCAACTGATCCTGTCTCAAATCATCTCCAGTTTTGAAGATGACTGTGTATTCCTCCAAGAAGTTCTTATCAACTTTTCCAGAGGCCGGTTGCACTTTGAATGATATTTTCGCTGGCATCATTTCTGATTTGAAGAATCCAGCTGTATCAGGAATCACAGAAATCATTCGATAACTTGGATCCAGAGGAAGATGTACTCCTTTCAAATCCAGCATGTGCTTTGCTCGTGATAACATCGTCCGGAATTCTGCTGACTTTGAATCATTCAAACGACCACCTCTTGCCTTTGCTTCATTCATCAAAACAATCAAATCCTCGACGAAATGTTTCTGTTGTTCCAAAGATTCCACTTGAGCTCGAGTGTCATGCCGTTTTAGTAGAGCCTCCATTAGACGATCTTGTATGTTTTGATACATTTTTGAAAGGTGTTCTTCTGTTGTTTTAGTTGATTCGATTTCCGTTTTAAGATGCCAGTAGAGATAGTTTGACACTTTAGGAAAAGCGATAGCATAGCTGAAATAAGATAATAAGAGGGGATACTTCATGAAGAAAAACTTACTCAATCAAGAATGTTGCCAAATCTCCGCTAGCCTTCCTAGCCTCTGTCTTCGTCACCACTGCAATATCTCTACCTTCGATCGTCTCTTCTGTGGGTGTCGCCGCTTTCTTTGTACTTCCTTCATCCTCATTACTTCCATCCTCTCCTGATTCGTTTTGTTGACTCTGTTCATATTTCAACGCCTGAACAAGTTGTGGAAGATAAAGAAGCACTTGTTCTGGAGAAGCTGCTTCTAGAAGACGTGATACAGAATAGGCACGGACTGCTGGATGAGTGAATGCGGAGGAGAGAAGTTCGAGGGCATCTTCTGCCTCAATTAACTCCCAATCATTCATCAAAGCCAATGCCATTTTGACTTCTTGAGGATGTGACCAATTCACAGATCTCAAATATTTGTTCAATGCCTTCGGGAATTGTCTAAGGTAATGTCTGAACTTCCAGACCAGATCTCTTTGTTCTCGTGTCAGAACTTGTGATGATGGAAGATTGATAATCAATTCCAATCGATCTTTCGCCTGTTTATTCGGTTTCACTTGTCGATGACGTTCATCTCCCGAATCCCGAATTCGACGTGTCATATTACTGTGTTTCACTTCTGTGAGAGATTCGAGTAGAAGTTCTGGATCAGCTACACAGTACCGGGCGCACGAGTTGCCAACAATTCCGACACCACCGCCATTGACGGAGGTTGACACACGCATCTGAAAATAAATGATTATTGAAGTACTGAGAAAAAGTTTTCCTTACATTTTTTGTCTCGTCCTCATAATAAACCACTTTATAATAAGTGGGTCCCAATCGGATCGCAGCCATCTCCAACACCAAAAAGATGTGTCTATCGGGTGATTGATGCTTGTATTTCGCTCTAATCAATTCAATTCTTCTCGATGCAAAGGGATCAAGCCATGGAACATCCTCCACAAGACCTCTCGATTGACGTGTTACTTGTTTGAAGAGTAAATCAATTTCCTCTCCCCATGCATCAGAAAATTTCCACGTCTCGGCTTGTTTTATGAATGGATCAGGTGTGGTTGACACATTCATTTGAACATCGATCACTCCTGATTTCAGGATTCCACGTTTCGAGAACATTGATAACCTGGATTGTGCCACCAGACGACGTGGAAACGTGGAGTTTGAATGTTCCGGAGGTTCCGGATCGTCTTCCCAAATTGTGATGTGAATGAATGAGTCTCTACTCAAATCGGAATATCTGATGGGGAGAGTGAGCCATTCGTTCCATTTTTGAATCAGTTTTTGACGGGCAAGTTGGGATGAGTCGGGTGGGGTGTGGAAGGATGTGCATACTGGATAGCCGATTTGTTGATTGTTACAGTACACCTGGAAAAAAAATTGTTGAAAAATAAAAGACACAGAAACTGCTTCAGAAACTACAAATTGTTTCAAATATCAAAGAGTAATTTCTATAAACTTCTCCTTACCGTCAACTCGGCAAAAAGTTGATTCAACCTCCTAACCGGATTCAACACATCTCTGAAAATTCCTTCGAACTCGGCGACTTTGATTTGAACATTTGTTTGTAAATCACAACTATAAACGAAGCTAAACGATTCGGTCGGCGTCGCCCGCATACCTGGAATCATTTTTGGAATGACCTGAATGAAAGAAGAGTTTGCACAAACACAACACACAGGGGAATCCCTTCAGGGGATAATAGTTTTTGAAGATATTTTAGGCTCAAATTAGCCAATGAAAAGAGAAGATGTGATAAATAGTGTAATTTCAATAGATGTAATTTTTTATTAATACTGTGAAACCACAAAAAAACCAGGAAAAACAGCTGAGGAAAAGATAGAGAGAATTATAACGATTATTATACATGTTTTGTGAATTAATGTTTTTAAAAATGTGGTGCAGACAGAGATCTATCATAATAAGGAATTGTGAATGATTAATCAATACTTTCGTCGCTTTGATGGAGGTTTTGAGTCACGGCTGGAGATAGATGCCTGCAAAAAGAGAAATGATTTTTATAATGAGTAATGATGAGGAATTAGCATTCGCTGTGTCACAGAGAGTTCAGAGGGGAAGAGAGGAGATCAATTCTATCTTCTGGGAAGAATCGATTATATTCTTACATTATCTTCATCATCATTAATGTCGGATTCATCCTTCTGATATCCATTATCTCCACCGCTTGTCGATTCTCCACTTCCATTACCACCAGCTCCTCCACCAGCTTCCAATTTTTTTGAATATGGAGAAGTCGTTGAACTTTTCGAGAATAATCGCTCCTCATCTCGAACACTTCGTTTATTCATCTTTTTCTCCATTCGATTCGTTTTCGATGGTGGTGGTGCATTGGAGAAGTTACCCCATCCTTTGATGATGTTTCCGTATTCTGCAGTGTCTTCCAGATATGAACCTTCGAAATTGTATATTTGTTGCTCGAGAGCTTCAAGGGACTCTGCCGTCTCTGTCTTTTTGCGAATCAAGCTTTCCAGCTCGGATTTTAGATCAGCTGCTTCCTTTTCCTTATCTTTTGTTTCTTTTGACATTTTTTCGAATCTGAAGGAAGAAAGTGATTGTGAGCTCAAGCAAAAATAGAACCCTTGTTAAAAAAATAGAAGTAGATTACCGATCAAAAGATAGTATCATACAGCAAACAAACTGTTGAAAAATTCAGAAGCACTTTTCCATAATTGGAAAAAATAGAACATTTTCATTTCAGAAAAGAAAATCTGTTGATGCAAAACGATTATAAATGTGGGAGAGATGGAGGGGAAAGGATAAAAAGAGCAAATAAATAGGGAAACTGTGGGAAATTCCAGTATTCAATTATTGAGATAATTTTTTTACAGAGAATAAAAAACAACGACTTGATCTTTTAAGCTTTTTGTTTGACTCCGATCATTGACTGAATGGAATCAATACGTTCTGCCCAGGTACGGAGACCTTCCAATGACAATTCTTGATTACACGATGAGGCTGTTGGTCCGGAGATGATAGAAGATGCATTAGCAGTAGAGGAAGAACCAGATGGGTCTGATGACGTTCCTGGTTTTGAATCGGATTTCTAAAAAAAAGAGTATTGAGAATAATAATTTGACAGAATCTACTCACAGTTGCTCCTTGATCTCCAGCATTTGGAACGACCAATGAGCTCACAGCCATTTTCTTCTTGTTCTTTGGCATCTCAATCATGCCGGATTCCTCATTAATTTTTGCCTCAAGACCATCGTCAAGAATGGCATCGACTAGCAAATGAATGACTTCACTTTCTGACACTTTTAGCTTTTGAGAGAGATACGAAATTCGAACATTTGTGTATGGACGTATGAGACGAAGAAGTACTTGAGTACGGATATTGTTCATGAGCTCTTCAGTGTGCTCCCGGATGAACGGATCCGCCATAATACTATCTCTGAAAATAAATTGTTAAGAACGGAACTCTTTGGTTAATCAAACGCACTGATGAGCTGCCATAATCTGCTCGAATGCCTGAATATCATTATCTTGATAGGCCTGCACCATTTGGGTCATTGCCACAATTTCTGGTTCATTCTTGAATGGTTTTGCCTCCTGACTGTCGAATGGATTGATATCCGATTTGATAAGCATATTGGCCAAAACAAGATATTTGAGACAAGTGGTACGACGGGGCGATCCGGATTCATCATAGTTTTTGAATGCCTCAAAGAAATCGGTGTGAGCATCTAGGAAACGACCCTCGCGCAAGTGCATCTTTCCACCACATTCTGAAATTAGATCAAGTTCAAAAAAACATTATATCTTCCAAATTCAAGTTGTTTTTCTTCTAAAATACAAAGTTTTCCCGTGAATCGTTCCCATGACCCAGAGTTCAATTCCACGCTAGCATTATATTCAACGGTAAAATTGCATTGATCGACAAAACGACCGTAGTATTCAGTTTGCAATTTGAAGTACGCGGAGTCGGAAACAATGTCGTTTCAAGAGCATGACGATAGCAACAACAACTACGGCAACAACTTCAAGTCTTCGTCGACGGTGGTGAGCCGTTCGCAAGCGGGTGGTGGGAAAAAGAAGAAGAAGACGGCTCATTTCAAGTGAGCATATAAAAAAAACAATCTGCATTTATAAATCGATTTCAGAAAACGCGGACATCCGGCTTTCAAGGTCATGTTCATTGTGTTCGCACTTCTCACACTTCTCTCCATCATTATGGCAGTTGTAGCAAGTGAGTGATGATCTGTCAGCTGACAATGTAGTTTCACAATCTAGCCCCGAGAAAATGCACTACCGTCTTTCAACTAATAAGGCAACGTTTTTCTTATTTTCAGCAATTATGATGGTCATCTCCTAAATAGAACACAACTTGAATGACCGAATAAATTGAGAAGGGACAGAAATAACTCCACTAAAGATATCCTTCTTGTCCATAATAAACGTTTCCCAAATCGGTGGAGTTTCGATACACTGAGAGATACAGTAACCTCTTGCTTACCTCGAATAGTTCCCAGAATCAATGGATGCGGAATGGCACTTTTGGTATGAATAGCCTGTGTGGCCAACTCATACACTGACTTCAACGCCTTGTTATTCTTTTGTTCAGTGTACATTTGAATCTCCAATGCGTAAATCTCGAGAAGTTGTGTTCCTTTTCTCTGATCCTCTTCTCCTTGCTCATTCTTACACGAGACTTTCAGTTGTTTCACTATTTTTTCAAGCTTTCCGAATTCATGAAGATCGAAGAACAGCTTTCCGAGTTTTGTGTTCGTCTTGAACCACAGCCGCTCGTTCTTCGCATCTTTCAGCGCATCGAGAGTGGTCTCATAAAAGTGTTGGAGGAGATCCATTTGACGAGATGTGGAGATGTAATCGAGAATTGCGTTTATCGACTTCTCAGAGTAGTTCTTTGTCACTGCAGATTTGATATATGTGAGCAACTCTCTGTAATACTCCAACATCTTCTCGAGACGATTTTGACCAAATGTGATTTTGATCATCTGCTTGAGTGACTTGAATCCCCATTCTCCTTTCTCTCCTTCCAACTCCAACACCTTCTCAAACGCCTTGATTGCTTCGTCCAGTTTTCCATCGGATCTGAATCCTTTTGCTGTGTAATACTGGTTCTCCATATCAACATCCGGCTCCGAGCCACTGTCATCTTCGTATTCCTGAAAAATTTAACAAATTGGGATTTGAACAATGGGCTTTTCATTTGAAATATTTAGTTTCACAAGCCGTAAAATTAACTTACAAATCCATAATCCTCATCATCATCCATATAATCGTCACCCATTGCGACTTTTGCAGTTGGGAATGGAAGTAAAGCTGTAAATAAAATCAAATCATGAATTTCGGCAACACTTTGCGAAAAAGATGTACGAAAAGACAAGAAAATAAGATAAGTATCAAAGAGCAAATAAGGACTCCTAGGCGGAATTTAATCTATAAAACCCCCAAATGGCTGGGAATAAGTTAATTTTCTTTTTTTTTTCAAATGATTATAAAAAACAAAAAAAAAAAGGTTTTAGAAAGTTTTTGGGGATAAATGTTAAATATATATGTCTATTAACCGAGAATAAAAAAGAGGAAAGAAAATATATGAAAAAAACACCCGTCGGTTTCAAATGGATACAACGCAATGGGATCGAATGAAGAATGATTTCGGGGGAGATGACATTTTTGTCAGAAAGCGAAAGGTTTTGAAAGATTTTAAACCGGGATGTGGGATGTGCATGAGCTCAGATGGTGAAGACGGATTATTAGAGAATCAGGCAATTTTTGAGATATAAACAGCAATAAGCCTATTGACTTATTAGTTACTGAAAACCTTCGATCCCCCTCCAAATCCAGTCTCACCAATAGAGCACATATTCACACTTCCGACTATCATGAGGCGGGTAACAGTGTGAAGATAGACACGATAAAAAAACAAAGAAGAAACAAAAGAATCCATAAAAATATGAAAATAACAAGATTAAATGACGAGCGGTTGACTATTGTCGAGCACCAAATCGACGTAATATCTCTCGTGGCATCGTTTGCAGACTCGATCGATTAAGAGACGATTCTCTCTGAGGAATGTGCGGGCCTGCAAATGGTGGCAATTGGGATTAGACAGAGAAGACATTGCGGTCTGTGTTTGGCAGGCCACCAAGTGCTACTACAGTGCATTGAGCTCCTGGGAAGAAATCAATAAGATGTTCAAAAACTCTAATAACCTCCAAAAAGCTATGATTCAAATACTCAGCACAGGCTCGAACGGTCAGTTCAGCGAATGCAGTGAGTTCTTTGACTCCGAATCCTCCTTCTTCCAAATGCTTTTCGTAAAACTCCAAACAATTGGCGAGTGCCGTTTCGATAGAACCAATTTCTTCTGGCTTCATATGACGACACAGACGAATTACAGCTTCCAGGATTAATTCGACTTTTTCGATACGTTTTTCTTCCTGAAAAACATTGTTTACATTTGTGCATATAGTACGCAACTCACTTTCAGATCCTTTCGAGCCATTGAACTCACTCGACATACGTATTGGGCAAGTACAGGGAACTTCCTGAAAAAAACATCATTAGAATTTTAGATTATACAGTTTTCAAATTGAAAATTCCATAGTTCCATAGTTTTTTTCCTCATACATTTTCACAATGTTCGGATGCTCTCTTAACAACGAAAGGAATCTTGTCATCGCATGTGACGTGGCTATCCATTCTCGTTTCACTGGTCCATCCTGACTGTTCTCATCGTCGTCATTCTGTTGTCCGGAAGAAGAGGAAGCAGCACCCAATGGAATTGGTAGATCTTTCGCTGATATAAACCGTCCTTTCTTTGCTGGAGGACCACCTCTTCTACTATCCATCCCACGCTTTCCTCCATTTCCGTATTTCATGGAGCTGCCAGAATCTTCTTCGCTCTTCGATTCTTTGGGTGCTTCTTTAGGTTGACGTTCCTCTTCACAAATATCTTCTGAGAGAGAAATTGATGGATCAATCGGCATTTCGACGAGGCGATCAACGATTTGTTCACAACGACGAATGCAAGATTCACGAGACTCTACATTCGTTAGAATTCGGATGGAAGAAGCGATTCCGGGTCTGTAGTGGATGTCTGAAAAAAGTAAACACGTTTGAATAAGAGATGCCTAACACTTACATGGTAACCTATCTTCCAAGCATTCCAGCAGTCGTCTAGCAGTATGTCTAACACTGGCTCTGTAGTTTGCACAAGAAGTCTGAAGAAGAGCACGGCAATAGTAAAATCCAAATTGGGTGCCTCCGTGTTTTTCCAAATTAACAATTAGATTGGCAACTCGGATATCGTACTCATCGGTTTTGGCAGCCTAGAAAAATGAGAAATGAGGAAAGGCCGTAGTGATTAAACCCACCAAACTGCAAAAGTAGAGAACACTGGTATCAAATGAGTTTCTATTCAAGACATACTGATCATCTTTTTCTCGAATCGTGAACATCTCACTGTAAGAGGCAATCGGAAGCATTTTACAGTAGGATGATATCAATCGGAACACAAATATGGGACAAATCTCTGGACGGTGCCTCTCCAAAATTGAAGTGCACACAATTTTCCGAAGTTGAGGAGACCACTTATTTGATAAGCAACGTTCTGCAGTGATTTCTGCGTTTCCTCCGTTATATGCAATTCGAATAGTTTTGAGGAAAAAGAGAACATCTTCTGATTCAATAACCTCTCCTTTGTCTTCCATGAATGAGGCCATAAACTCGTCGACTATCCTTTTTTCTTGATTTTCAGATTTTTTGACGAGGCTAGCAAACTCTGCGAATGTGGATGCTTTCAAAGGAATTTTCGGAGACTTTTGCTGAGATTTTGCACTGTTTGCAGCGTGTTTCTGAAGTATTCCGACGACAGAGGCAGGTGGTGTCGCACTTTTGAGTATTTTGCCCGATAAGTTTTCGAGACGTTCTCGGACGAAGTTGAACTAAACGATAATATTTTTCTCAAAAATCTAATGAAATAATTTTACCTTATTGGCCGCTGAATCAATTATAACTATTAGAGTTTGGAAGGCGGCTTCGTAAGTGAGGAAGAACTTCAGATTGATTTCAATATGCTTGAGACAGTTTACTGCACATTCTTGGTCGGTCATTGTGGATTGAATGAAGGAAGATGGAAGACGGAATGCCGGTTCGTTTTTGTGTTTTGTGGTTGCCTAGAAGAATGTGTCAAGTGGAAATGTTGTTAGGAAATGATTTCATTTTAAATGTTAAAATCAATTGGCTCACCGAACAATTGAGCTTCAACCAGTTCGTTATGTCTGCTGTGTCCATTTTCTCCATGCCAATTCTTGAAAACACAGATTCTTCGTTATTTTGAACAAATCCGTATAAGAACTCTGATGGCTTCTCATTTCCATTAAACTCCGTGATTTCCATAGGCTCCTCTTTCGAAATGATTGAATCCAAACGATCAAGTTCCGCCTTGATTCTATTCATGAGAGATTCACCAGACTTGACACCTTTCATACGGTACCCACGGATTAGAAGATACATGTTCGACAATGACTGACGATCTATTCCGTCGATTTTCATCTGAAAATTTCGAATCATGAAACGTCAGAGGTATTCGTGACTTACGTTCTCCGCCTTCCTGATGACTTTCTCTGCTGTTTCCGTAGACATTTGTGAGACTAGAACAAACTCCTGCGCATCTTTCTCTGATAAATCCTCTAGAGCTGCGTCAACCACTCGTTGTTCGCCCGATTTCAGCATCTCTTTCCGCATCGGAAGATTCAAAAATTGACGACTGACACCAGTCGTCCGGTCTACCAGTTTGGGAATTGCACCAGGAGACAGCCAGAACTAAAAGATGAACGTAATTAATATTTATAGAAACCACGTTGAATACCTGGACAAGACTCTCGAATGGAGAATGCTTCTTATCTTTTTCCGTACTCCCATTATCAAACTTCGACAATAGTTTTACTACTGCTACTGGAACTTCTCGACTCAAAGCTACTTTGAATTTTCCCATATCGACGCAGCAAAGAGAGGCATCCAACGATTTGGGATCTTTCACCTTGTGTACTTCTGTGCACATATCCACATATTGAACAAAGTAGTCGCAAAGAGAAGAGTGAAGAGGGGGACAGTCTACGGACAATGTTTGACAGATGGCACGGGCAAGCTGCAAAATGAATTATAATTTTTCAGTAAGGTAATCTATAGCTTACAGTATGATCATCCTCATTTTCCATGCTATTCACTGTCAAGAACTGCAAATAACAGTTGGCTAAATTAGTATCTGATTCCACCATAATTGCACTGGCCATCGTCTCCAAATATTTCAATTTTTGCGAATTGAAACGAGGAATTTTCGATAGTTTCACTATATCGAAAGATTTGTCTTCGGATGGAAACAGTCTAGAGAATGTGTTGACCGCAGCACTTCGAACGGAGAGACTTGGAGAAGCTAATGAGGAAATGAAAGAGTGAAGAAGAAAGTCTTGTTCAATCGGCTCATTGGACTTTAGATTCGTTTCCGCTTGTCGTATAAGCTGAAATACAAATCATGAAAAGATGAAACAATTGAAATCCTACATACCGCTTTAACTACAGAACTCTGATCGCTTTCTCTCATTCTTTGACTATCAAAATAGTACATAAGAGCATGAAACACGCATTCAGAAGTAAGCATGTTGGCAGTTGAAGAGTCATTAGATAACATCTCGCGGACTGCTGGGAGCGAGTTTTGAGCGCCAACGGATTTGATGAGACGAGAAAGGAGTGGTGGTGATTTACATCTGGCGAACCTGGAGGCCAACTTTAGATTTTCAGCAAAAACTCGGAAGCCGTCGGTGAAGATTGGAGCGCGGAGAACATTCCTGAACAAAAACCAGAGGTTGAATGTTTCAAAACAAACTATCAACAAACCTTTTCGGAAAAACAAATGAATCTGGTGGAACAGCTCTCTCCATTTTCTTTTCATACATATTCAATACGGTCGCCTCCATCTCTTCATGTGAGGACTCCTCTACTTTCAACATATACGCTGTTTTCCCTTCAAAGTCCAAAGGGAACTCGAACGTTTTCAGCATAATACAATGCACGATGTACCGAAGAATCGGATATCCCTCATAGATTTCTTTGAAGTGCGGCGATATGTCAGATCCTGCTGCTATCCAAAAAATAATCGAGTTCCATGCTTTCCAGTAGAAATTTCGGTCACAAAGTGGTGGATCTAAACGTGGCACAGTTGCCTTTGGATAGATAGTCACTTTGAGAAGTGCATCAATCACTTTAAATGGGTCTGAGAAATTAAGTAATGGTGTGTTGGATGGAACTGAATGATAAAGAGCAGCTCTTTGGGTTAGAGCTGAAATCAAGTCGATGAGAGCATTTTGTGGTAGATGATTGTGATCTTCTCGACAGAGCTGAAAATAATTGTTTGAACTGGGCTCGATTCATAATCTTACCATCAAAAACATCTTCTCTGAGATTCCACATTCTCCGAAAATTTTGAAACAAGTTGTAAGTTCTGATTCGATGACTGCAGCCATCTCTACACCAATGTATACATCTTTTTGTGTCTCCAAAAACAGAAGAAGTGAATAACATCTGATGAAAGTCTGCTCATCAAAGAATAAGTTTCGAGAAGAAGACAAGAATTTGATGACGTTTTCAGAGTACGCTACGAATTCCTGCTGAAAAGAGTCACGATTCATTCTGGCATCCGGTGGAATTAGGGGGAGTTCTCCAGTTGCTGTTGGGGTACTATATTTCGAATGAAACGCGCTTTCACGAGTGACTAGAAGTGAAGATAACGTGGCGAGTGGTATTTGGGCGACTAGATCGACGACAAGCGTTGGAACTTCATCCTGGAATTAATGGAAAAAGTTAGATTTATGATCTTAACGCATACCGCTTCTCCTCTCTTTTTTGTTTCTCTGAAAATAGCATCAGCAAAAACTGAAAACGGAAATTCTCCAGTCTTTGAATGATAAAATCCTCGTATTAATTCTCTCAGAAACGCTCGCAACATTTTGATACTGTTATCTTTTTCTTTGAATAGCTCCTTGCACGTGATTCTAGCCAGTGCTCTTGTTGTCTCTGCTGGATGAGAATTTAGAATCATATAAATTGTTTGTAAATTTGTTGGTGATCTGTTTTGTGGCGGTCCGGTTTCATTGATGAAAAGTGATTCTAAAACAATTTCCACATTGTCTGGCACTTCACAAATCCGTTTCAATGCCACGTTGAATGGTCCGACCACAGTTCGAGTCTTCATATTCTTGGTGTTCAACTTCAAAAGAACGTCGATAACGTCTTTATCTTGTTCATAGTTTTTCGCGTTGATATTCGACCCAATAACCAGAAGAAGTTCACTGATTTCACGATGGAATTTTTGAAGAGTTATCCAAACTTCTAATCGAGACGCGATGAATACTCGAACATGTTCGGATCCGCAGAGAAGGCAGAGTGCACGGAAAAGAGGTTTTGGGAGAACCTCACCGCGAATTGTGTCGAACCAGGGCTTCAGGAATTCTAGATAGACCTCCAACTGTTTTTGATGTGCATCGGGACGACTGGAGATGTAATTAGATTATAATTTTAGAGCGTTTCTAGAACTTACCTGTTCTCCAATCGCTCTGTTGCACTTTTCCCAAATTTATCTTTAAAAAACACCAAAAATTCTCCCATCGAAAACATTTCCACTTGACAATTGGAGTACATTTCTGGCACCGGAAAAGAAGTGGCAAATGGCGCCAGAATTCGTTCGACAAGTTCTTGTGAGCATGGTTTTTCAATCCAACTACACCGACTGACAGTCCCTAAACCGACATTCATTCCAATAGCATCGTGTAGAAATGCTGTTAAATAGCATTTATCGAGCATTGGCTGTTGCTTAGCAAGTGAAGTGATTATAGAAATGAACAGTTCGAGAATGTTGTCCGGATAGGATCGAGAACTTGATATAATATATAGAAGACCCCGATGTAGAGGAATATGCTGAAATTTTTGTATTTTTGAGGGAACAATTTAGGAAAAACATACGTTTAACTTTGAGCCATGTATTTTGATAACCTCAGCAATGGTTCCTATCAATCTCAACTCCACTTTTAATTTCTCTCCCACAAGAAAACTTTTCAACGCGGCGACGAACAATCTTGCTACTTTATTGAAATTATTCACTGATATCGAGTCGTCGATGCTCTTTTTGAATGTTTCCAAATTGAGAATCATGGTGTCTCCGAATTCTTTCCATTTATCATCAAGAGCGGGGCGAACAACATGGCTAGATTGAAGAGAGGGATTTGCTAAAAAGTATAAATTTTTATTTCGGTTTCGAAAGATTTTTTGTGAAACCTGTGTTATTTAAAGTTGGTTTCGGTGGGATCGCAGTGGTAGATCGGAAGTCCAACTTTGCTTTAATTCCACCTGAAGAAGTGCCCGATGTTGATGGACCGGAAGAAACCTTGTGCATCCCCTTCGCCTTTTTCAAATCCTCCGGTTTCATGATCGTATCGTTTAGACGTTTGTGTTTTTTCCTCTCCATTTTTAATTCTGGAATCGTTATGCAATTATCTGCTTGAATTCAATTTGGAAAGAAGCGATATCGATTAATTATCACAGTTTTCGATGAAGATTGGTTGTGAAAGTCGAGGATGAAAAACGAAAAAAAAAACCAGACGGTGTGCAAACGCGCTTAAAGGAGACAATATTTTTTGCGGAAGTTCAAAAAGTAATTTCAATTATGTTTTCCTGTTAATATGGAAATAAAACAAAGAAGCTTTAAAAAATGAATTTGAAGGTGTTTTTTTTTCAGAGAATGAATTTCTCCCTTCAGAATTTTTCGCTTCTCAAGTTTCGCCAGTTTAGCAGATCTGAATTTTTTGGGGAGCACTGGAAACCGCTTAGGGTTTCTGGTGCAGTTTTCGGTATTACGATCTGGCCACTTTTGATTCAGATGTTTCAAGAAAAATTTGTTGTGAAAAATGCAAAAACTTTGGAATACTGCAAAATTCTCGAAATGCTTTTTTAAAATTAATTTTTAACTGCTCCCGTTTAGTAGATTTCGTAGTGAAAACAGGTGAGCATGTTGAGCTGCAAGCTGTCGACTGAGCTAAAAACTGACTGAATCGAGAATGAACTGAGATCGAAATTTTACAAAAAATAGAGTTTTTTTTTGGTGAGTTTTCGAAGTTCTGAATTCATCGGCAAAAAGTGATAAAGACGCATGTTCATTTTCTTTCCATTGACTCTCGCAACGAAAACCGTAACTATATTCGTAACGAACGCCGCCAAATTTCACGAGCGCGAAAATTTTAGGGCGGTTCATTAAGACAACTCATTGAACAACTCAAGTCATTTCTCGCCATTCATTCTTCACACATTCAGTCGTCAACGCTCGTTCAGAATGAACTATGCCCGACGAAGAAGTGGTGCGTACCGCCCGCTTGCTGCACAGTCGCCAAAAGCAACAGGTATTCATAATTATTTAGTCTAAATCGAGGTTTTAACTATCTATTTTCAGCACTCCGACGACCTCCTGTCAGAGCAACTCCACTGTCCCGGGTAGCTGCACCCCTGCCATCATCAGCAACCACAGGAAGACACTCGACTCTTGGCCACACTGGATGTCCGACGCTCTTGAAGGCTCCAGTAGCTTCGACGAGTAGAGTGACAGCTCCTTCATCTCTCCGTCCCACTCGTCAGTCAACTCCAACAATCCTAGCACAACGTTCGACATCTCATGGACCAACTAGGAATGTTGCTGCTCCACCAGTGGCGGGCAGAGTCAGAGGTGCACCGACAGCCACACGTCCACCATCAGAGCTCTCACAGTTGAAGGACAAACTGTTATTGCTAGAGCAGGAACTGATCAGTAAAACAGATCAACTGAAAAGCAAGGATGACCAAATCAAAATGAAGAGTGAATTAACTGAGATGCTGAAGGATAGCTTGGAATCCACGAAGATCAAACTGGAGACAGTTTCAATGGAACGAGATACATTGAAGGACTTGGTGACCACGCTCAAAGATCAGTTGGAACAGCAGAAAGCGACAATTGAGAAGGAAGAGGCTCGATCGAACGATCTGATTGAGCAGTTAGACGAAAAAGAAGCGGCAATGCGTAAACTGCACAACGATGTCGTCGATCTGAGAGGACAGATTCGAGTAGCTGTGCGTGTTCGACCAATGTTGAAAACGGAGGAAGAAGTGTCCAGCGCAAGCATCATTGAATATCCTTCAACAAATGCTATCTCTTTCAATCAAGGAGCAAAACCGTCTGGTACTTTCACGTTTGAGAAAGTGTTCACACCTGTCTTCTCTCAACAGAGTGTTTTCGCTAACATTGAAGACTTCATTTTAGTGAGTTTGTTTCAAGCACGATATCCAAAACCAACAATATTTTTCAGTCTGCACTTCACGGATACAATGTCGGTTTGATCGCTTTCGGACAGACAGGAAGTGGAAAGACTCACACTATGAGAGGAGGAGAAGCAGAGGATGAAGGGATCATTCCAAGAACTGCGTCATATTTGTTCAATGAATCAAAAAAGCTTGAAGCGACAGGATGGAAGTTCGAGTTCTCATTGTCGTTTATGGAGATTTACAACAACGAGGCCTTCGATCTTCTCAATAACCACTCAATTGTGAAGCTTCGACTGATAAACCATACAGTGTCATTGGACGGACTCACAGAACATCCTCTCACAAAACAGTCCGATATGGCTGGCCTTCTCAATGTTGCGGATAGGAATAGAAAGACGGCAGCCACAAAATGCAACGAATATTCGTCCCGTTCCCATGCAATCTATATGTGGAAGATCAAAGCTCAACAGAGATCAACTGGTAAAATTGCATCACACACTGGCAATTATTTAATAAAATGATTTCAGGAATATCAACGTCTTCTGTGCTGAAACTCGTCGATTTGGCTGGATCCGAGCGCGCCAAGGAATCGGGTGTCGTTGGCCAGCAATTCAAAGAAATGACGAACATCAACCAGTCGTTGTCAGTACTTCAGAAGTGTATCAACATGCAGAAGGCGAAGAGTACACATGTACCATATCGTGACACTAAGCTCACTCAAGTACTCATGGATTGTCTGGGACGCGGAAACTCGAAAACGATGGTGGTGGTCAACATCAATCCATGCAACGAGCAAGCTGTCGAATCCAAACGGAGTATCGAGTTTGCTGCGAAGATGCGCGAGACGCACATTGGATCGGCCGTGCAACAACGCGATCTTTAGGGCGACGGATCATTCAAATAGCTAGCCCGTTTCACAAGTTATATATGCAATGTCAAATATTTCCTTCTTATCTTCAATGTCAAATAGCTTTAACGTTTTGCTTGTACCTTGATTATTATGTAATACTAACTGCGAATGTTCAGAAAATGAACTCGTTTTATTTCTTATGTAGTATAGTCTGCCTCGATCCCATTCTGCCAAATAAATTTTAAATATGCTCCCTTATCTCTTTTTGTATCTCAGGACTTCTCCGTTCGAAGCTGATTTCATCATTCGCAACTCGAAAGTATGGAACATGTTTCCATTGTATATGCAATCAAGATGAAGTAGGAAGACAATGGAAAATATGCGAAATTTTAGACATGAGGAACAGAAAAATGCGATCTGGGAGTTGGGAGACTAGTCTAGTTATTGTGTTTATTAGCATTACAGTAGAAGAGGTCAGAAGTAAAATAATTTCTCTATTCGGGAGACATTAAAAGTTTGATGCGAAGGTGTTATTATTTATAAAATTATTTTTTTTTTGAAATTGGAGTAAGTGCGCTCCAAGGATGCTGCGTTCAGCCGGCGCGTTCGAAATTTGCTACAACGTTTTTATGATTTCTAATTTCTTTCGTTCTTTCTCAATTTCGATCCGAACTTCAAGGCATTCAAAATATCTAAAACTTATTTCAGACCCTGCTCAAATAAGCCAACAATTATGTCCGCTCAAGGTAAAAACATATCCACACGAAAAATCAAACGTTTCAATTTTCAGAGCCGTCAACTAGCCAAACAATGGAAAGACAAGTTGCGGTGTCACTCATCGAAAACCTGTGCCAGTGTCAAATCTGTTGTTCGGTAAAATTTGAGGATTCTCCTTATCTAACCCTCATCGTTTAGAACTACAACGAGACAACAAAAGTAGCTCAGATGCTGCACTGTGGGCACACATTCTGTATGGATTGCATTAAAAACATTCAAAAGTACGGGAATTCCGCGCATTTAGAGTGTCCATCATGTCGTTCGGAGACAAAATGCGATATTGATGCTGTTCCTACAAACTTCCTAGTCATGGGTGAGAACATTTATTCTCGATTTTACAACAAAGAGAATTCTTTCAGAAATTATGCAAAAGTTACAAATTATGGGCCCAGCTGAAGTTGCACCGGTTAAAGCTCCAAAACTGGCTCGCGATGCGCAAAGAGAGCGTACGATTGATGAATTGGTCGATGAGAAGTATCGAGCATTGATTGCGGATGTTAAAGCAGAATTGATGGCGAAGTTTGAGGCGCTGAGAGAGTCATTGGGGAAATCCGCTCTTCGTCAGTGATATCTCCGAACTAGCAAACTTCTCTTTTCTGTTATTTCAGACGCTGTTCACTCAGAGCTCGATTGTCTTACTGACAATGTAATGGACGCTGTTCGTGACGCCTACGACGGTATGTCGGACAGCGAGCTGGAAACTCAAGAAGATGAAGACGAAACAGAGGGTGACGATGGAAATATGACTACGCTCTCAACTGCCAACTCAGACTTTTCAAACGGCCACAATGCAAACGAAGTGAGTAGACCGCGGAGAGAATCGTTCGTTATGCGACAATTTATATCCATTCGGAACATATTTAGACGACGTGTAAGCTGATGATTTATTGGGAGTTATTTGGGAGCCGTGTTTCGTTGAAACTTGTATCGAGTTTTTCAAATTTATTCCCTATTCTGTCTTCTTCATGAGGACGAAATAACAGACCTATCTTTCACCGCTATTTCCCTCCATTTCTCATACTGTCCCATGTTTTCAGTCAACTTTCGTCGTCACCAATACATTCCGCAGAAACGAGAGTGAATGCGATTCTACTGAGGATTCGGAAGAAGAAGGAAGTAGTTCAGAATATGATGACAGTGAATCGAATGATGGTTGCAGTGAGATGAGCGAAGTTACTACTGAAGGAGAAACCCCTCTTAACTAATTTACAATGTTTTTAGCCCGATTGCCTGTTAAATTTGTTGCGCGTATGTGTTTTATTATCATTCCTATTGCCTGTTAAGTAAATAGTTTCTGTTCCAATGAGCAAGCGTTAGTACCAAAAAGTACCAAAAAAAAAGAAAAAAATTGGGCGCTTTATATTATCCCAAAAAACAAGGGAGTTCCAGAAGGCAGTGGGCTACAAAACAAAAACTATGAACCTACTGAAAGTTGAGAAAAAGACAGAGATAATTTTACAACAAAAAAAACGAAGAAGGGAGAAAAATAAATACTGTAGCGGAATGAATCATAAAATTGGTAGTTGAGGGAAGAGAAAAAATAACCGAAAGGATTGGGACCGAAGAAAACTGAGGATGAGTGATTTTAAAGAAAAGAGAAAATACAGTAAACAATAGAGAAGTTTATTGGATTGGAGGGATGGTTGGAGTCTCCAAACTGGTAGCAAACAGACGTTTGTCTCCGATTTCGACAACGAGCTGCAATTCATTATTGAGTTTCTTACGGTCCAGAAGACAGAGAGTTCTTACCCGCTCATCTTTTCCAACGGCGTTATCAATCCATGCAAAAGCGATTGGTTTTTGAAGTCTAACATTATAGGCTCCGGAGGTGATTTGTCCGACTCTCTCTTCTTTTCCATCAATTCGAATCACTTCGTTTCCACTTGGCACGAACTTGTCATCCAACACGATTCCCTCTTCGGTGTCGAATGTAATGAGGGCGAGGCGACGACTGGAATGACTTACAGAGATTAGATACTGTTTTTGAATAGGAGGACAGAGGACAAACATTCTTCAGTATCCCAGAAGAACTTACTCGAATTGCTTCTTGCTGAGCTCCAAAGCCGATTCTCTTCCAATAAACTCCTTCTTGTTGAAGTCAACAAGTCCTCCGATTCCACACTCGAATGGGTTTGTGTCCAATGTCAATTCTTTTCCCCAAATCTTGTAGCCGTGCTCCAAACGCATCATGTTCAAAGCGGCTTGTCCGAAGTTAACGATTCCGTGTTCACGTCCGGCACTCATAACAGCATTGTAGAGCTTGGCAGTTTCAGCACGGTTATGGAATAATTCGTAGGAGAGTTGTCCAGTGGAAGTGGATGAACGAGCGCACACAACACCGACTGGTCCGAGACGAATCATTCTCGTGGATTTTTGTGGGAATCCCTCATCCGACACATCGGACTTGGTGAGAGCCGACAAAACTTCACGACTCTTTGGTCCGACAAGAGCCAAAGAGGCAAGATATTCAGACACTATTGACACTTGAACATCCAATTGTTTCTCAGCAGCGGCACGTCTCAACCAGTAGAGATCTCTAGATTCACGCTCTGGTTCAGTGAGAAGAATGAAGGCAGATCGTTGACGGTCATGATGGAAAATCATCATTGGACCAAGGATTCCTCCGTGACGAGTCAACATAAGCCCAGAGCTGATTTTTCCAAGTGGAGGGATCTAAAAGCAAGATGAGATGGCTCAAGAACCTTCACTTTTTGAGTGTTACCTGACTGGCAATAGCATAATCCATCAATTTCTCGGCATCTTTTCCCTTCACTTCAATCTTTCCCTTCCATGACAAATCGATGACACCACATTTGTTGGTGACCATTTCGTATTCACGGATGAGAGTTGGAAGGAACTCCTCGTTTTGGACGCCCATGTTGAACGAGTTGGCGACTTCCCAGCCATTTCTGTAAACGGAATTTTCTATTACAACAAAATAAGAAGTCCGATTACCTGAATGAGAAAGAAGCGCCATCCTTCTTGAGTCTTCCATAAACTCCACTAATTCTATCAGTCGGTCGTCCGGCGAGACGATCAGTGTACGACCAGTTATAGTACATTGAATAAGTCTCCCGAGATCTTTCAGTGAAGAATTTACGATCTCCCCATCTCTCATATCTACTGGCATCGGTATCGAACAACTCTGCTGGTGGCTCTCCATCAACAATCCAATCAGCCAAATACTTTCCGATTCCACCACCACTGCTCACTCCATCCAGGAATCCAGTCGACATCCAGTAATTCTTGTCGTATGGTCCAACCAGTGGATATCCATCTGGAGTCATACTGAATACAGCGGCACGAGCGTCAACTTTTGCTCCCTCGAGTGATGGAATCAGCTCACGTGCTCTTTTATAGGCATCTTCAAGACGAGAGAAATCAGCCTTTATGCTCTTGGATCCCTCGGTTGGAACTCCTTTTTTGTACCAATCCTCACGAATCACAGTTTTCTCAAGGGACTCAAATCCTCCGAATAGATAATCATCTCCAGATTTACGAACGTAGAATGTTGAATCATGATCAATGATGGCTGGCGTGTTCTCTGGAGTCTTGTTTGGCTAAAAATTAAAATTTCAGTAGGCCATTCAAGTAAAATGAATTTCTTACAGTAAGCACGGCATATTGATGCTCAACAACCACCACTGGAAGAGCATGTCCGGAAAGTCTTGCAATATCATTGGCCCAGATACCTCCGGCATTAATCAAATTTCTGGTTGTTACCAGGGTTCCATCTTCCAGAGCGACAATCCAGTGCCCCTTCTCCTTGTCGTATTTGATTTCACGTGGAATCGCTCCATCAATCACTTGTGCTCCACCATTTTTGGCTCCAACGACGAGAGCCTGTGTGAGAGCACGCGCCGAAATGGTTCCATCATTTGTGGTGTGAAGGGCGCCGAGTACTTTCGAGTGATCCACTGCTGGAGCCAGCTCACGTACTTGATCTGGTGTTAGGAGTGTGGTTTTGCAGACGTCACCTTCCTGGAAAATGAGATTTCATTAAAAATGAATTTAATTTCTGATAAGTTTACCTTATAATAATCTCTGTTTACATATTTTCTAAACTCTGCCAATCGTGTCTCATTAGTTGCCAAACGAATGGTTCCTGTTGGTTGGAAGTCAATGTTCTGAAACAAAAACTTTGATGCATAATTATTTTTAAGCAACTGCTTACCACTCCAGTCTCTTCTTGTAATTTTGAGTAAAGCTCGATAGAATGTGCCAAAATTGGCTTATAACGATGAGCGGGATGACTAGCCGAGACGAGTCCGGGCGAGTGGAATGAGGTTCCAGATGGTGAGGCAACACCTGGAAAACGAATCATATTGAAGTAAAATTTGAAACTTTTGAACGGTGTTCGTTGAAAAAATGAGAAGTAATTTGAAGTATTAGTTCTCATTCTCAACTTGAAACCATCCAAAAATTGAATGATGAAAACAAAGGAAAATCAATCTAGTGAAGGTCTGATTTTCAGTGAGAATTAGGGTTGCATGCGAGATGTGCAACTGCCTAAATATAGGTTATGACACAACCACAACACAAAGAGAAGTACATGCTCACAAAGTTAAACATTACCAGTTTCGCCAAAATCTCCACCTAAAAATATGGCTGATCGAGAGAATGTATTTCAATAAGACTCCGATTCATTTCCTTCTAATTTCTTCCTGTCATCGAAAAACAATCCTTACCGGAAGCTCGTTCTAGAAGGAGCACATCCTTGATATTTCTCTTCGTTAAATGATAGGCGACTGAACTACCGGCTACTCCCGAACCGAGAACACATGCGAACACGTGTTTTGTTGACGACGAATTTCGAATCGATGTGTGCAAGTCCGAAGACGTGCGAATCAGTGAACGAGACGCGTGAAGCATCTGAAAATGATGGTCAGTTGGGAGAGGAGGTCAGTTTTGAGAAAGAAAGGAGAACGGAGAATTACTGTAAGCGTTGCAAATCCTAGTGTCTTTTCCGACAGTTTTTTTCAATTTTACAAAAAATTAAGTTCAAGGAAAATGAATTCTAAAATTCTTTCACTGGTTTAATTCATCGAAATAAAAGTTTTAACAAATCGAAACAATTATATATTTTGAAATCTGGGTGATAATTTCTCAAATTCTCGTTTCAAAAACATCTTGTTGACTTTTCAAAAACATCTTGTTGATCTTGTTGACGATCAAAAGATCAAAACTTCTACTAGGAACCTCAATAAAATTTGCCGGTGGTCTCAAAAACTCTAACAATTTTCAAGAATCCCAAATCAATTAGGTTCCCCCAACAACTGAAAAGCCAGATGCGAAAGGAGCAAACAAATGGAGCATTCCTCCAGAAAACAACAATCTTAGGAGTAGAAGATATACAAGTACAGGACAAAATACACAAATATGCATGGAAAACGCAGGAGAGAAGAGAGGGCGAAGAAGGAAGAACGGCCGCCCGTATGTGTCTAAAACGGAGAGGGGAAAAAGACGAAAATGGGAGTAGGAAAATTTATTTGGTAGTAGTTGAAAAATGTTGAGGGAAAGTATGATTTATTGACATAGATTTGCAACTTATTTCCATGAAATTGAAGATAAAAACAGGTGATCGTTTGCAGAAATAATAACAATAATATTTTTGGATTCTCCGGAGTATAAAAGACAGATTGTCATTGTTTTAGGGTTTCCAAGTCACATCTTCCCAGAATTCTAGTTGGTTCCTAGAAACCAGTGACCACAGCTAACTTATTTTGTTTTTTTTGTGAATAAGAGCTAAGGCTCTCCGAGCTCTCTAGAGAAGTTGTGGATAAGGGGAGAAGTAAACAAGAAACAGCTGAAAAGAACGGATAGAATGAGGAATAGAGAGATGAAAGTTCTGCTTTGTTTCGATTCTGTTGGTAGAGAAAGAAAGAAATTGTTTATTTTCACTAGAAAACATGGAGCCGACAATTTCCTCTTTATAATTTCGTATCAAAAAGCAGGGAATTTCTAGTCATTTCAATTTCTAAATTTTGAAGTCTATCCCATTGAAAAATTCAGTCTTCAGCTGTTTTCCGCTTTCTCTCCAGATCCTATTTATACATAAACCTCTCTGAGAACAAAACCACGCGCAAATCGAAAAGTCTCAGGAATCACGTTCCAACTGTTTTCCTGTCCTTCTTCTTTCTTGATTGGTGCAACAGGAGGAGAAGAAAGAAGGGATACTCACAAACATACAAACAAGAAAGCAAGTCGAAAGAGAAGAGCACACGCACAGCTCGATTGTTATCAACAAGTCAAAAAGCAAAAGGAGAAGAGCACGTTTAGTTTATCAGAACGTACTTGTGGCAGGCGACGGTCACCCGACTTTACAGGATTGTGGGATTTCGAGGTGTGGGAAATGGGTAGTTTTTGAACTTGTGAACTTGAAAAAGTGAGGAAGTTCACCTATTTTTGGTACGAACGGGAAGAAAATGATAAGTATCACAAGAGAAATTCAGTTTAGAAGTACAAATGTACGACAACTTCTGTTAGTTTCATCTTGTTGTCACCTTCAAATTAGTTTGAGAAACGAACACTCGGATGATCAAAGTCAACCGATTTGTTAGGTCAGAACACTACCACAATGTTAACGAAAACAAAAACAAAATAAATAAGTGTTAAAAATTTGAAAGAACTTCATTGAATTCTCCTGATTCTGAGATGGATGATCACGGAAAAAATAATCATTTTGGGGGCAAAACGGTGGGAAAGGAGAGAAAATTGAACAAACTGGGTGAAAGTTAGGAAGAGATGTGAATTTCACAGAGAGAAAGAGAAATAAAAAGAAGCAATTGAATAAAATAGAAAATAATTAAGGAAAGTACGATGGGACAATGATTCAGATGCCGAGGGATGCCTGCAATTGGAGAAGACGAGATGTCACATGGGTTGGGAACTTGTACGGCACAGTTGCCGAGTACAGCACAATCGCTTTGATCTGCAAAAAAGTTATTTTTAGTTATTTTTTGGTTGAAAATAAAAACATGGTTTAGTGGATCTATAGTGTTCTCTGGAATTGAAGAGCCTAAATCTTTTTGTGATTAAAGAAAAAACTTTAATCATCTGGTGGGAGCTATTGTGGGGGGCTATTTAATCATCTGGTGGGGGCTCTTGTGAGGACTATTCGTAAGCTAAACTCCTAGGTTCGACTTTCAACTTCCTCCCGTAATATTTTGACTCTCATACAAATCGATTTCATGGAAATCTTCAGATCTTCACAATACAATATTATCATGAAAAGAATGAATAAGGTTTGTGTTCCATTCAAAAAAGAATCTTGACAAATAATATCTTTGCATCTTTTTTCAACGAATCACATGCTTAGGTTACGGTGCATCAATATATATTTGGCCACATCAAGAACCTGTATGAAGCAGGTTGACTGATATTTTTACTTGGAATCTATTTCAAAAATAAAAATGCCAATTATGCTCATATACTACCAGCGTTTGTGATTGGTGTGAATCATATCAGCTAATCTAGTGAAAAAACGAAAGCTGAACTGACTGGCGGGCGATCACACCAGGTTGTATACAATAAAAAGGTGGTTCGTCGAAAAATGCTCAGTATATAAACAAAATGATTCACTGCCAATAGTGTTCATTTCATAGTTGGCGCTGAGCATGAATTTCGAAGTTTGAAAGAAATAGAGTTGAGTTCCAGTAAGACTTTCTCTTTTTGAATCCGGGATATAAATGGTCCCCCATCATATGATGGAAATGATGCAACCACCCAAAAAGTTGTATCCCACACTAAGAGAGATAAGAAGAGAAAGGTGTAAAACTGATGCCTTCAGATTGATTTCAATTTCTGTTCTTCGAATAATTTATTCGTAATATACATGTTCAAAAATGCATTGTTTGAAATGCGAATTGAATACCGCCAGCAGGGGAAACGTTTTGTGCACTGCGTTATCTTTATGCCTCCAATTGACATACGCGGTGAGTTGAAACATCAATGAAATGATTGGGCAGTCGTCTGTCAATTGACCTATTGAGCAGAGTGACGAAATTCGGAAGGCACTTTTATGACTCCTAAATTTGAAAGAAAGGAGGTGAATGAAGTTCAGAGTTGAAAATTCCTTTCCATCGAAAATTGACGCAGATCAGTTTCGTAAGATTTGAATTTTCTACCGTAACCTTCTCGGGACAACGTCGGCATTCTTTATCTCATCTCTTCCTCATAGTTGGCGTATCAATGCGATAAACAATTAGCAAGCTTACTCATAAGAGCACCAGTTGTTTTACGATCCGACAAAAGGAAGCGACGAACAGAGTTCTTGGTTATTGTTCCTCAGAAAGTGCCGATTTTTAGTGACAAAAGTAAACAATAATCAACATTCTTGGCTTTTCGGTTCAAAGATTGATAAAGTGTGATTGGTTAACTTCTAATCCACTTGGTTTTGGCCATGCGATTTCAAAAAACCGAGACTTATTCCTCAAAGGAAAAAAGTGATTACAACTCTGGCAGATTGCGAGCGAATAAAATGAGTCATTCACGATGAATATTACATTGACTAATCGTATCGACCATTCTCCTGATTTTCATAAAACTGGGACAGACTGCAACAATATTTTCGTTCTCGAACCTTCGAAAAACCCCTCTCACAAGACGAAAAAACTCCTTTCAAAAAACCACGACAACTTTATTTTGTGCACTATCACAATAATGCCAATAGTCTTAATTTCGTATCGTATCGTCTCTTCTCATCTATTCTAAACCCAAAAACTTATCATCAATATTTCATTTCAACCTCTCTGTCTCACTCCTCCCTCCATTTTTTCTCCTCAACGATTCTCTTATCTGTTCCACTTTTTACTGATTTCGAATGCATTGTGCTCCAAGAATGGTGGACTTAAACCTTTTTTGTTTCTTCCACGAATAATACCTTTTCTTGTTGCGTAGATCAAACAAGAGAGGTTTTCTTTCTGATATATTGTTCGAAGAAATCTGTTATTCTCTACAGTTGAATAGATTTTTTTCCTGTTCAAAAAAACAGTAAATTTTGATTCAAAAGAAATTTGAAATTCAAAAATTCTGCAAAACTCTATTCATTCGCATTCCTAGTTCTAGAAAAAATTTCCATATAGCTTTTTGAGATTGATAATCTTTGTCATTTTATTAAAAACTTTGAAACAGTTCTGAATTGATCGCTATTCATTATTGGCCAATAGTCGGTTCATAAGGTCACGCCCACAAATGAGCAAACGAGCATAGCAGTAGTGGGCGGGGCCTTACAAAGGCACCGATCCTAACTTCATTCAAATCGACAGTATTCTCGGTAACGAAGTCTGAGTTGCCTTCTGCGATGGCAAACGTTCTTTGTGTTACTCGTGTGGTTGCCTTTCAACTAAACAAAAAAAACCTCCAAAAATTCCAACAGACTCTCCGAAATACTGAAATCGACTCGCCTCACCGGCAAAGAAAAGTGTCACTTTCGCACCCAGTGTATGCCTTGAACATATAAATATGTTTGACCGTTTTTATTATTTGTTCATCGCACCAGAAATTTTCTTTTTTTTTCTCAAATTGTGTGTCTCGACTCAAAATAACTTCGTTTAAAGAACAATTCACATTTTAGTGAAAACGATGGCTTGGCTGAGGCTGACTAAAAAAGAACTTCAACTTCATAGTGCGTTCCTGCTGACCACTCTAGTAAGTGTTTTCTTTCATTTCACTTCTCAACCTTCTGCTCGTCAAACTTTGAACGATCACAACTGATAAGAGAGTCTTGTGCTAGGAAAGCGCCATATATCATTGAAACCATACGGTTTCTGATAAGTTGACGTCGTCTAAAGTGAAAAATGCACGAATTCTCACGTAGAAGTGAGAGTTGAAACTACAAAGTCGAACTAGATTAGAGTTTAATTGACTCTGATCTTGTACCATGAAACAATCTACAGGGAGATCGTATGTGGACATTCGTCATCGGTCTCTTCATGCACCAGTTGGGTGGGATGACATGGGTAGCTGTACAACAGCTCGTCGATTCCGTTCTGAAGCTCACTTTCATCACAATCGCCGGACACTTCATGGACCGGATCGATAGAGATAAAAGTGAACAACAAGAAAAATAGAGTTCAGCTCTAATTCTCATTCATTACAGTAATTCAACGTTCTCTCGCTGTGAACAACGCTGCTGTGGCTGTTTCTGCATTAATTTTCGCCTACATGTTTACATTCCAACCTGAGAAATATACTACCTACTTTCTGTTGTTAGCATCGGCGATTGCTTCGGTCTCAAAAGTTGCCAGTGAGATTCAAAGAATCTGCTTCCAGAAAGACTGGGTGGTCGTGATATCGAGTGCGGAGAATGTCAGATTGGAGAGTGAGTTCTTATTGTCATTGTTATTAAATTTTTTGAACTGAGTTTCAGAAGTGAACTCTGCTCTGCATTGTATCGACCAAGTCTCCTCGTTTTTCTTACCTACTATCGCAGGAGCTCTATTGGATCACTTCAGCTGGTGAGTTAGAACATGGGGCCAATAACTAAAACATAAGGTTTTCAGGCAATCTGTTTGCATGATGATCGTCGTCTACAACTTCCTATCGTGGATTGGTGAATCTTACATTCTCAGAACGCTATACAGAGAGACGGAGCAATTGAAAACAAGAGGCAGTGAACTTACTGGAAACCCAGACCTTCTTCTCGTAAAAGACGTTAAACTCAGATCGATCAATGTATACTTCGAGCAATCAAGTTGGACGGCTGGTTTCGGTTTGTCTCTTCTCTACATGACTGTACTGGGATTCGATAATGTGAGTTTTCATCAGGCCATTGGTTTCAATTCGAACCTCATATTACAGCTTGCCGCTTCTTACGGTCAAAAACATGGAATGTCTCCAGGATACATTGGTATCCTCAGAGGAGTCGGAGCTGGTCTCGGAATCGCTGGAGCATGGAGCTTCCAACATGTAGCCGGCAAGGTTGGACTTCTGTGGACCGTGATGATTGGACTTGTGTGGCAGAACATATTCATTAACATGTGTGGAGTATCCGTCCTACTCCCAGGAAGTTCAATGGATGCTCGTGGTTTCATTGCCAACACAACATTCTCAGAGTGGACAGACAAAGTGATTGCGAAGGTTGCTCATCCAGAACCGCAAGACGCCCCACCAATTCCTTTCACGGATGTTGCTTTCTCCGTTAACCTTTTCTTCATGGGTATCATGCTCGCACGATTTGGTCTGTGGCTCGCTGATCCGGCCATTACTCAAATTCAGCAAGAAACCGTCCCAGAAAATCAGAGATACATGGTTTTCTCAGTACAAACGGGATTCAATGAACTTTTCTCCATTCTGAAGGACGTCATCGTGATTATGTTCCCATTCACTTCCCTGTTCGGTCTTCTCACTTTGGGATCATGTGTCTTTGTTTTTACTGGTTTCATGTTCAACGTCTTCTACCATGCTCAGGTAATTAGTTATTTCAGAAAAAAACAGTGTCATAGATGTGTTTCAGTGTGGCTTCTCGCTCACCAACAAATTCAAACATCTTCCGCAAGAACAGCGAGGCAACGAGTTGGTCACGCTGTCACAGGTGGCACCAGAGAAACAATCTCTTATTGGAGAGGAAGAGGAAGCAAAGACCTCAGCCCAGAAAAATGGGAATACGATTGTCGGTTGATAAATCAATAATCCTCTTTGTATGTATAATTGACCCAACCCATTTCTTCTTTTTGAAAAAAATATTTGTATCAGTTACGTGTTCTATAGTTCCTAATAACGATAATGAACCTTTTGAAATTCTAGCTACCCCTTCCTAAACTAGGTTTACCTGCTTCACATATTTATTCGACGATGAGAACATTGACGTATTGGCGGCATTCGATCCACGGCTCGATTGAGTTGTTGACAGCCTGATACAGTGATCGACGAGACACTTCATCAGATGAAGGCATGTATCCGGTAACACTTCACGTACTTTTTGTGGCACCATGTGGAATTCGTTAACGATGACTGTGACCTGATCGGGTTCAGTTGGAATGAGACGGAGTTGAGTGGAGATCGCGTGTGCCGTCTCTGCCTCCTCGTTCCGACAGTGATCGAAAAGAACAGCGAGATCGACGAGTAGCGACAACGTGGCATACTCTGATGCCTGACATCCTCGTTGAACTGCCTTGAATTGCTCGGCCACGTGTACCAACTCGGCAATCTTCTCTTTGTTGTCGGCACGTAATGTCTCACTGATCTCCGATGCCAAAAGCTTGGCGGCGTTGGTGGCCTTCGAGGCGAGCAGGTAAAGACCGACAGCTTGATCCCATTCTCCAGTCAATTCTGTGTCGCTTGCCACGCGGCAAATCACTTCTGATGGATCATCGAGATATCTGGAAAAACAAAAATAGAAGAAGGAAATTGGAGAAATGAAATAATTTTCACGCTTATTTTTTTTTCTGCATTTGAAAAAACATTTCCATTTTTGTTCAAAATTCAAAAACACTCATTTCAAGCCGCAAAAATGTTCAGCAATTGTGAGTTCCAAAATCTTTGTATAGGGACTCAACATTTCAGATTTACAGACATAAACCTAACAACAATGATTGCTGCACTAGCGAATACACTGATCTCGAACTTGTTCATTCATGTTATCCTTTTGACAACAATTTTCATTTTCTGCTCAAAAAAGAAAGAGAAGGTAGATGAATTTTAGATATTTAAATTTCTCTAGTCTTATATTTCAGTCCCAAAAAGAGTCATCGGAACGGCCACAAGGTGGTGGAAACGAAGTATCTCATTTCACGCCTCCACACATCAGTGCCGCACCGGGACGCTCTCTTTTACGTCAGAAACAATCATGTCCAGTTCATTTTCAATTCACTGAATCTGATGATGAGATGACGCCGTTCGTGGATTCTGCAAACTCTTCTGACATCGAATTCGATTCCACTCAATCTCCTACATCCGATTTGTCATTTTTGAAACGCTGCACCTGCTTTTGTGCTCAGAAGCGTGTAAGATTCCAGTGCCCTCCTAGTAACTCTACCAAAAGTTTCAGCTTTGGTTTTCATTAACATTTAATAAAACTTTTCTATATTTCTCTCGTTCTGTTTTCAAAGCTCTCTTTACTCACTCATCGATCAACCCCTTTTCACGTCTTCCATCTGGCGTCAATTTCCCGAGAATGGCATCACTTTGTCCAGTCAGATACACAGCTCTGCTAACGGCCATTTCGAAGACATCTGATCCGGTCGGTGTGGTGATTCCTTTCAACAAGAACCAGTAGTCGAGCGAGCGTGGCACATCAATCAGCTCAAAGTTTTTGGTGTAAGCGACGATGAGCCGGGCAAGATTCAAATGACATTTGGTTGCATCGTTTGGATCCACAACCACTGAAAAATGAACAATAATTTTGAAGTGATAATGCATTTCTAGACTTACACATCTCATCGGTCGACTTCTCTGACATCCGGAGGTATCCAAGCTTGTGCGCCAAAATTGCCACATGTACACTGTCAACTCGTTGCCCGCATTCATGAAGAAGCTGAAAAAATCAATATTTTCGGAACATTAAATTCATTAAAATCGTACATAAATAGCTCTTTCGAATTGTCCCGATAGCCAGAGAGCTGTGAAGTAGTACTGGAAGTCAGACTTTCCGTTTGACATGAAATATTGCTCGCCATAGTCAATAGAGACCGCTTTTTGAACCTCCTGGAACAGTAGTGGTGTCAGCTGTGGATCGACATGAAGTGGATGAAGCTTGAACCAAATCCAGTTTTCCAGTGTATCGGCTAGAGCAGCGGATTCGAGTCCTCCGAGGAGTGCAGCATACAGAGCTCTTTTGTACTTGTCTTTGATATGCCCTACATTGTGTCTCCATTCCACTTTTAACTTCTTTTTGAGCTCCGCGTCGAGTTTCTTATGTTTTGCCACGTGATTCAAAGAGGCGACTAGAGTGGCACACTGTGAGAATGATTTGAGGCGATTGAGAGTTTCAGCAGCAGCTTGCATGTCTCCTGCACGGACGCAATGATACGTTACTTGCCACGTTGGCATGCCATCAATGCTGTCATCTTCTGGTGTGAATGGTTCTTCGGTTCCGACCTGAAAAAGTTCAAATAATTTCAAGCGATTCAAACTAATAATTACTTTCAAATAGGCATTGACCAATCCCCTGGTTCCTGGAATTCCTCCTCTCTCGGCTACCTCCAAATTTCTCTCGACAACAGTTTGCATGTGTTCCGAGAAAACATTTTGCAGGTATTTACACGCATCTTCCAACAAGTTCGCTGTAGTCGTCACATCGTCTCGATCTGACACTGTTTTTCGGTGAAGCACAGATGTCACATCATTCCAAACATCGCTGAGAGCACCGTCTGTGCCACTTTCCTCGATCGCCTCTTTCATTAGTTCGATAAGACTCTTCTTACCCTGACTTTTCAGGTACTTGTGCAGCTTGTCTCCGAAGAGAAGCTCACGACGATCATTTATGTTCTTGTTGACAAATGTGCCATTGTTGAGAGGGAGATCGTCTCTCTCCATCGCCAGTGCTGGATTTAACGGCACCGCTGCCGGTCGAACTAGAAGCATGTGATTGAAAAATGCTCGATCCGTCTCGACCTTCACACGAGCAATATCCTCATCTAACTCCTCCTCGTCAACATCATCAATCACAGCTTCTGGAACTTTTGCGATTCCCTCTTCGGTTAGTGTGTCCTCGCTGGAGTGTGCTGTTGGTTGTCGGCTAGGAATTTCGATTCCGCGCTCTCCGAACATCATTTTCCCCTGAACAGGCTGAGATTGTCGGTCCCAATTCCCCTCGGAACCTCCGAGAATTCCAGAGAGTTCCTGCTCAACACCATTTCGCACTGTGAAATTTTTGGAGTTCTCTGCAGTCGCATGCCCCTGGAAAAGCGAATTTCCGAGAACAGCTGCGAGACCCTGATGATCGACTCGTCCGAGGATTTCAGCAAAATTTAACATTCTGGAAAAAATAATTCAAAGCTAAATGAAATACAGTGACTAGATATTTAACAAGCGAATGAAAAAGTCGCCTAAAAACCCTACCCTAAGAATATTGACGAAAATGAGTAATTTTTGGAAAAGGATTCTGTTGAGCAGAACGGATTTTCACTAGTAATTTGCGGAAAACGGAGTGAAGATTTCAATTATGAAAATAAAAAACGAAATTCACTGTCAAATCCTTGGATAAATTTATTTTCGCGGTGAAACGAAAACGTTTTGGTTCAAAAAATGCCATTGGCAACGACGCTCCGAAATTACGGAGAAAGTTAGGCCACCGTTCATCTGGCAACTTGCCAAGAATGGAAAAAAGCTACAGAAATCTGATTGAAAGAATAAATAATTATAATTTTTTAGATTCAAGAAACAAGTATACACGGTTTAAATAAAAATGATAAAAGAAAAGTGTGAAGAATAAAAAAGGAAATAGACCAAACTGAGGATTGCTACTAAATCGCAAATAAGGCATACTGAACAGAAAGATGTAGATGTAATATTTCAACTTCGAACAAATAAAAAAAAAACTATTTTATGCTTTCCATTCAAGCTCGCATTCCTGGTAACACTTATTCAATACAGTTTCCTTCTAGCATCTCTTCCTCAGTGAAGTTTCTCACAGAAAGAACAATCATCCCCAAAGTTACTGATAGAAGTGCGACTATTCCATCATTTCTTGTGATATACGTTGGAATTGTAACTTCGGCAGGAAACAAACCGTGCCTGCAACAAAATGATTTTATTCCTTTGAACCTTGAGAAAAACCTTACATCTGAGTTAATTCAACCACGGGTGGCAGGATAGAAGGAGGCAATGTCTTCATATTTAGCTCTTTCTCGAATTCTTCCGAATCCATACTGTTAAAATCAAATGAAAGTGAACATTTAATGTACAACTTCTTCAAACCAAGATAACCTTCTTTTGATTTCCATCTTTTCAATTGCACAATTATCCACTCGCATTGAAAGTTTGCATTGAGCAGACAGATATTTTCTCCTTTAAAATTCTCTAAGATATGCTCTGTATTATTTTCGGAGTAGAACATGACTAATCGGCTAGCATTGAAAAACTTCGAGTCCGGATTCAGTGGAGTATTCATTTTGGCCATATTCAGTTCGACATACTCTTGTTCCGGAATGGACTCAAAATAATCTTCAAGGTCTTTTAAATCGTATGTGTAGTTAGGATTCAGACCCACTCCCCGATAATGGCTTCTTACTATATTCAAATGGATTGGTAAGAACTTTTTTGGGCATATAGTATATAGTTGTTCTACCGTGGTTTCAGCGTGTTTTCCGAATAGATTATCGAACTGCGTATAAATCTTTTGTAAAAAAATATCATCACCAAGAAGAAAAATCTCGAATGGATGTGTTTCGTATGGGTGCCTGAGATACGCTGAATTTCAAAATATTTCCAATGAAAAACTTACCACCATCTTGTTTTTTTGTCGAAAATGGTAATTTCTGAAGATCCTCTCATGGTAAAGGAAAAAGCCTGCATACTGAATACTTCTGATCTATTCTTCAGTTTGTCTACAATGTATATGAAAACAACACCCTTCTCACTTTCTTCATGAATACCAATAATATATAGAATTTCTTTTATATGTTTCCATCCGACCATTTGAATCATACTGATTGATTTTTTGGAGCATAAGGAAATTAAAAACAAATTTCCATAAGGAATTTGTTTCAGAATGTTATCTAAAACTACGAGGGGGAAGTTGAAGAGTTTCATGATTTTCAATGGCGAGAAACAAAGATAGAAAGAAGAATGAAGTCAAGAATAAGATGATGTATCGGCAACCTGGCGAACGAAGAAGAGGGAGACGTGGCAATCGATGGGATGCGTAGTGTATTAGAGGTGCTGAGAACTGGCAAACAACGTTCGTTTTTCTGTGTGTACAGAAGGAAACATGGTACCGCGACTGCATAAAATGAATTATGGAATTCAAAATGTTTCATTTTCTTTATGAGGTTTCTCAGCTTCGTTTAGATATTGGGCCGACACTTTTTTTTCAGAGATGTGCTCCATTTCTGATTGAAAGTGTCCATTGTCCTTCTAGCTCTCAGAACTTGGTCTCCCCGGATAAATGAACTTGTGGTCGGCAGAATTCAGAACCTTAAGAAGGGATTCCCTTTGTTTTGCTGATGAGAGGGAATGGAAACGACGACCATAATTGGATCGACTCACGTTCTGAGAGGAAGAATTGAAGTTGGGGACACGGCATTCTTGTTTTTTATGGTATTCTATCAATCTGAACAAGGTTTATCGAGAAATCGAATTCTCAAATCTGCAATTAAAATATTCCAAGCTCCAATTCAAAATTCAGCCATCTTGGAAAATCCAAGGGTGTTAATTACAATCATCCATCAATCATCATCACTTCACCCCCGTTGCTTCTCAGATAACCATCTCTATTCTACCATAAAATTCAAATCCCTCTCGTTCTACCACCCCAATTTTTGCTTCTGCTTACACAAACCCTTTAGCCCCCACCAAGCTCCGCCCACTTTTTGCTCCCTCTCTTTCCCTCATTTTTAAGTGCATTCCCTTTTCTTTTTGTTGTTAAAAGAGGCGAAGAGGAGTGTCCTATGTCTTTTCTATTGTGTATGAGTATCCAATATTCTCTGTGTAGGGATTTTAGGAATCCACTTCACAAGAACCATTTTCCATTGTTCCGAATTCTAAAAGAAGAACCAATTATAAAGCTTGCTCAATTGTATGTTGCTGCTGCTTCGTCTCTATTTTTGGTTGTTACGTAGGATTTTGGGTCATCATACTTTTTTTGTTTCTGATGTGACCTGATTCTAAAACTTGAAAAAAATGAGTTTATATATTCTGAAGTTTTCCACTGCCTCTTCATTTTTGCCGCCCAATAAAAATGAAAATGCGACAGAATTTGATTTCCGCTTCTTGTTGATGTATGTTTTTTTGTTGAGTTTCTGTCTGGAACGCTTTTCAGTCTAGGGCTAGAAAATGTGCTATGAAGTACTTTTTTCCTGGAAAACCTAATTGATTTCTATCCGGTTCTTGTCAAAATTAGCGAATAGTTTCGGAACTCTTTTTTTCGTTTTATGATCACTGAAAGCATCCTGCGTTCATTTTCGTAATTATTTTGTCGGTATAACATCTGAATTCTGAAAAAAGGCTACCCCGTAACAGAACCGACCGAATTAGAACCAAAGTTTGTGGGCAAATACTCAACTGCTATGTATCTCTATAGTAATTTCTCAAATGCTATGAAGGTGATCAACTGCTATATTTGGCTCTTCTGCTATGGATCAATTGCTATAGCCATAGCAGTTGAGACATCAAAAGTGGCGAAAATAGCAGTTGATCCATAGCAGAAGAGCCAAACACTCCGATAGCAGTTGAGTATCTACCAAGTTTGTGACCTTGCGGTTCCTCTGAATTTGAAAAAAAAACTGGGGATGTAAACATATAGAATGGTAGAGAAAAAAGTTCTCTATCGAATGATATTAACTTCATATGAGGTGGTTTCAGAACTTTTTTCTCAAAACTGGAAAATAAAACTTTTTAGTACTGAGAGCTAAGATTTTTCGGGCTCATCTTCTGAAACAACCCTATACGAAATTAATATCATTCGATAGAGAATTTATTTCCCCAGTGTTTTTTCAGAATCCGAGGTCCCGCAAGGTCTTAAACTTTGGTTCGGTCTCGGCCAGTTCTGATACGGAGCAGCCTGAAAAAAATGGAATCTCGATTGACAGATTCAACCCTAACAAAAAAAAACGATTTCATACCATTCCCCCACCCACCCTCACTCTCCCAATGTTTCCTCTCAATTTACTCATCCATGAACCCTCGTTTTTCAGATAAACATCCTCTCTCTTTCCCTTCTGATGATGTATCTTTTTGGATGATTCCTTTTCTTCGAAAAGGAAAAACTACAGAGAAATGCGAGAAGACGTCCTTCTTCTTCTTCTCTTCCCCCTCATTTTATGCTCGAATGCACTGAAAACATGCAAAAGTTTTTGGGTGTCGAATCGCCCTTCACAGGTACTGACGATCATCAATTATGCAAATTTGCGCTCTGGTGGACAGTGGTTTTTTTCGAAGGAGTGAGAAATTTAGTGGTTTTCGGAGTACACCAAAATGAGAAAACGTTCGACACATGCTCCAAATGACCTAGTTTTCGATTCATGAGATTTACGAATAGTTGCATAAATTCACAAACTCAGGAGAGTTTGGCTCAGTTGGAGTTTCCTGAATACATTGAAGATCCAATTTCCTATCTATTCCATAACTTCCTGAGTAATGCCAGAATTGTTAGATGGATAATTGAGAGTCATAAAACGTATTATGTCGTAAAACTTCTCTTTTTTTTGTCGAGAAGAAGCAATTTTTGTCGTATATAATTTCCGCTAGGTTTACGGTAGTTTTAAGAGGGGTTTCATGAGTTACAATCAAATTCCATGGGTTACGGTACTTCCACAAAAAAAAGTTCTCAGGGAATTTTCAGTAGACTGCCAGAAAATTAGGCTAGTTGCCTGATAAAATGGCAACTTGCCGCAACAGTAATCTGCTGTTCGCTTGCCAAGCGCTGAGCAACTTGCCTTTTGCTTGCCGTAAGCATTTAGCAACCAATCGGCAAGTTGCCGTTTTCTCAGGCAACTTGCCTAACTGTCGCTGAAAAACGGCAAGCTTGCCGAAAGTTCCCTGATAATGGAGGTAATAAAAAGAATCCAAAATGTTCCAGGACTGCAGCTCCCTGGCCCTTCAAGAACCTCCACCACTTCTTCCCAACGTTCTCTCCCTATCACTTGCCAATAATTCCATCTTCCGAGTCACCAACTTCCCTCCAGAATACAAACGTCTTCAATCCGTTCGACTGGATCAATGTCAACTCGAAAAACTGGATTTCGATGCACTTTCGGTTTTTGAGCAACTCCGCGAATTGGATATCTCTCGAAACTTTCTAACGAAATTAATAATTCCGAGAAATTTGGTCTCATTGAGAGTACTCAATATGGCATTCAACTCTTTCACGTAAGTTTTGTTGGGGTTTTGAAAAAAGGGGAAGTTATGCACCAATTCCCACGGAGATGAGGATGAGGTTGACTTTTGAAAAAAAATGGAGAGGGAAAGGGGGAAAGAAGTCGTTAGAGAACATAATTGGGGTGGTTTGAACATTTTATGAGGTTGAAGAGATTTGAACACAAAAAAAAGAGAAAAAGTTTTTCTTTGTTGAGTGAGTGCCCAGGAATCAATTGGCTCCATATCTTCCAAAAAATCCTGCAATTTAGGCACGTTGTGTGTTTAGAGCAGGTATATCTCGGTTGTCTTCAGAGCTATCAAAAAATGTTCAACTAATAAAATGTTCAAAATGTTTTGCTCAACATTTCTTCAGTTGACTATTTTTTGATAACTTTGAATGCAACTGAGATATGCCGCTCTGAACATAAAGTACTGGGTATGGATTACAGGATTTACGGTGTAGCTACCGTAGCCCTACAGTAATCGCAGTTTATCTCGGTTGTCTTTAAAGCTATCAGAATATTTTAATATATTAAAATGCCCAAAATGTTTTGTTCAAAATTTGTTTAGTTGACTATTTTTTGATGGCTTTGAAGACAACCGAGATATGCCGCTCTGAAAATGCACTGCCTAAATCACTGGATTTACAATAATCGAAAGCCAAACATATCCCAGTTTTCCTTGGATTTTTCTCATAAGAGACTAGTGTTCAGAAACAAGCTACCCTAAGATAACCGAAAATTCGTTCAGATACGTCCCGGACATGTCTCATCTTGAGTCCCTCCGCCTCGTGGATCTCTCTCACAACCGGCTAATTTCCGTCCGTCCCCGGATGTTACCATTCAATTTGGAGGTGGTCAGATTGGCAGCCAATCGATTCACACACTTGTCTCCATGGCCTTTTTTGCACAAATTACAGGTAGTTTTGAAAGTTTAAAAAAATAATCCTGCTGTCATGGGAGATTCCATACATGTCCAACCGGTCCCAGCGCAGGTCTTGCAATAACTCTCTTCAAAATCGAAATTGTGGGCTCGAAAAATATCAACATGTAGATCTCGGGAAGTTCTACAGGTCTGAAAAATTAGAGTCACGGTTCGACCAGCCTGTACCACACGGAATAGGCTAAAGTGTCCGGGCCCGGGTTCGTATGCCCGGGCACTCCTATGCTGTTAAGCCCGGATTGGTCGAACGTTGACTCTAAGTTTTTTTCAGATTTGTAGAACTCACCGAGATCTTCATTTTGATATGTGTTTGAGCCCACAGTTTCGATTTTGAAAAAAAGTTCTCGCAAGGTCCGCGCCGGGCTTGGTTGGAACACCCAACAACTATAGATCACTATTTATTTTTTTCATGACTTGTGATTTTTCGATGAGAAAAACCGGAAATAATGTAAGAAATCTGGGAGGCCCCACGTCGACCCAGATCAAATTTCCAAGATTTCAATTTCTTGCGAAAACATATATACTTCCTTTGGAATTTTCGAAATTGACTGTCACTCTCTCCTTCTCTTTGCTCTTTTCTTTCTCTCGATTTCATCCCGCTGAGCTTCAAGAGAGAGAGGGGAAGTATGGGTATCCAGAGCTCTCTTAATGGGGACAGATGTTTGGAAAATGCAACACCAACACTTACTTTAGGGAAGGGACATGTGTTGGAGGTGGATTTTCAAGTGGTGTGGTCCATTTTCACACATTTGAAATTGAGACATGTGGGAGATCATATGTGTTTGTGTGGGTTGTTATTAGGTTGACGATTGAGGGTTCCAGGAAGATTTAGGAATAAATTCGGAGTGATTTGACGAGGGAATGATTTTTTTTCGCATGGGTTAGGAATTTTCTATAATCGGGGATCTGAAAGTAGATGCTTCTTCGAGTGGATTCTGAATTTTCTAGTTCTCACTGGGGCCCGAGAGTCTGGAAATCTTCCTCTGAATATCTGACCCCGCCCCCCTTTTGGTGATTTCAGATCAAGATTTCCTGACTCTTTGGCTCCAGTGAGGGCTGGAAATTTCCGAATTCACTCACAGAAGCATCTACTTTCAGATCACCAAGGCATAGAAAATGTCTAACCCACATTCCCTTGTTAGTAGAAGCTTCGGAACTTGTATTTTTATAGGAACTCGATGTGACCTTCAACGATCTGGAATGTGACTGCTCCCTATGGCATTTTGTGACCTGGGCAGAGAAACTGGCTCTTTTTGATAGGTATATATCTGATCTAGCAACCTGAATAAGCTCTTATTTCTTACAGCACAATGCTCCCATGCCGCCGCCCAAGTGAACTTCGGAAGAGTCCAATTGATGGAAAAGTAAACGCCACTTCTCAAGGCTCCGCGACATTTCAAAAATCGACATTTCAAAACCCGATATTTTGAAATTGCGACATCCCGAAACCAATCGTCGAAAATTGGGCTTGAAACTTCCGAACTTTTATAAAACCCCAATTTTAATAAATTTTCTGGAAAATTAGAACAAAAGAAAATTTCAAGCTTTTTTGGAAAAATATTTTTTTTTCGGCAAATTATTTGGTCAAGTTAACAATTGAAAAAATTTCGAAATTTTATTTTGTTCTAATTTTCCAGAAAATCGATAAAAATTGGGTGAAAAATTTAGAAAATTCAATGTCTGGTTTCGAAAGTTCGCGGAGCCTTTCCTAAACTTCTAAGTGTTTCAAAGAATTGTTATTTTTAGACTGTATGTGGCCCTTCCGTAGTCTCCTCAACTCCAGAATCCGCAGTGGTTTCGTTAGATGACAATCATATGATGTGTTGTACAGCACTGGCAACTCCATCACCACAACTGTTTTGGCAACTGAATGGAAAAAATATTTCTAATGTGAGAATTCAAAAAAAGTGGTTCTTAATAACTGGTTGTCTTCAGGGTCTCTCACAAAAACATCTTTCTGACTCTGGAAAAGTGGAATTCTGTTTGGAAATTCGAAAAATCCAGTTAAAAGACATGGGGAAATACAAGTGTGTTGCCTCCCTTGCAGGTCTAAACTCTTCCAAAGAATTCCACGTGGAAAGAGACAAAATACCAATTGTCCTCAATTCGGCAGAAGGAATTATGATCTACTGTCAATTCACAATTTGTACATTCATCGGTGTCTGTTGTGTCATTTCTTGTTGTGTCCTTCGAACGGGTGGAAGAGGGAAAACACGTCCGAAGCGGGAGTATATGCACGCAAAAGTTCTAGAAATACCCCAGGATTCGTGTGAATACTGTTGTGATGATATGGATGAGGATGGTGACGTGGATGGAAGAGAGTGTGATGATTGGGGAGACGCAGAGACGGCGGCGGTTAGGCAGTATTTACAGTGGAGACAAATGCATCAGGATCAGCATAAATGTGAGTTATAGAATTGATTCTGAAATTTTCTTTTAGTTAGGGACCGCCTGTTATTGAATAATTTGATTTTCAGACTCAATGATCCCACAAATACGTCACGAAAGCCTATGTCGACTATCGAACGAGTCCAACAATTCAGAATGTCATCGTGCTCCATTGGCTAGATTTGATGAACCCCCATCGGTGTCATTTGATATGACCCATTTGTGATTTGTTGTAGATAAAGAAGTCTTTGAAAAATTTGATTAAATTTTACTAGATCGAAGCTTTTTCATTCATTTTAAAAGCGAAAAGCAGTAGTATGTACATTAAAAAAATTGAATGGCAAGTAGATAAATTTAGTGGAATTTTAGAAATTTTTGGCGTTTGCGGGGAGAGAAAGAGAGCAAGTATAGTTCGACTAGAATGGAATTGAAAGTTTGGGGAAAAGAAACAGATAAAAATCGAAACAAGTTACAGATAAAACAGGTAGATTATTCTTCTACTTTAATCAAATTGAGGGCTTTTGCCACGTCGGCTTCCTTCTTCTCCTTTTTCTTATTTCTGGTCTCATACTCCAATCGATGATTTATGATTCTATCAATAATCAAATCCGTTGTCATGTCACTTCCTGAATCTACTTCATGATAGATTCCACGATGTTTCGCTTCAGCGAAAGGATCGATGGAGGTGAGAGGGCAGTTGACAATCGAGGAGTCACGATCACGGAATCCGTTAATTACAGCCTGAAACTTTCTTGTATCAACAGGATATTTCAATCCTTTCTCTCCAAAATTTATCTTATAAAGGCGGCTCAGACGTCCAAGGAAGTTCAACCTTCATGCGGATCAGTAGAAATTGCGTGTGGGAATCTCTCAATCATCGCCAGCCTATGTTACCCTGACTTTAGCAGCGCCAGGAGGCTTGTCTGTTCAAACAGGCAGTGTTGACCCATAGAAAAGCAGCAGCCGACACCTCCCGGGTTCCGCCGCCCGCTATGTTTTGTGTGTGACTCTCCGCGCCTAGCGCACTCTCTCGCGGTTAGAGAAAAAGTGTGGTGAAAGAAAGAAATGGAGAGTCAGAAAGGAAGTTTAATATGATTGAGATGGAAATCGAACTGCCAAGATCAATTTTAACGCTGATAGCAAGATTTACGATGATTGCATGCGTTTTGTTCGAACTTTTGGAAACAAAAATGTTTACCTTTACATTAAATTGATCCAAAATGTCGGAGGTGATCTCATATGGGGCTCCGAAAACAACTTCATTTACCGGCTGAAACTTTGCAAATAACAATATATTCTGAGATTCAAACCACAAACCTTATAGGCCAGAACGGAAAGCACTCGCTCATGAATCGACATAATCGGGTGATTGCTTCCTTTGTACTGATTGACCGTCTGGAAAATGACACTTTTAGGAAAAGTTGTTGTTTCGAAACAAACAAAACTCTAGTCTTCAGAATGAAACAAGGAGAATTTTCTTTACTTACTTGGTCCGATAAAATTCCGACAATCAAATAATCTCCAAACTCCTTGGCTTTCTCCAGGAATGACAAGTGTCCTATATGGAATAAATCGAAGGATCCAGTGACATAAACCACTTTATCCGTTGGTTTCGGTGGTCTTCCTTCGGCAAACTCCAGAATCGTGGTGGTTGTCGGAATGAATCGGGAGACGCGTGTCCATGGAGACATTGCCACGTTGTCCTGAAAAATTGTCGGGTTAGAGTGCAAAAGCGTGCTTATTAATTAGAAGTGTTCCCCTCAAAAAAAGCATAGAAACCCAAAAAATGCGAATGTTACTAAAAATACAGTATCGGGGTACTGTATCTTACCGTCGCGTAATCCAATATTTCCTAAAATCAGTGAGATGAAATTTCTGAGAATAAATTTCCTATACTTACTGTACTCAACGAACGAGCCCGCTCCACGTGTTGCTCAATGTGCTCATCTTGTGTATGATGGTTTTTCGTCAGGAGAAGCATTCGTCCGACGAGATCCGTTGTAGAGACACCGCAAGTTCTCTTGCATTCACGGTATCTTTTTTTGTCTTTCACCTCTTGATAGGTGTCTTTTCCATCGGCGGTAAGAGTTATGTCGTCTAGAAATTAGAAAATTATGGCATATATGGATTTATAAAATCCTTTACCTCCATGAATACAAAAATCACACTGGTACTTATCCAGAGTCTCTACAGTAGTCACATACGGTGCATTCACCACAACTTCATCCACCCATTTTATTCCAGCCACCATTCGATATCGTTCTTCTTCATTGAATACTGGAGGTCCTTTGTGGAGTCGGATCTGAAATCGGATTCTGCTAGAAAAATTGAATTTATGGAAAAGATAAACCTCTTCATCGTTGTGAACACCAACAATCAGCTTTTGTCCGAATTGCTTCGCTTGTCTCAGCTGGTTGGCATGACCGAAATGGACCATATCATAACTAAAAATCTTCTTTTTCTGAACATAATTCTCAATTAAAAACTTACCATCCATCCGCCCATACTCGATTCCCTTTGGGCAATCCATCGGGTGCTAATCCGCTCATTTTGTGCTGAAAACGAAATAATTTAAGTTTTTCACAAACTTTTTTGAAGTTCAAGAGAAGAGTCAAGAGAAATAAAAGTCTGAAAACATTGTAGCCATCACAAAAACTGACCACATCACCCGATCGGTGTTAGAAAAAAACTAAAAATGCGGAAAACTTTTCAATTTTATTCTTATCGCTCAGAATGGACAGTGCTCTTCGGCACGACTGTCGATTAGATAAAAAATTCGTCAAAACCGGAGCACAGACCGCCTGTCATGGAAAAAATAATGGAGTTTGATAATTAATGCGATTTCCGGAAAATTAGATGATCCGGCAAAATATGGACCGGAACATTGGCACATGGTCTGGTGAATGAAGCAAATTAATTTTTGAAACAAAAACTGGAAAAAGAGAGAATGCAATTTTTGGTTCAAACCGCTGCCAAAAAATTAGAAATATTGGTTTTCGCCACGTGTCACACTCTATTCTGGCACCCATATCCTAAAAACTACCGACGAAAGTACATCTGAACATCACCTTAAATAAATAAAATGATGTTTCAAAACGCAAATTGCCAACCTAGCAAAACACAAAACATTTCTTCAAAAAATTGAGTCAGCCGACAACTCGACAAAACAAAAACTTGATTGGTTTTTTTTTCGAAAAAAAAAAGAAAACAGAAAATATTCTTCTCCTCCAGTTCTCGAAAATGATGTGTATTGAAAGGGCGAAGAAGATGTAATTGATAAGATGGAAAGTTTGTTTTCTGGTCAACCATAGAACAAAAAGCGCACTTGGCAACTTGAAAGACACGTCCAACCGTTGCCACGATGCGATGACACGTGACGACAAGTTGCGCGCATCGGGACCACGAGGTCTATTCTTATCGATCAACTGTCATCGACTTATCTTCTTCACCTTCGAACGGATTAAATATTGAACCACAGAACATTGTGCGTAACTGGTCATCCAGTGTGTGTGCCAAAGAAATCAACCGATTGTTCATTCTATCTCGAAATGAACAAATCCAGCAATAAAAGTGAAGAACAATACGAATAAGGAAGCCCAAAAAATTAATGAAAAAATATGTGAAAGGGAAAGGAAATAAATAAGGAAGACGAAATGGGGGAAAACCAACAACAGAACAGGGGGACAAGAAATGATAGTGCCAAAATTGAATAATACTAATAGTCCAGGACTGAAAAAGGAGAAACAAGAAATGACAGAATTTGGGATAAATTCAGCGCCTAATCATCCTCTTCGTCGCTCTCCTCATCATCATCATTCTTCTTTCTGTTATCCCGGCTGGCTTCTTCTGCGTCAACTTGTTGATCCAATCCCTTTGGTGCCATGAGTCCGTCCTGTAAAAAAAACATAGAGTATGTTCGAGTTAGTTTAGAATTCTTACATCGTCCTCCTCCTCTTCTTCATCCTCATCCTCTTCGGATTCCTCCTCGTCCTCCTCTCCGTCTCCCTTCTTCTTCTCATCATCGATATCTGTGACAATTCTCGCTTCCTCTTTGATTGTGAACTTTCCCTTGAAACCTTCGATAGCCTTTTTGATTGTGTCCAAAACTTCATTGACGGCAACGATTCCTCCTTCCCGGTCCAAGGTTTGCGTGGTGACCACGAAGTGTGGGGCGGCGATTAGATTGATCTGAAATACGGGAGTCATAAGAAGTTAGGGAATATTTGAACATACTTTAATTGGGAATGTCTCAGTGGAGCAGTTCTTTCCAGTGATCAAAGCTGATTTGACTGCATCAATTCCTTCATAATCGAAGCAAGAGACTTCGATGTCAGCACGGATTTTGACGGCTTGTGGAGTCAATTTTTTCCTGATATCTTCCAACAACTTCTCTTTCACTTCTGGAGTGATTTCACACTCGTCGAGCACGGTTGGATCAGTGATTGCCTTCTTGAATGCATCATAGGAAGCAGCTTTCCTCTTCTCTTTTCTGTCAAAGTGCCATGCGGTCTTTTGGTACAAGTCCTCGAGTTCTGCATCTGTGGTATATCCCAACTGCTCTGCAACGTGTCTCAAGATGCTGTTGACCATTTTGGCGTTGGCGTATCGTTCCTCGCATTGTTTCATATCCTTTTGATAGACACGACGTTTCGAAAGATCAATGTAACCCTTGTCTTTGTCAACACGAATAACGACAACGCATTCGCTGCGACCAACACGAATCAACTTGTTGACTGAACGGATACGACGGCGTGAGAGCTCGGAGAGCAGGATCATACCCTCTGAAAAAGCAAATCTCTCAAACTTTCCGCCGTATTCAAAAATGGTTTTACCTTTATCATTGTACTCGGAAAGCCTCACGTAGGCTCCCATGTCAGCAATCATCTTGACATTAGCGATGACCGTCTCCTCGACATCCGGAAATTGGTTCTCGTAGTAGCGACATTTCATTGACGCCATCTGGAAAACTAATGTTAAATGAATCACTTTAAAAGACACAAGAAATCAATAGAAATATAATGTTCAGAACATAACCGATATTACAAAACATCGGGACGATAAAAAAAAAACATAGATGCTTCATTAATTAGACGAACAGCCAACAAAAACAAAGAGAATTTACTACGATGCCTACGCAAAATATAAATGAAAAAGATAAAGGGATCTACTCTAAACAAAAAGAAACAACGCTAAAACAAAAAAAAATTGGAAGCTTGATGAGATTTCGGAAGAGAGTTCAACAGAATAAATGACTCTCAGAACGGGGAAAAGAAAATGAAAAGAAAATATGAGCGGAATCGTCTGCAACACGTAACGGGTAGTTCAAATGTTTAGGATTGAAGGTTGAGAAGAGTTTGTTGGTTTCCTGGGAGGTAAGTGACATTCTTGTTCTTCGCCATACGCTCGGCAATCTCTTCGGCAGCTTCGATTTTTCTCAACTCGATAAGTCCATCTCCAACATTAGCGAAAGCCTTGCTGAGAAGTTTCGCGGCTTGAGCATCTCCTTCGGCAGTGGTAATTGCGGCGATCTTCATTTGTTCAGCCTTCTCGACAAGGTATTTGGCTTTCTCTGCTTCTTGTTGAGCAACTTGCTTCATTTCGACAGCTTCAGTGAATTCACGTCCGAAGTTCAAATGGGTCTAAAATTAACTTTTTCTATGATGCTTGTTACGAAAACAATAATTTTTTTGAAACTTACAATAGAAATGTCATCGAGGAGAAGTCCGAACTGTGCTGCACGTTCACGAAGAGCAACGGAAACTTGTTGGGAGACTTTTTCACGGTGAGTGATCATCTCATGAGCATCGAATTGAGCCTGGAAAGGGGAAATGTTCGGTTTTACATTTATCGAAAACTAAATTCTTACCACAACAGCCTTCAAAACTTCATTTGTGATCGAAGGAAGTACTCTTTCGGCGTAGTCCATACCAATAGTAAGGTAGATGTTTGGAAGCTTGTCTGCACTAGGTCTATGGAGAATACGAAGAGTGATGTTGACATTTTGGAGATCTTTACTTCCAGTGATCGTGGCAACTGTTCTTGGCGTTGACCGGATATCGAAGATGATTGGTTTTTGTACCCATGGGATCAGAAAGTGGGTTCCTTCTCCAACGACTTCATTCTTGACTCCGCTGAATCGATCGAAAATAACTGCTCGTTGACCACCGTCAACTGAAATCGACTAGGGATGAATTTATTTTATTTTCCAGTTTTCAAACAAACCATTATAGAGAGCAGTTTGTGCGATTCCTCCAGCGATCGAAAGACCGACTCCAAGAGTTCCCAAGCGACCCAGAAGCTTTTGTGCTGATGCTGCCATTCTGAAAAATAAAGACACAAATAAAACCGAGCCGATTGCAGGAGAAATATCGATCGAAGCGAGGAGTGATGCAAACAATTCGAGGTGCCTATTTATTGCGAAATCAATTAGTTTTGCAGTTATTCTACAAAGCCTTGTGAACTAGCCGTTCGAGTTATTATTCAAGAGTATTTAAGAAAAAAGCGAACATAAAAAAATCGGCGAAACATATTTTAAGTTTCAAAAAATATGGCTCGGCATACATCTTATCGAAAACGAATAACTTTGTGAGGAAAATGTATTGATTTTCGATTACTAGGATTCTGTTTTGTGTTTCCTTTTTTTTCTAATTGTTTTTGATTTTTTTTATTTGAAAAATCACTGAAAAGCCGATTAGAAATGATGAAAATAATGCGCAAAAAATGTTAGATTAAAGGGAGGCACAATTATTCCGGCTGGGTCTCGCAACGACAAATGGCGCATGCCACCGTACTCCTTTCGTTTTGGGGACATAACGTGAATTTCTGTCGATTTTAGGATTTCTTTCCGTTCTTGAAGTTTTTCGCGTGGTTTTTCATATATTTCCCATGCAAAAATTGAATTGTTGATGAAAAATCATTTTCAG